>CM058162.1:6298524-6781024 GCA_030254885.1 Vitis rotundifolia | reverse complement strand
GGTTAAATAGTTTTTTTATTTTTTTCTTTAATACCAAAAATAAAATGAAATAAATAAATAAATTTGGTATTTTCTAACTAATCTTATATTCATATTTCTCATGGTTAAATAATTTTTTTATTCTTTTTTATTTATTTCCAAAAATAAAAGGAAATAAAGCTTAAATAATAGTTTTTAAGTAATTTCTTTGTCTTATTTTTAATTACATTTTGCATTGAAAATAAAATAAAATAACATTTTATTTGTTTTAATTATTTTAAATGTCAAACTATTGGGAACATAGTTTACAAACTCATATGGATATAACCTACCTATGGTTACACATTGAGTAAGGGATATACGGAATTTGAGTTATTGTACAAGGTATTTACACTAAGTGTACATGACAAATGTACTAATTGTACAAGGGTGTACAATACTATTATTTGTGAAGAATTTTAAGTGATTCTAAAAAACTTGTTTGTTTATTTCCCTTAACCGAGGATAAATGATATTCCTTACACACATTGGTTAAGCATATATTCATCTCATGCACTTTATCTAACTTGCATATGGTAATTTGAATAGGTACCTCACTTATGATGATTGTAAAACAAAATTATACAATAATTTGGGTTATTGTATAAGGGTATTACACTAACTGTACAAGACAAATTTACTAATTGTTAAAGGTGTACAAGATTACTTTTGCTAAGGATTTCAAGTGATTTTAAAAAACTTTCCTATTTTTTTCCACTCAAAGATTTTTTCCCCACTCAAATTCTCTCACTCAAGAATTGTTTCGAATTTTATTTTTAAATTTCATCATCAAAATTTTGTAATTGTATATTTTGTTTTTGTAGTTTTAGCAATGTTCTTTCTTTCCATTTTTTTTTTGTGAAATTTTATCCAAATGAATCTATATTTAAAATTATAATCATATTTATCAAAATTTTTACTAAGATTATCTTTAATTCTTTTAATATATTTATACTCATTTATTTCAAAAATGAAAAACTATTTTTTTTTTTGTAAACATTTTCTATTTCCTTTCAAGTAAAAAATTAGATAAGTTTGAAAGTCAATAAAAAAAAAATAAATACCACTTTCAATAATTTTTAAGATAAAATTTTATACAATATATTTTATTTGAAATTTAATTTATGAAGTTTCACTAAAAAATTGTATTGACAATTTTCTTGTTGTGAGTCAAAATACTTTGCATTAGTCTATCTAAATAAGAAAAATTATTAATATAATATTGGAACTTCATATCTTAGTTATTTTTTTAATTAAATCTGTCTTTTTAAAAATTTTAAAATAAAAACATTAAAAATTAAAAAGCTAAAAGGATATATATATAATAAAGTAAAGTGATAGTCAATTTTTAAATTTTTTAAAATATGGTTAATGTAGAAAATATAAAAAATAATAAAAAATAAGAGAAAAACATAAATGAAAGGGTAATATAAATTTAAAATAAAAAATGAAAATTAAACTAAAAGATAAATACAAAAAGATAAAAATATTTGGATGAAAAATCTAAAAATTTTTATCATTGCTTATAATAAGAGCAAAAAGATTCAATATCTTTAAAAATGAAAAATAAAAAAATATTATTGTCTTTTATTTGACATAAAATAGAAATATAGATTGGAAGAAAAAAAAGGAAAAAAAGTTAGAAATGAGTAATACTTAATAGGGAATAGAAAAAGAAAAAGAAAATAAAAAAAAGAAATTGAAATTCACACTCATGCCTATGTAAGGGTTAAATGTATTTTAGGAATTAATGAAAGATAACATCATTCATCTTAATTTTCATACTTTGTTTGGGTCTTGGGCTTAAATATGCATAATATATGGACCAAATATTAATTTTTGGGCGTAGTTGGGCCAAAACACAATTTTCCCAGTTTACATCCCCTGATGGGTTTTATTAGTTTCGGATTAGCTATGTTCAAGTTTGATAGACTAGAGTATTGAAAGTTATTCTTATAATATTTTATTGAAAAGACATCATTAACAACATGATATAACACATGTAAATCCCATCACCACTAAGATTTGCAAGTAGCCTAATCTAGTGGAAATCAAGTGAAATCCACTTCAGCTCTCATGTCAAGGGTGAAGATTTTGAGTTACTACGTTTAGACATGAGATTTGATGGGTATTATGATTTTGGACCGCAGTTGCATACTCACAATTTCTTTCCATTTTAAAAAATTAATACTATATGAGAGATTTTGTCCACTTTCATGAACATCTGTCAAGATGGCCGAGTTGGTCTAAGGCGCCAGTTTCAGGTACTGGTCCGAAAGGGCATGGGTTCGAATCCCATTCTTGACAAACCATCCCAAAAGATTTTTTTGTTTTCTTTCTTGATAGAAAACCCAGAATACTAAATGGATTTTCATTTCTTTTCTCGCCATTTCTCTGTAATTTTCTCAGAAACCAAATGAGTTGGGAAAGAGAAAGAGTTTCTCCATAGGTATCTGTCAAGATGGCCGAGTTGGTCTAAGGCGCCAGTTTCAGGTACTGGTCCGAAAGGGCATGGGTTCGAATCCCATTCTTGACAATCCAAATCCTTTTCCCAAACCAAGCTTTTTTGAGTTCTTGAAACAAAACCCAGAATATTAATTGGATTTTCATTTATTTTCTCACCATATTTCTTTACTTTTCTCAGTAACCAAATGGGGTTGGGAAGGAGAAAGAGTTTCTGTGATGTTGGGTTCATCTGTTAGTGTAGGCTTGAGAATGTGTCTTATTTGCAACCTTGATAGCAGAAACTTCCTCGTATGATTGGTGAATAAATTGTATCTTTTTTGCTTGAATTCTTACTTGCAAGGCATTGATTGAAGAGTATGATTAAGAATTTGTAGAATAATTTCGCCTTACAACTGCAGAAAGTTCTTGATGCAAAACCCAGAACTACTAAATGGATTTCCATTTCTTTTCTCACCATTTTTCTTTTATTTTCTCAGCCACCAGACGGGGTTGGGAAAGAGAAAGACCTTGTCCTGTTGCAGTTTCCACAACTGTGGCGTTGGGTCCATCTGCTGGAGTAGGCTTGAATATGTCTTATTTGCAACTCTGATAGAATATTTCTCCTTGTATATGATTCATCATTTGTGGAGAAATTTTACCTCAAAATAGCAAGAAAATCAAAATTTACAAAACGTTTTTAAGTTTATAAAAGACCAAACCTTGTCAGCAAGCTGGGACAGCTCTCCAACCCTTTTGTCTTCATCTGCTTGAATTCTCATTTGCAAGGCATTGATTGAAGAAGTTTCCTGGTATGATCATTAAGAATTTGTGGAAGAGTCTCACCTTAAAAAAGCAGAAATTTCAAATGAAAATACCACATTTGATTGCATTTAACAGATTTAAAGGATGAACATAGGTTCTTAGAAATTAAGAAAAGAACAAAACTGGGTCTAAAAACCAACACATTTTTTGGCTATAACTATGATCCATGAAAATGTGAAATCAAAATGAACCTCACACAGAGGCATATATGAACAACTCTGTGTTTCAATACAAGTACTGATAATGATTTCTCAATGATCAGCTCAACCCATTCTTCCACTTCCTTTCTCTGATCCCCCAATTAGTCCTTCTCTTCTCAGAGTCTCTTCCTTGGATTTTCTACAAAAAATCACCCAACTATTCACCTCTGAAGCTATACAGATTCCAATCAATGTCGCCAGGCTCAAACAGTAGGCTAACTTAGCATAAGATCTGCTTGATCCCATCACCTCAAACCCCTGAAAAACATTCACAACTCCCAGAACCACACAAGCATACCCCACAAAATGGTGGTATGATTTCCAGTACTTCCTGAACTTGTTGGTAGTTTTAGGCCTAAACAGTAGAGCAAGTGTCTGAAGGCCTCCCAAGCAAAATGCCCCAAACCCCAGCTTGCGGTGAAGCCCGTAGACCACTCCCGGCGACATCTCCCCAAGCTTAATTCCAATGGCGAATCCCACTGTCCCAAGGAAGAATCCTGAGAGCTGCACCCCAGCGTGCGCGTAAAACCAGGACGGCCCCATTGACTGTATGTGCCTAAGGTAGCGGGCAGAGAAGGCGCCAAGGGGGAGTAGAATCCCCCAGGATATGGCATTGATGATCCCATGGGCGATCTTCAATGTTTTGATGTTGTCATGTGTAAAGCCTGTGGTACTAGAGAGGATATCAATGGTGGCGGCGGACAGAAGGTCGTTAATTGTAGTTGGATGGATGGTCGGCGAGTAGCCTTGGACGTAGAGGCCTCGGTTCCAGACATGGTGTATTTTAGTTCTATTCGGTACGAGCTTGAGCGTAGCGTAGATTTGAATGGCGGCGCCGTTGTGGACAGTGGCCATTCTGCCGCCATACATGGTGGCGGAGGAGGCGAGGAGGTGGATATCAAGGGGGCGAGAGAGGAGAGGGGAGCGTTGGAGCTTAACAGTGGGGTCTAACACATATGGCAGGACAACAAGCAGGCCCGTGTTGGGGTCTGGATAGGCGATCAAGGCATGGGTACCAGTCATTTCTGCTGAAGTTGGGTTGATGCCCCATCCAACCCAGCCAGTGGGTGAAATGAAGGAGCCAAAGAAGACAAGGTCTAGAGTGGCATTGTGGGGGTAAAAAGTCCAGGCAATGGAGGCCTGTTGGGTAGGGAGTGTCATGCATTTTTCAAAGGTTTTTGTGGCAGCGATAGTGGTGCAGTGGGCAGAAATGGCCTGCTGTGGCCCATAACAGATGAGAAGGAAAAACAGGTAGAGGAAAAGCATTGCTGCCTGTGGAAGAAGAAGAAGAAAAAGTAGAAGAAGAAAGAAGAAGAAGAAGAAGAAGAAGAAGAAGAGTGTGGCCTTAAAGGAGGAGAGGAGGTAGCAATCTTTTGTTAACATATATGTGTGCCTTGTGGGCCTGTACTAATGCTGTTTTTGAATGATGGGTGAGTGAGGAGTGAGTGGAAACTATGAGTGATTGTGTCATTCGTATGTGCTTAACTTTGAAGCCAAGGCAACATGGAAGTTGGGGTTGGTGGGTGTGGAAATGAATCAAGTAGAAGTTTCAGGGTTTCATTGTATTTTTTTTTTTTTTTTTTTTTGGTTGTATGGAAATCATGGAACCTTCGGCTGTGTTTTTAAAAGCATTTTTCTATTTATTAAAACAAAAAAAATTGAAAAACATGTTTTGAAAATTATAAAATAATTTTTTGTTCTTAAAAACATAAAATATAGTGTTTTTTTTTTTTTTTTTTTTTTTTTTTTTTTTTTAATTTTTTTGGTTGTTTTTAATGTTTTTCTAAGGTCTATTTTAAAAAATAATTATACAAATATAATAAATAATTTAAAATAAAATATTATATATAAAATTTATTTTTAAAACATATTTAAAAATATAGATCATAAATTAAAAACATTTGAGGTTATTCAACAGACTTTTATTTTACAAAGTATGATAATTTTTAAAACCTATTTTAAAAAAAAAAACACTTCGTAAATAGACTGTAGGACCTATTTGGTAATTATTTCTTAAAATAGTTTTTTATTCTTCATAAAAAAAACACTAGGAAACTAAAAAATAGAAAATAGTTTTTAATTTTTAATAACTGAAAATATAGTATTTTTAGATAATATTCTTTAATTATTTTTCAGTTATTTTTTTTAATCATTGTTTTAAAAAATAATTATACAAATATGGAGAATAATTAAAAATAAAATACTAAATATAAATTTATTTTTAAACCATATTTAAAAATATAAAAAATAAATTAAAAATATTTTAAGTTTTCAAACAAATATTATTCTAAAGAACATTAGAGAATAATTTTTAAAAACTATTCTAAAAAACTATTTTTGAAAATAGTTATCTAATATTACTTAGGTTTCATTGTTTTTTTTTTTTTTTTTTCTTTTGCAATTGGAATATTGGTTAGTTTGGTGACTAGGATTTGTGCTTGGCTTTGAAGCTAAGTGATATTGTTAGTGATGATCCCATGATATTGTCTATTTCTCACTACAAGGTAGGTGATTTTATCATGGATGAGTACCAATCTAATAGATATTCTCCCACTTATGCCTTTTTTTTTTTTTTTTTTTTTTTATAATAATTTTAGAGAAGATTATTAAATTAATATGACATAAACTTATGATTACATCTTAATATAAACAATAAACATAACTTTCTAGTTGCACCCTAAAAGGTTATCAAGGAGTGCACTATGTTATCATTTGGAATAAACAATCATCACCCACAATCAACCACATTTTTCAAAATTACTTTGAAGTTCTTTTTCTTCCTTCTCAACCTAAAGCTTTAATCTATCTCAATAGGTATGAAATAAACCCCATTTAGAGTTTATTTCATTTCATTTTATTTTTCTTTAAAAAACACTCTTAAATTACAAAAAATAAAATAAAATAAAATAGAATAGTACAATAAAAGAAAAGTTTGTTATATGAAATGATATATAAGAAAATTTTAATTTGAATAATAAAATTATGTCCTATACGATATTGAACTATAAACAAATCATATCAAGTTGAATAGTACAATTAACGAAAAGTTTGTTATACGAAAAATTTTAATTTGAACACTTGAAGTGTATGGTAAAATAATATTTTTAATTATTTGAAATTTAAAAGTTATTTATTTTAAATGAAACTGATAAAATAATAATTATATTAATATCTTTTATAATTGAAAGTTTTAAAGAAAGAAAATGTATGATTAAAGGAAGAAGGTAATACTTATATTTGAGAAAATAACTTCTATGTGACATTTTAATTTAAGATAAGGATTAAAAATTTATTGAAGGTTATTTTTATTTAAAATAAATTATATCTAATATTTTTAAAAGATGAATATTATTTTAAATTGATATTTTGAATATCCCTTTTAATCAAGAAAGCTTGATTATTGGATTTTAAGGCGAGTCAAAGCCAAACCCACTGAGTCCATAGCTTCCGGCAATAACAGGGGTCATTTCAGGAGCAACTCAACTCGGTGAGAAAGGGCGAGAAAGAGAGAGAGAATGAGAGCCTGTTTGGAGGGAAACAAAGTGATACTGGTTCCGTACATGAAGGAGCATGTCCCGAAGTACCACCAATGGATGCAAGACCCGGCTCTCCTCCAAGCCACGGGTCGGAGCCCCTAACCCTGGACCAAGAGTACGAGATGCAGCTCTCCTGGACCCAAGACCCCAACAGTTCCATCTCTTTCTATGTGCTCATCCTTTGATCTTTCATCAGATAACCTGAATTGGGTTATCTCAGTTTCAAGGTTTCAAAATGGGTTTTCTTTTGCAGAGCGAACTTTCATTGTTTTGGACAAGGAGATGGTTGATGGAGACTTCATCCAAGGGCATCCCCACGTGGAGGGTCAGTTAGATTTCACATACTTTACCTTCTAGGAATCTATTTTGTTTTTTAAGGTTTGTCCTGTTTTTCTGTGTTTGGAATTGTGGTCATTTTTATGGTGTTTATTGCAGTTATGATTTTTGGTACTTGTAGTAGGGGATTATGGATGGATTTCAATTGGATTGGTTTTCTTGTGTGTCATGCTTCTTTAGAAGTCAAAACAGTTTAAGAATTTTGGTGTTTCCAGTCTGATCCGTATGTGCAATTTTGTTTGGTGAATTTATGTTCTAATAAATGTTATGGGTTTAATGATTACTGCGTGGAAGTTTTCTTCATGCTTATAACTCACTATGAATTGCTTTGTTCAACATTTGGTGGCATTTCAAAGCACTAATTCGAAATTAGGAAGTAGAGACCATATAAAAATTCAAGTAGGAGAAAACTGCAGAAAATATGGAGGGATGAAAATTTCATTTTGAATTTAGCTTAGGAGCTAAGAAATTTGACAATTCTATGCTTTGGAGATACACACAAAATGGGGATTACTTGCATTATATATAACTGGAATCACATGGAACAAGGGAGAAAAATGAACGTCAACAGAGGAAAGAACTACTATGGCAGAGAGTACATGTCACAATGAAGTCCAAAAATCCCCTTGTAATTCCATTCACCCTGAGATACAGAAGCACAAACTACTGAAACTCCAAATGGTTTTTTAATAGGCAAAGATCAAATGTAGTAAAAGCGCCTAACAAAAGAGCACACAAAAGTATACACGGTATATACAAAGGCGCCAAAATGCCATATAGAGCGAAGAGAGACAAAAAACAATACTCTTTCCCTACTTAGAGCTCAGCTACTGAAACACTGAATGTTATCACTCTCCAATAGGTCCTGCTCCTTTCCTTCCTAAGTGTTTAAGGGAAGCATGATGGAGCAGCTCTCTACATCTCTTGCTGGCTTCTAGTTAGAAACTTTGTACACCATCCAGATAACAAACTGTCAGCAGTGCACCCCCAGTCATTGAGGGTATTATCTGAAAGTTTTTTATCTTAAATTGTTGTGGTTCTTGTGGACCATGGATGCCCCAGAGAGCCAATAATTTGGCATTTTTTTTGGGTTAAACTTTCTTGTAATAACATGCTATTTCATCTATCATAATGGACTAATAATATGCCTCTTTTCAGCCATGGTTGGTGATGTCAATATATACATGAATGACTTGGATGATTCCCAAATGGCAGAGATTGAAATCATGATAGCTGAAACCAAAAGGTAACCGCCCTTTCATTTTGTTTGATGATATGTGAATGTCAACTGGGAGGCCTGCTTCTTGTGTCATTGCGAGTTTGTATTTCTTTTCTTTTCATCATTTTGATGTCTATACAAAGCCATTTTTGTATGGAAACACTGACTTCTGAATTTTTTTTTGTTCCTGTCATTAGTTTTGCTTTATTTTGAACTTAGAGCAGAGGAAGTTATAAAATAAATTTGAATTTATTTAATGAACTCAAAAAAGCAGCAAGTTCAGTTTATCAAAATTTATACTCAAGCTTAGACATTTGTGGTTGCAAGCTTCCCTGTTATTGCACTAGTCTGTCTAAAGCCTTTCAAGTGAACTGCATGTTTTATGTTTCTGTTACATTTCTTGAAATTTTATTTTATTTTCCCTATGAAGTATGCTTGGTCCCATTTTTTTGGTTTGGAGAACTTCGTTGTTTAATTTGAATACTGTGGTCAAACAACACTTTGAAAGTGCATCTGTCTTTTCCACACCTGCCTCTAGCTTTAGTGTCAGCATCATTCTCAATGCTTCTTTCTTATGGATGATCACACCAAATTGTTGAAAGTGTTATTTTCCATTTTGTGTATCTTTCAGTCAGGAAATCACAACAATCTTCACTTTTTCTGTAGTCCTTCTAATTTTGCATCCAATGTATCTTATCTCGGTCTCAAACATTTTTTAAACCTTATATCCTAATTCATCTTTTTGTATTTCTGATTTTACATTAACCCTTTCTTCAATTTCAACTTACATCAAGTAATCTGTAAGTAGTTTAGAAGAAGGTGCTTGTGATGTAAACAGTCTATTCATCCATAGAGGCTGGCTCAAACATGATATATCATATATTCTATTGTAACTGAAAAGAAGTCCTTTTGGCTAATCTCTCTTTTTTCGTTTTTAAACTTATAAGAACTCTTGTATATAGTTCCTTAAAGTTAATTTTGTTATCATCTTACCCTTGCTAGCATAGCCGTGGCAAAGGACTTGGCAAGGAAGCAATCCTGATGATGATGGCCTTTGCAATTGAAACCCTTGGAATCCACATGTTCCGTGCTAAAATTGGAGAATCAAATCAAGCTTCTCTTAATCTGTTTAGAAAATTGGTCTCTCTCTTTCTCTCTCTGTCTATCTATCTATTTATCTATCTATCAATCTATCTCTTTCTCACACACACTCTTTCACATGCACATATTCTCATCTCAACATGTTCATGACAATGTTAGTTATTAATTAGATAGAAAAGGCTTCCATACTCTTGTGGGCAGGTAAGGAGGCTCATAAGTGCTTTTATGCATCCATACTTGCATCAACTTCTTGTCATTTTGTTGACTAAATGCCATGTATGGTTCGTGCAGGGCTTTGAGGAGGCTTCCTACAGTGAAATTTTCAAAGAGGTAAGCATAATTATTTTATGGGTACGAGAGATTGTAGCTATAACATCATTGTGCATTCTTTTGTGTTAATGGGTGGTGGTCCATGTGGAAGTGGGAGATGCCAGACTCCCTCACTAGATCTAATCTAGAAAGCATCCTCACCTCAAAATCAACCTGAAAATTGTTAGTGGCATTTTGTAAATGGGAGTTTCTCCTAGGGATTAATTTGCATGCAGAACAAGCTGTCAGCCTATACAATTTATTAAGTTCCCAATAAACTCATGTTAAATCAAAATGAAGAAAAGAATTAAGATCCAACATCTAATGGGTCCCATTTAGGAAATCAAGCTGATTAAGAATCAACTCAATATGATGATTCCAGTCTTAGTGAGGATGCAACTTGTGTCAGTTGGGTTGGTTTGGTACCAACTTGCCCCAACCCGAATGAATAAACGATTAACCTGAACTTAACCTGACCTATTACTCAAGGTATTCAACTTCAGCTCAACCGACCTGATTTAATTTCGGGTTGAGTTCAGGTTAGGCTTGGTTATGGGTCAAATTCAGGTTAAGTAGGGTTCCATTGGGCTGGTTTGAACCTGCCTGTATTGGCTTTTTAACTTTATCTTTAATAAATGACATATTATTTCTAGATAATAATAAAAAAGAAAAATAAATCTATTAACTTTGACATTTTCCCTTTACTTTTATTTTGAAAAGCATATATATGAAGAAACTTAAATACATTATAAATTTTATAAAATATTAAATTGGGTTCAATAAAGGCTTGGGTTGCCCAAATCCTTTGCTCAAGCCCAACCCGAGTATTAAAAAAGCTTGCTCAAACCCATCCAAGTAGATCAAGTTGAGGTTGGGTCGGACCAACCTGTCCAAGTTGCACCCCTAACTCATAGGTATGATCAACTTTTAACTTTTATGATAGGTTATATTTTCAGAATGCAATGGAAATAGAATGTTCAGAGAGGTGGTTAAATGCTTCAAATCAAGCTGTGTTTTTAGTGCAATGTAAACACTATCAGCATTTATTAGATCCATAGTTTTAAAAGGCGCAAGGCACATCTAAGGTGCAAAAGTCTCCAAGATCTTAAATGCAAGGCGCAACACAAGGGGCGACTAAGTGAAGTGAAATGCGATCTATGATACACGTCAATTTTGTAAAATATGATTCATAATCTAATTCGATCAATAAAAAATTTAAGATTTGAAACATTTAAAAGAAACATTCAACAAAAAAGTAATGAAATTATATAAATTTCAGTATATAATTAGAAATTTCAAGAATAAGAGTGTTTAAAAAGGAAGAGTAAAGTTGACAAGGCATGCCTTTTCAATAAGGTGTGTATCTTGGCAAGCAAGTTGTTATAACTAGGGAGTGGTGGCACCTTGAGCCTAGGCGTGCTTAAAGTGCACCTTTTAAACTATGATCAGATCATGGATACTATTTTTTTCCTTTATATTAACATGAAATGTGAACTTCATGACTTGTGGATGCTGGATTTATATGTGAGTCAAAACTTGCCTCAAACCATTGGCCTTGTGATTCCCGATGATCCATAAAAATAAACTTTGCTATTAATAGATTTTTAAGGTCAGATGGCATGTAGCTGATCTGTCCTCTGCATATTTCTATTTGTTTGCCATTTCTTTTTACTTGTTAAATTTGACAGGTAACGCTGGAGTTGCCAGTTACAAAGCCTAAGCATGAGGAGCTGCTGGGTTTAATTGGTACTGTGGTTACACATATGTAGTCCTCGAAAGGGCATACTATCATGTTATTTATCTGTATTAGAAGAAACTCTTCTCTTCATTTACCTCATTTGCTTATAAAAGCCGAGTTTATTGATACTGAAACAATTTTCCCTTCAACTTGAATGTGAGGGCTTTAAGTTACTTCTGAAATTCACGTGAAAAAGCATCACAGTAGTTTGTCTTTTACAATGTCTGAGTACTCCTTCTCATCTTTTTCTTTAGATGATGTAAATACACCTGTTGTTATCTTCCCTTTATTTGCTTTATTTGCAGGATCTGGTAGAAGGATTTCACAAATCTAAAATATTTGGAACAATTGTTATAGTTTATAGGGTAACATATTATTGGAAGAAGTGCTAGTAGTTCATAGTGAGACGTGGAAGAACAGAAAACACAAAATATAATAGCCAGTCACTTGATATAAACTCCACATAAACATTGATGATGCTGATGATGATACCAATAATGATAGGGATAATTGAGATTTATATGAAAAGACAGGATACACATAATCAAACTAGTGGAATATAAGGGTGCCAAACTTGAGCCAGGGACAGTAAAGTTCCTTCTCCAGTATTTGTTCCTATCCTGACAGAAAATCCAGTTTTTCCATTGATTGAATATTTGGCCCAGATGTTGAATGCATCTGAGGGATATTGTCTGAAACTGAATTTCCATCTTGCCAGACATGGTTAACAGTAGTTCCATTCTTCAGTGGGCCGACAATGGCAAAGATAATCATCTCATTGGTTGAATATTCTGCTCTGATGTTAGAGACCCCAAAGCTGAGAGCTCTTGGTTGCATTGAAGGGTTGTAACTGTTTATCTGTGTGGTGTAAGCAGTCATGCTTCCATTAGGGTTGAGAAAAGCAACAAGAGCCTCTGAGCCAACCATGCCTGTTCCAGTTGGGTTGATTGCCCATGCAATCCATCCTGGAGAAGTTGGAGTTGCTCTGTATGCAATGTCAACTTTTCTGGTGGATGCAATGTAGTTCCAGTGGAGATGGGCCTGCAGATATGGAAGATCTCTGCATGACTTGAAGATTTTGGTTCCTGAAAAGCTGTAGTTTGAGCAGCTTTGAGCAGAGGAGATAAGGAACAGGGAAATAAGAATGCAAAATAGCAAGATGGTTTTTGATGTTGTAGCCATGAGATGTTGAGTACGGTTTGGATATCTAAGGCTTACGATTAACTGAACTTTTTCTCAGTTGATGAGGAAGGGGAACTGGAAATTTGGGGCTGGTTTCAAAAGACACTAGAGCCAAAACAAATTATTAATGCTGAGTATGCATAAAAAAGAACTAATGTCAGCCCTTTTCTTTTGGTAAATGGAAATGAGTTCTAAGGAGGCTGGAAGGTTTAGAAATTCCTGTTTGAACATCTGATTCTTGGGTGTGTTGAAGAAGAGTACCCACAACCCACAAACTAGTAACTCTTTGGGTAGAAAAAGGGCTGCTGGGGCTGTGGATAAGATGATGATTTTTGAAAGTTTCTTCAAATGATCAAGGTATGCAACTCTCTTCTTGGTTAGAAGAACGCTTCTTCTGTGTGTTCCTGAACTAGCCTAATTTTGATGGAAGAACTTAAAAGGACTTCTGAGAACTCTAACTGTGGGTAGGGATGTGCATTGCAAGGAAAGTAGAGAAATACATTGTGCCTTCAATAAGAGGAATAGTGACTGGGAAGCTAGATGAAGTCTGGAGTTGTTGATTGGTTCAATATGTTCTTTAATATCACAGCAATTTTAGCATAGGCAAAGGAATCCAAAGTAGAGTAGTCATGAAAGTTTGCTTCTTCATGGTTGTAATGGGTAAGTTTTGCATGACAGTCTTTCCTTCTTTCCTTTCTCCTTTAATCTACTTTTCCAACCTAATACCAATTCAATAGCAAAGCCCAGTCCAAAAAGTGGATAGTTCTAGATGAACCAACAAGAAACCCTCAGTGATCATCCAGTTGATTCTAGAGATTCAGAAGAATTTGTTTGAGTAGCTTGTTCACCTAGGGATCATCTTTATCTTGTAATCTCTGTTAGTCACATAATTAGGTTTGATTCTGAACGGTTTTACGTATAATGTAGTATAATACATCCTATTGAGATTTGGATGCTCAGAAACGAAAAAATTGAATTCAAGCATAAAAATTATATAGCTAAAGTTGTAAACTATATTCCTGTGTTACAACCTAGTCATTGCTTCCTCCATTGACCTTAGTCTGATCAAATTCTATGACTTTCATATGTTCGAAGGTCTTATGAACACAAATAATGTGATTAAGGGAGATTGAAACTGGGAGCAACCGATTGATGACAAGTATACATGCAGCTGATAGGCTAGAGAAATCTATAGGACGTTAGGTGGTATATTGAAGAAATTAGATTTATGGTTCATCTTCAAACAATAAATGAATAAGTCAAAATAATAAAAAAAGAAGCTTGTAAGAGCATGAGATTAGGTGAGAGGCATAGAATAAGGAGGTGGCTGATGTTTGAATGCTTCAGACTTGGGATTGTGACTGTGGAAAAATTATTTCAATTTTTGGGTACTTGTGGCTGCCATAAGCCTGGACAATGCTAAAAAGTCTAGAAAGATGGCTGAGTCCCTTGCAAGGTTCCATCACCCATGCCGGTTTAGTTTGGGCTGGTATTGTAGAAAAACAGCTGATTTTGGACTCGAATAGGATTCTTAATTCAAACTTTAATTTAAGCTTGCCGTGGCAAATAGGGAAAAAGTGTGGCAAAATTGGCTGTTTACGTGCATAATTTCACAACTTTGCCCGGTTTGAAATGTTGAATTTTGGGGAAAGCAGAGTGACTAATTGAAAAAATTGTGAAGTCTTGTGTTCTTATTCTAACAGGGATCAATGATGCAACTGGGCAGACAGGAAACCAAGCAGGAAACTACTTTGCTGCTGGGGGAAAATGGAGTCTGCAGATGAAGTCTTTGTTACGGCCAGTGAAAGGTGGATTGTAGTTTCCTGAACATGATTGCAGTGGTGAAATACAAGACCTTTGGGGCATGACAAAGGCAGGTGACCCACAAGCTGAAATTTGGAAATTTTGGTCATGGTTGGATGGGACTTGTATGGGAAAGTAGGTGCCTTCATAGAAGTTTTATAGAAGAAGATGCTTTCTTTGCGTGTTAAGGTTGGTGGGAATGGCTTAATGGAACTTTCATCCCTTTTTCTGGGTAAGAGAATGGGCGCCCCTTTAGGCTTTAACTAGACTTCTTGTTTGTGCTTTTCATCTTCCATCTTTAGGAGAAAATCTCCTTATCTAGTCTTCTCTCTTTTAGTCTCTTAGACACTGGGCCACTCCTTGGGCTGGTGCAACCTCCAAAAGCCGCCTCTTTGTGAGGATGTGACATGGGAATCTTTAGCTTGCCGACTTGTCCCAGTATAGGAAAGGGGCTTTTGTATCTCCTCACAAGGCTTTTGTGCACCGGCCTTAGGGAGCTATACGTACAGAAAGAGAAATGCTCACACTGCGGTCTTGTAGATGGCCAATTGTTGCCTAATCTCTCGGTCGCCTTCTAAAGCCCCCCAAGACACAACTCAATTATAGTGTCCTCAATATGTAAGTGGTGTAAGGTAGAAGAACAGACTCGTATCGCCCGGGATTTGCTATATCTGCAACCTTTAGTATCATGATTAAAAGACAATGAAGAAGATGTGAAAGGGAAATCTTTTTGTTGATTTGATGATTTCATCCTCTGATCATCCAAGACCAAATACAATCTGGATTCCATTGCATGGTTTGTGGGTGGGGTTTTTATTTTATTTTTGTTAGGCCATGAGTTGGGCATGATGGAAGCAGAGGAGCAGTTAGAGTTCTTTATTTTTATTTATTCTTTGATTTAGGCTGGAATCCATGAACCCTACGTATGGGTCATTGAATCCTGCCCAGAAGGACCAAAGTCCCTGAAATACTGAAATGTGGCAACCTCGTGAGTGCCCGTCAACCTCAACACTAGCTAAAGCCAAACAGACCCTAATTCTGTGGTGGTTGAACTCAAAAAAAGCAATATTACATATTCCAAAGTCATTGAACTCGCAAAGTCCTCGAAATTACATATATACTTTGGTAATATTTGAAAATCAATATTAATCGATTAAATTTAATAATTAAAAGTAAATTTTAAATCGGGTTTAAAACCCGCCATGTTATAGAGTTTTATTTTAGTGCACCCATCAAATGTAAGATTTGTTATGGGTTAGTGAAGGTTGGTAAGATCCCATGTTAGACTCCCGCTCATAGGGTCGGACGAGTCTAGTCATCGCAAAGAGAAAAAAAAATATTAGTATATATATATATATGTCTATTTGAGAAATAATTCAACTCATCAAAGGGTTTGAGTAGGCGGGGCTTGGACCGCACATTATATATATATATATATATTTTTAATTTTTAATTTAATTTTATTTTTAGGGGTTTGACCTAGGCATGTGACACGTGGCATGAGTAAATAATAAGGCCACGATCCTTTTCTTATGATTCAATTTTGTTTCATTCCAAAGATAGTGACATGAGAACCTTCCCATGGGCTGATGCAAAGGTTGCATCATGCTTGCCTAAGCCCAAAAAACGACGTCGTTTTACATCAAACTCTTGCTGTTGGCTTTAAGTTTATGAAAACCCGAAACTTCTTTAATCAAAATCATACCTCACATAATATATACCATTCCACCATGTGGGTGGCTTGTAATAGAATATGGTAATTTTTAGATCTCTGAAAAAGTCTAAGAAAAAGAAACCAATAAAAAATGGAAATGAAGAAAAAAAAGAGACGTGATTCATTATTTGAAATGTTTTTAAAATTTGTTTGGTAATGATTTTAAAAATAATTTTTTTATTTTTTTAATATTATAAATAATTTTTTTAATAAAAATTTTTAAGTATTATAAATATGAAAAAAGACCTTTTAAAATCACTCTGAATTTTAATGTAAATATTTTTTTGAAAAATTATTTATTAATTACTTTTTCAACCATTATTACTAATAATTTTTATATTTTTTAAAAATGTTTTCTAGATTTTCTCAAATGTTTTAATTCAAAAAACACCCTTTTTTGGGTTAAAACTACTTTCTAGAAGTATTGGAAAACCGAGTCTTAAGCATGTGGTCCATGATCACCCGCTTGCAAGCCACTCATGCCTTCATTTCACCCACAATCTCTCACACCCAGACCCCTTTTTCCATGAGAATACTTGCTCTCTCTGTCAACACTTGTAAGACATACATAGCACCTCACCAACCAATACCCAAAATATTGGAACACCTGATTTGGGTATGGCTTCAGATTTAAGTTTCAATACTTTACAAATAAGTTGGAGATTTTTTAGTAGCTTTTATGCATGATTTTTATAAACTTTTCTTTGTATAAACTTATGATATTTATTTTCCCTCTCATCGGAGAACATTGATCACAAGCAAAATTTAAGGTTCATATTCAATGAACCCCAGAAGTAAACAAACATTTCTATACAAAGTCTTACTAGGACACAAGTTCAAGCACGGCAAGTGGAACCCCATTCGTTCCACTAGGCTTATAATATATTACTTGGAACTTAAGGGTTTGGTCTTCATTGGCATATGGAATTGACCCAACCCAAAAGCAGAAACAACCAGAAGGAAAAGGTCTATTCCCTCACCAACTTACAAAGCTCTTGTCAGTGCCTTGGAATGAACATCTTCCCAATTTTTGAAAATGTTGATGCTCCGACTTGATCTACCATGAGAACCCACCTCAGTCAACACGTTCATATTCTATCATTTGTTTGTTTTGAAGGAAAATTTACACATTTGACATTTGTACTTTTTGAATCGTACATGTTTCTAGAATATTTATTCAATTTTGTTGGGCCCACGTAGATTTGTGGACAAAATTGGGTGTTGAGTCTTTTGATTAGGATGGCAACGATTAGTATTTTGTACTTGAATTGATTATTATTGTATTTTTTATTTATTGAAATTAAACATAATAATTTTCTGCCAAAATTGATCTAGGTTGATGGGAGATGATGATATAATATTTTGTATGTAGATTAATTACAGTATTTTGTAGTGACATGGATATTTTTGTACTATTTAGGTTCAAGATAAGATTATGATCAAATTTTGTATTTAGGTTTATGATGACTTTTGTTAATTTTTTTTTCCAACAATTTTCTACTTATAATTGATTTTGTAACTTTTATTTTTATTTTTCTCTTTTGTCATCAATGACTATATGTTAGGAAAGGAATTAGATTGAGATATTACGATGATCATATTTTGTATTAAAATCATGATAATATCTTATACTCTTAAATGATTTTGTATCAAAATGGATTTGACTTCTGGTATGATATACATATTTTGTTGCTAACAAATTAAACAAATTGATAGTATTTTATTGTTAAATAAATTGTGTCAAATTTAATTTAGGCATCAGACTTGACAACTTTATTATTTTCTTTATAATAATTTTTCATATAGAGTTAATTATGTAACTTTTGTTTTGTTTTGTATTTTTTTTTTTTTTGGCCCTCATTTATTATACATGGTTACCATCTTTTCTAATATATTAGAAAAACCTAAACCTAGTTAATGATAATAGTAATATTTTGTATTTAATTTTGAATTTGTATCAAAATGGATTTTATTCAACAAATTAACAAGAATGATATTATTTTATATTTAAATGAATCTATCAAAAGTTATGTGGGCGTAAGTGTGAAGACTTTTGTTTTTTCCTCTATTTTTCTCTTTTGTTATTTATAAGTACATGTTTTTTTATAATTATTTGTTTTTTCCTCTCTCTTTCTCTTTTATTATTTCTCATTTATTATTGTATTTTTGTATTAAATAAATGTTAAAAATAACATGTATTTTGTATTTAAATTGAATATAATATTTTTCTATCAAAATCATCTAGGTGATGGGAAATTATGATAATATTTCGTATCTAATTAATTATAGCATTTTGTAGTGAAATAGATATTTTTGTACTATTTGGGATTTAGGATAAAATAATGATAGTATTTTGTATTTGAATGAAAGCTTTTGTATTAAGATTTTGAGTTTGATGACTTTTGTTGTTCTTTTTTCCAGTAGTTTTCTACTTATGATTGATTATATAACTTTTGTTATATTTTCTTTTTCTTTTTTTTTGTCATTTGTGACTATTTGTTAGGAAAAAAAAAAAGAATCGAGGATACTATGATGATTGTATTTTGTATTAAAATCAATGATAGTATCTTGTATATTTAAATGATTTTATATCAAAATAGATTTAAATTCTGGTGCTAACAAGTTAAATAGAAATGATAGTATTTTGTACTTGAATAAATTTGTATCAAACTTGATTCAGGTGTAAGGCGTGACAAATTCATTAATTTTTTTGTGATAATTTTTTATATAGGTTTGATTATATAACTTTTGTTAATTTTTTCTTATTTATCATCTATGAAAAAACAAGTTAATGATAATAATATTATTTTGTACTTGATTGAATTGTGTCAAAATAAATTTGGTTCGACGAAATTAACTATGATATTATTTTATATCTAAATGAATTTGTATCATAACTTATATAGGTTTAGGGTATGAAGAATTATGTTTTATTTTTCTCTCTCTCTTTTTCTTTTTGTTACATGTTATAAAAAAGTATGATATAATATTTTTCAATCAAAACCTATCTAAGTTGATGGGCTATAATGATAGTATTTTTTATCAAATTAATTATAACATTTTGTAGTTAAATGGATAATTTTGTTTTATTTCAGTTCAAGATAAGATAATAATAGTATTTTGTACCTAAATATATTTTGTATCTTAATAAATACTTTTATACTAAAATTGATTTAAGTTTAAGAAGTGACCAATTGATAGCTTTCTACTCATAATTGATTATGTAACTTTTGTTAATTTTTTTTTTCTCTTTTGTCATCTATGACTATATTTTAGGAAGGGAATTGGGATACAGAATATTATGATGATCATTGTATTTTGTATTTAAACAACTAATAATATCTTATATACCTAAATGATTTTGTATCATAATATGCATTGGTTCATTGTAAAAAATTACTTGGGTTTAGAGCATGAATCAAATTTTTATTTCTTTTTTATTTTATTTAAGGTTGTTGTTTTTTTTTTTTTGTCTTTTCCACCCTTTCTCTCTTTTGTTATTTCTAACCACATGCTATAATTAAAATTCAATAAATTGATGGTAATAATAGTATTTTATACTTAAATGATTTTGCATCAATGTTGATTTTGGTTTACATGAGATTTTTTTTTTCTTAAAATGAACAAAAATAATATTTAGTATTTTGTACCTAAATAAATTTGTATCAAAACTAATTCAGATTTAAAACGTGATAACTTCTATTAATTTTTTTCATCGATAGTTTTCTATGCTGATAATGTAACTTTCATTAATATGTTTTTTTCTCTTGTTATTTATGACTGTATATTTTTCATAACGGCATGTTGTGAAAAAAACAAACTAATGCCAATAATAAAATTTTGTACTTGATTAAATTTGTATTAAAGTGGACGAAGGTTCACAAGTAACATCTTTTGTTATTCACAAAATAATTATTAGAATGATATATTTTGTATATAAATAAAATTTTGTAGAAATTTATTAGAGTTTAAGGAAGTCGGTTTTTGTTTTTTTCTTTTACTTGAAATTATGTTAACCTTTTTCTCCTTTGTTATCTAAAAATACATGTTTTTCATAACTATGTGTTATAAAAAAAATTTACAAATTAATTATAATAATACTATTTTATACTTAATGAATTTATGTTAAAATGATCAATAAATTAAAATTAGAATTATGATATTTTGTACTCGGCCAAATTTGTGTCAAAATTGGATCAGGTTTAGAGCATGACAATTCTTGTTTTTTATTTTTTGGATCATGTTTAGAGTATGACAACTTTTGTTTTTTATTTTTTTAAAATTATCAATAAATGAATAAAAATATGGTATTTTGTACTTAGTCAAACTTGTGTCCAAAATGGTTCATGTTTAAAGCATGCCAATTATTTATTATTTATTTATTTAAGTTTTCCACTTGGAATTTTGTTTTTGTTTTTTTTTGCTTTCTATGTTTTTCGTAACTACATTTCACAAAAAGAACTCATCAAATTAATGATAATAATAATATTTTATACCTAAATGACGACTCAAATCGATTTGGGTTCAAGTGTAAAATCTTTTGGTGATTTTACAACTTTTATTGTTACAACTTTAAATTGTTACAACTTTTATTATTATTTTTTATAAATTGTTTCTATGCTGATTATTTAACAAAATGTTAATTTGTATTTTTGTTTTTGTTTATGGTCATATGTTTTTCATCACTCTATGTCATGAAAAACAAATTTGTGGCAATAATAAAATTTTGTACTTGACTAAATTTATGTCAAAGTAAATGCAGGTTCATTAGTAATATCTTTTGTCATCTACAAAATAATTAAAATGATATTATTTTGTATGTAAATAAATTTTTGTCAAAATTTATTGGAGTTTAAGGATGTCAATTTTTGTATATATATTTTTTCCTTTTTGATAGTTTTATACTTGGAATTTTATATTTTCTTTTTTATTATCTATAAATACATGTTTTTCATAACTACATGTTATAAAAAAAACTTGACAAATTAATTATAATAATATTAAACTTTTGTTTTTTTCTTCATAATTTTTATTTTATTTTTCATTTTATCTTGTTAGGGTTTAAGGTGAGGATTTTTATTTTTATTTTTTTGTCTTCTTTTCTCTCTTAATGGTTTTATGCTTGGAAATGTGTTTTCTATTTTCTTTTTTGTTATTTATGTTTTTCATAACTACCTTTTATAAAAGAATTTATCAAATTAGTGGTTATAATAGTATTTTATACCTAAATGAAGTCTCAAATCAATTTGGGTTTAACCGCAAAATCTTTGGTAACAAATTAATAGAAATACTTGCATATCGTATCTAAATAAATTTATGTCAAAATTGATTCAAATTTAAATTAAGACAACTTTTATTGTTTTTTTTACAAATAGTTTTTTTATGCTAATTATTTAACTTTTGTTAATTTGTTTTCTTCTTGCTATTTATGGTCATATATTTTTCATTTCTCTATGTCATGAAAAACAAATTGGTGTAGGTTCACTTGTAACATCTTTTGTTATTCACAACACAATGAGAATGATATTATTTTGTATGTGAATAAATTTTTGTCAAATTTTATTAGGATTTAAGTTGTGATAATCTTTTAGTTTTGTTTTTTGTAATTTTCTTTTCTCTCTTGATAGTTTTTTGCTTGAAATTTTGTTAACCTTTTCCTCCTTTGTTATCTATAAATACATGATTTTCATATCTGTATATCATATATAGATATATGAATTATGTCAAACTTAATTTAGGTTGACAACTTCATTATTTTCTTTATAATAATTTTCCATATAGAGTTAATTATGTAACTTTTGTTTTGTTTTGTATTTTTTTTTTTTTTGTCCTCATTAATCATACATGGTTACCATCTTTTCTAATATGTAAGAAAAACCTAAACCTAGTTAATGATAATAGTAATATTTTGTATTTAATTTTGAATTTGTATCAAAATGGATTTGATTCAACAAATTAACAAGAATGATATTATTTTATATCTAAATGAATTTATCAAAAGTTATATGGGTTTATGGTGTGAAGACTTTTGTTTTTTCCTCTATTTTTCTCTTTTGTTATTTATACGTACACGTTTTTTTTATAATTATTTGTTTTTTCATCTCTCTCTCTTATGTTATTTCTCATTTATTATTGTATTTTTATATTAAATAAATGTTAAAAATAACATGTATTTTGCATTTAAATTGAATATAATATTTTTTCATCAAAATTGATCTAGGTGATGGGAGATTATGATAATATTTCGTATCTAATTAATTATAGTATTTTGTAGTGAAATAGATATTTTTGTACTATTTGGGATTTAGGATAAGATAATGATAGTATTTTGTATTTGAATGAAAGCTTTTGTATTAAGATTTTGAGTTTGATGACTTTTGTTATTCTTTTTTCTAATAGTTTTCTACTTATGATTGATTATATAACTTTTATTACATTTTTTTTTTCTTTTTTGTCATTTGTGACTATTTGTTAGGAAAAAAATATTAGGATTGAGGATACTATGATGACTATGATCGAGGAAAAAAAAACTTGTCATTTTTTATTTTGTCTTTTCCACCCTTTTTCTCTTTTGTTATTTCTATCCACATGCTATAATTAAAATTCAATAAATTGATGGTAATAATAGTATTTTATACTTCAATGATTTTTGTGTCAATGTTGATTTTGGTTTACATGTGAATTTTTTTTCTTAAAATGAACAAAAATAATATATAGTATTTTGTACCTAAATAAATTTGTGTCAATACAAATTCAGATTTAAAACATGATAACTTCTATTAATTTTTTTAATTGATAGTTTTCTATGTTGATAATGTAACTTTCATTAATATGTTTTTTCTCGTGTTATTTATGATTATATAATTTCCATAACGACATATCGTGAAAAAAACAAACTAATGCTAATAATAAAATTTTGTACTTGATTAAATTTGTATCAAAGTGGACGAAGGTTCACAAGTAACATCTTTTGTTATTCACAAAATAATTATTAGAATGATATTATTTTGTATATAAATAAAATTTTGTAGAAATTTATTAGAGTTTAAGGATGATGGTTTTTGTTTTTGTTTTTTTTTTTCTTTGACTTGGAATTATGTTAACCTTTTTCTCATTTGTTATCTACAAATACATGTTTTTCATAACCACGTGTTATAAAAAAAACTTTACAAATTAATTATAATAATAGTATTTTATACTTAATGAGTTTATGTTAAAATTATCAATAAATTAAAATTAGAATTATGATATTTTGTATTTAGCCAAATTTGTTTCAAAATTGGATCAGGTTTAGAGCATGACAACTTTTGTTTTTTATTTTTTGGATCGTGTTTAGAGTATGACAACTTTTGTTTTTTATTTATTTTTAAATTATCAATAAATTAATCAAAATATGGTATTTTGTGCTTAGTCGAACTTGTGTCCAAAACGGTTCATGCTTAAAGCGTGACAATTTTATTTATTTTGTATTTTGTATTTTTTTTTGAACTTGTTGGGGTTTTAGATATGAGGTTTTTTTTAAAAAAAATAGTTTTCTACTTGGAATTTTGTTTTTGTTTTTTTTTTTTTTTTGCTTTCTATGTTTTTCATAACTACATTTTACAAAAAGAACTCATCAAATTAATGATGATAATAATATTTTATACCTAAATGACGACTTAAATCGATTTGGGTTTAAGTGTAAAATCTTTTGTAACAAATTAATGAAAATACTTGATACCTAAATAAATTTGTGTCGAAACCAATTCAAATTTAAATTGTTACAACTTTTTTTTTTTTTTTTATAAATTGTTTTCTAAGCTGATTATTTAATAAAATGTTAATTTTTGTTGTTATTTATGACCATACGTTTTTCATCACTCCATGACATGAAAATCACATTTGTGGCAATAATATAATTTTGTACTTGACTAAATTTATGTCAAAGTAAATGTAGGTTCATTAATAACATCTTTTGTCACCTACAAAATAATTAGAATGATATTATTTTGTATGTAAATAAATTTTTGTCAAAATTTATTGGAGTTTAAGGGTGTCAATTTTTGTATTTTTTTTCCCTTTTTGATAGTTTTCTATTTGGAATTTTATTAAACTTTTTCTTTTTTATTATCTATAAATACATGTTTTTCATAACGACATGTTATAAAAAAAAACTTGACAAATTAATTATAATAATATTAAAATTTTGTTTTTTTCTTCATAATTTTTATTTTATTTTTCATTTTATACTGTTTGGGTTTAAGGTGAGGATTTTTATTTTTATTTTTTGTCTTCTTTTCTCTCTTAATGGTTTTATGCTTGGAAGTTTGTTTTCTATTTTCTTTTTTGTTATCTATGTTTTTCATAACTACCTTTTATAAAAGAATTCATCAAATTAGTGGTAATAATAGTATTTTATACTTAAATGAAGTTTCAAATCAATTTGGGTGTAACCGCAAAATCTTTGGTAACAAATTAATGAAAATACTTGCATATCGTATCTAAATAAATTTATGTCAAAATTGATTCAAATTTTAATTACGACAACTTTTATTGTTTTTATCACAAACAGTTTTTTTATGCTAATTATTTAACCTTTGTTAATTTGTTTTCTTCTTGCTATTTATGGCCATATATTTTTCATCTCTCTATGTCATGAAAAACAAATCGGTGTAGGTTCACTTGTAACATCTTTTGTTATTTACAACGTAATGAGAATGATATTATTTTGTATGTAAATAAATTTTTGTCAAATTTTATTGGGATTTAAGGTGTGATAATATTTTATTTTTGTTTTTGTAATTTTTTTTCTCTCTTGATAGTTTTTTGCTTGAAATTTTGTTAATCTTTCTCCTCTTTTGTTATCTATAAATACACGACTTTCATATCTCTATATCATATATAGATATATAAAAAACACAACAAATTAGTAGTAGTAATAATAATATTTTATGCTTAAATGATTTTATCTCAAAATTATCAATAAATTATTCAAAATTATGTTCTTTTGTATTTCCAAATCAAATTGGGTTAAAGTATGTGACAACTTTTATCATCGATGTATGTATACAAGGAGCGATCATAATTCGTACCTAAATGAACATGCGACAAAGTTGATTTGAATATCCATCGGGATAAACTTTGTTATTTCTATAATTACTTATCATGAACTGAATTCAATAAATTAATAATAATCACAACATTTTACCCTAAATTATCTTGTGTCGAATTCGATTCGAGTTAACTTGTGTGACACTTCTTATTGTATTTGAATGGATTTATGCCTAAATGGAATAGGGTTTAGGTGTGATATCTTTTATTAATTCTTCTTTGAGGATAATTTTCTTCTTGCAATCTATTATGTAATTGAATTCTTAAGGCTTTAGGCTAAATTTTTTAATATATGATTTAGGTACCAAATCATAATATAGTGGCACAAGGAAAAGTTCATTCCCACCATACTTTTCTAAGTTGGTCATAGGCTTTGATTCATGTATGTCAAATTTTTTTAATGGGCAATGTAATGAAAATGAATAAAAAATTGGTAATGAGAAGAATTGAAGAAGTTGGTGACTTCTTCATTTTCAATGCCTTAGACAACATGGGTTTTTTTTTTTTTTTTTTTTTTTTTCCACTTTTAGAAACTTACCTTAAAAGAATCTAATGTTAGGGCTGTTGGTAAAAGTAACATTTTCTTTCCAAAAAAAGTATACATAGATGGATTCTCATTAGGTTGGTCCAAAGTAGAGATGATGATCATATTTTATTTGGTCCGACCCTAAAATTCTCTTTAGAATAATTATTTGAATGAATAGCATAAGAAAATTTTATTTAGCAAATATTGACATATTCATATCATTGCATTTGTGCTAAGAATCAAATCAAATCAATATAAATTATTTTCTTTTTAAAGTGGGATTTAGTGAAATAAAAATTTTGAATACTCAATAGCTTAATATGATTATAATATGAATTTTATTAAATTTATTGATTTAAAGCTTACCTTTTAAGTCTTAATTTAAGCATTGAGGCTATTCATAAAATGAACTTAAAATGAGAAATGAATAAAAAAAAAAAAAGGAATTATAATTGTGTAGAAAAATTATGAGAAGTTTAAAATTTTTAGATAAGTGATTCTTTGAACTTATTATAAGTTATAATTAATATGCTTAATGACTTAAATTAAATAATTTATTCAATTTTTTTTTTTAATTTATTATAAGTCATTTTATTAAATGCACTTCACATGCTTAATAACCTAAACTAAGGTTACATTAACCAATTTATTAAGTGGGTGCCTCAACATTACTCCAAAAATTAAATAAGAAAAATCAAGAAAAAAAAGGGAAAAAGACAATTTGCTTACTATATTTGCATAATTCATAATCTGAAAAGTGAATGTATTCATTTTTTTAAACTTGTTAAAATCTAAAGTCTCATTTTATTCTTTTAAGAGATCGTGTTTCTTAAAGAAGTTAAAAAGATCGAGGAAGCTTTTCTCAACGAAGTTCGAGGTGCCTCATTTATGCGCAAGTTCAAAGAGACTTCTAATTTTAGTAGGAGCTGTTAAAGACTATTGTCTTGATATTGCATTCTCTCAGAAGAGATCGTCATCCTCAAAGGAGTTCAAAGATTAAAGTGCAAGTGTCCCAAGGAAATTCAAGGTATGTCCATTAAAGTGCGAGTGTCCCGAGGAAGTTTAAGGTATGTATATCAAAATATGAGTTATGAGGGATCCCAATTAAAAAAGTCGTTGATGTTTGTTCCAAGGAAATTCAAGGTATGTCCATCAAAATGTGAATGTCCCGAGGAAATTCAAGATATGTCAATCAAAGTGCAAGTCACAAGAGATCCCAATTTTATTAGGGATGATAAAGTGTTTCAAGTAACAGCTAACAAGGATGAAAAAAAAAGTTGGTAAATTAAATCTCTTTATTTGATATTCACTTTAATCAACTTTGTAGCATTTTGCTTCTATGAATCTCTTAGCAATTTTTTTTTTTTTTTTTTTTCAATTAGTTATTATTATTATTATTATTATTATTATTTATTTTTTTTTTCTGATTTTGATAGCGTTTGGCACACGGTAAAGCACCGTGTGGAATGAGCATCTCCATTTTTCTCGTGTCATTTTTCAATAGATTTGGTGGCGGAAGCATGAGAAAAAAGTCAGAATATGAACTGGTTTTAGGAAAGTTAGAGGCAAAGTAGATGTGAACACGTGGAGTAGTTGAAGGTGCGTGGCCCCACCGCATATTACAGAGTTTCAAACTTTGAAATTTCACAAGTGCCTCCACCTTCTCGCCTGCTTCCATTACTGCCGTCTGTCCCTTACGGAGGCCGTGTCAATATATAGACACAGCATTCAATGGAGAGAACCAGTCAACCACCCCAACTCTTCTCCAACAATCCTTCTATATATATATTCTTTGAGGGAACCCCTCTTCTTCATTCATCACATTGAGCTTGTTCTTCAAGTACCCAGATTGAGAAAACACCTCAGGGACCTGTTTCAGAGCCATCTGAGATACACCCAGATTCTGAAAGGTTGTTTTTGTTGAGGTTTTGGCCTCTGGGTATCCTTGAATTCAGCCACCATGGATGGGTCTTTGAGAATTTTGTTGGTTTCATGTGCTTTGGTTTCTATGTTGGTCTCATCTTCTGCTCAGACATGTGGGAGCTACACCTTCTCCAACAATAACCTCTATACCTATTGCTCTGACCTCTCCAAATTGGGTTCTTACATCCACTGGACTCGCCAGGCAAATGGAACTTTGGAAATTGCATACAGGCAGCCTAACTTTTCGTCGACAAATTGGATTGCTTGGGCCATCAACCCGAATAGTACAGGCATGCTGGGGGCACAGTCTCTTGTGGCATATGTGAACTCCAGTGCCCCCTATGCATACACCTCTCCGGTGTCTAGTTATAGCACTAAGTTGGAGGCTGGTTCTTTGAGCTTTGCAGTACCAAAGATCCAAGCAGAGAACAGCAACGGTGAGATGATCATATATGCCACTTTGGAGCTCTCCAGCGACGTTACAACCGTGAACCAGGTCTGGCAAGAAGGTCCTATGAGTGGAGACACTCCTGGTACACATTCCACCACTGGCGAACATGTTCAGTCTAAGGGCACTTTGGATCTTCTTTCAGGACAAACTAGCACAGGAGGGTCAGTCACATCTTCAAGAGTGAGGAGGAGAAATGTAAGTGATTCAATCTTTTTTGAGTTAACCTTAGGTGATTGAAGGAAAAAACAGAAGCATAATAACCATTTCCATTATCAATATTTGATCTTCATATCTATGGGATTTCATTCTAACTGTGATGGGGTTAATCTTTCAGATTCATGGTGTGTTGAACGTTGTCAGTTGGGGCACCTTGATGCCTCTGGGTGCCATGATTGCAAGATACATGAAGGTTTTCCAAGCTGCAGACCCGGCATGGTTCTACCTACATGTTGCTTGCCAGTGCTCAGGATACATAGTTGGTGTGGCTGGATGGGCAACTGGTATAAAACTTGGCAGTGAGTCTTCTTCTGTTCAGTATGACACCCATAGGAACGTTGGCATCACCCTTTTCTGCCTTGGAACCCTTCAGGTACCGAATCAATATGGTGAATTCTAATCGTGTTAGCACATTCTCTGTACTTGTCTTGTATGCAGCCTTCTAAATGAACTTGTGTTTCACATACAGGTATTTGCTCTGCTCCTGAGGCCAAAGAAGGATCACAAGTACAGACTCTACTGGAACATCTACCACCATGCCATCGGATATGCCATCATTATCCTGAGCATCTTCAACATCTTTGAGGGCTTTGACATCTTGGATCCTGAGGAGAAATGGAAGAGAGCATACATCGGCATTCTCATATTCTTGGGATTCTTTGCAATTATGCTGGAAGCTACTACATGGTACATAGTCATCAAGAGGAAAAGGGAGAGCTCCGAGAAGCATCCACACAATGGCAATGGAGTGAATGGGGTTAATGGATATGGTGCCAGGACAGTGGTGTAGAAGATAGATTAGAATGTATCAGGCTGTGATTTCTCACATGGGTGAGGGACTGGGTTTCTTGATTAGTAGCCCCATATGTTGAGGGAGCTCATCACTTTGTTGTGTTAGGCTATTCTTTATTCCAGTAGGTTTTGCTTTGTGTTTCAGTGTGCTGTTTAGACATGGATATAGTGTAATTTTTCTCGTATATATAAATACACTCCATGTTCTTTTTTTTTTTTTTTTCCCAGTTTTTTGGTCTTTCAATTCATTGGATTATGGATGTTTTGTGCGAACTTGTCTCCTGTGATAATTTCCCAGAAGAAAAAGATCATTTACTATGAACACAATCTCAGGCAAAAAAGAGTGACAGAGCAAATGAATTGGATTCCCAAGCTGAAAACTCACATCATTAATGCAGAAGAATGGAGAAATATAGAAATTCTACTCGTTACCCTTATCTTCACATGAATCCACTGAAAATTTTTCAACCTGGGGGAAACCTCGAGTGTTTCGTGCAGTTTTGAACCTGCACTGCAGAAAATGTAATTTATACTACTCTGTTTAAACTCCAGAAATGCTACCTAAACCTGCACTGCAGAAAATGTAATTCATACTACTCTGTTTAAACACCAGAAATGCTACCTAAATCCAAAACGGAATCAAATATCACAAACCAAATCATGAACTTAATCAGTTTCATAATCAAATTTTATTGAGCCACATTCAGTATTGAATAAGGATCAGGATTCGAAACATTGGGAGCTTTGTATGTTATAGAGCCCAAAAAGCCAACTTAATCTCAGCACAGAGTTAGCAGCAGCCGGATGCAGCACTTGAAGCATCCACCTGCAGGATTCTCGTTGTTAAAAAAGGGATAAGGTGATGTAGTGAAGCAATTAGAAACATTAACACACAGGTTTCATGGTTTGATTAATGTAAACAAGATAATGTAAAACAATTTCTTTTCAATTTACAGTGGGATCAGTATATCAGTTTACACTTTCAAAGAAAATAAACTAGATATAAAGAGCGAGTATCCAGTTGCATTCTCTGGTTGTACAATCACTAAAAAGAGAGAAACGATCTGTTTTTGTCTACTGCACACCATCATCAGCCTGTGGATTCAGATTAGTGATCTCTCTGATGACTTGAGCTTTGTCTGCTTCAAATTGGTCATCCTCTGCAGAGGAGAAGAATTCAATTTGTACTGCCGTACAGAGAATAAAATGATGAGCATTATGGGTTTTGAATAAGAAAATGTTTTCCACCTTTATCAATGTTGAAGTTTGTCTACTGCACACCATCATCAGCCTGTGGATTCAGATTAGTGATCTCTCTGATGACTTGGGCTTTGTCTGCTTCAAATTGGTCATCCTCTGCAGAGGAGAAGAATTCAATTTGTACTGCCGTACAGAGAATAAAATAATGAGCATTATGGGTTTTGAATAAGAAAATGTTTTCTACCTTTATCAATGTTGAAGTCGCCAAAGAATCGTAGGAGTTTGTTTCTATTTGTGACAAGTATGCTGACGATTTCAGGAGGCTTATTTTGATTTGCAACAAATAGCTATCAGTAATAAAAATGAGACAAGGAAACTTTAGAATGTGATTAAAATAAAAAAAAGGCACTCTAAAACTGAGTCAAATTTCATATGGCACCTTGAACACATGAAATGATTCCAACTGGATTGCCTTGTTTGACTCCTGCAAAAAGTGTTCAGAAGAAGGGAATTTGAGTGGAATCTATGCAATCAATATAAAAGGATGTGTGTGTGTGTGTGTGTGTGCAGAAAGGGAGAGAGGGAAGAGAAAGAAGGAAACTTGAGTGAAATATATACAGACGTATTGCAAGTGTATGTGTGGAGAGAGATGGAGAGTGTGTGGAGAAAGAGAGAGAGAGAGAGAGAGAGAGAGAGAGAGAGAGACTCTTAGAAGATTCATCAGGATCCTCATGTTATCCAGTGAGCTCACATAGCGGATCATCACAGCAGAATTTGAACGATCTAGTAACATATCTCCCAACAGCTGAAACATGTTAAACCATCAAAAATAATTGTGCATTAGTTCTTTTATAAAACATTTAAATCTGCCATTACCCTAAACACATTTAAAGTCAGTTTGATAGTGCTTTTAGAAAGCACTTTTAGCATAAAAAATGCTTTTGAAGAAAAATCAAGTTTGGAAAAATTAGAAAACACTTTCTGGAAGTTGGAAAATCACTTGCAGTGCTTCTCAAGGAAGGTGATTCTTCTAAAAAACTTTTCTAGAGAAAGCACATCCACTGAAAGCAATTCAAATAGAAACAATGCCAAACACACTCTTAGTAAGCAAGTGGAGAATTCACATAGAAAAATTTGGATACATTGTCATGGCAATGACAACACTGACCAACAGTTCCTACATATAGAACATAAAGAATTGTTATATACCTTGACGGCATGTCGCCTGGTAATATAATTGGGAGACTGCAGCAACTGTGAGTTGTATTCTCGAAAAAACTGGAACCAGGAAACAGTTAGAGATGTTTGAACAATGATTAACTGTAAGTAATATATATAAAAGAAGAGAAAAAGTAGCTTGATACTAAAGTTGTCTCACTATGCAGCCAAAGAAGAACGTGGCCTGCAATGATTTCAATTATCAATTCCTCATATATTCATGATAGGCATACATTCCAATAAAGGGCATCAGTGTCCCAATGAAACCATTATTGTCATGAACATAAAATAGAAAAACCAGCCAATAAAGAAGAGCAAGTAAATGCAGCTCTTCAAATAGGAGGAAAATGGATCTTATTCTCTGATATAACTAAATTGTAACTTCCTATTAAGGGCTTCTTTCCAAAGAAAAGAAAGTAATTTTTAAACAAAAATTTCCTTTGCTAGATTATTTTTAAAGTACAAAAAATTGCATTCTAATAACACTGCATTTCAAAAGATAGAAAGTACTGGACTCTGTGACAGTTGTTATAATTGTGATAATAGACTTTGCCGAAGTCCCTTTATGTTATGAGCTGTCATTACCTTTCTCGAACAAAGAAACCATCCTCTGAGTTTTTTTTTTTTTTTTTAGTTCATGCTCTTTGGTAGTTTAAACAGCGAATATTTATTTCCTGACAAGAAGTTCACAATGGGAGATTTAACCTCTATGAAATCGGATCAATCCAAGCCGAAAGAAAAAACTATCTGTTATATAGTGCCTCAGATACTGTTGGTACAAGCAGCCATACATAAGAACCAAGCTATTCATCAAAGTTCCATGCAAGATCAGATGCTTTCCAGTGTAGGGAAAGGCAAAACACTTAGATATTCCATTTAAATAATCAAAGTAAGTATGATACTAACCCAGTCAAAGTTTTTGGAAAGAAATTCAGCAACAGTAGATTTATGCCTTGTCAAAAGCTCCTGCAGAAATTGGGACAGTGTCAGGGTTCAAGTTGGTTTAGAATTTCAAGCACAAAAGTAAAATATAATGAATGAAAATTATCAGACACCAAAAGGAGGAAGTGACTTTCTAAAAACCACTAAACAAAAGCTATGCCAAGCATTTAAAGAAGAAAATAGAATGCTCTCAGGCTAAATTAACCTTAAAAGTTGCTGCGGCATCTGATGCAATTTCAAAAGTTGGGTTTTGTACATAATCAAAAAACTTCTTCATCTGTGCTGATTCCAACACATACCTGCGAGTGATCCAGAAATTAAATATGTGGACACAATTTGAACTAATTAGTAACTGAGTATAGTTTACCAACAGAGAGAGGTGGAATAGACAATTCAGAGCCAGCTTAAAAGAAAGAACTTCTTCACTAGTACCTATATGCTCTAGGTGCTGATTTCCATTTCACTAACTCATGAAAAGGTCACAAACATGCATGAATAAATATAAGACTACTCAAAAATACAGGTAGTAACTGCTTGGTGAAATATGAGATTGAATGTAAGGTTCATAACATCCTTCAAGAGAGACAGAGAAAACAATCTGAATGTAGCTACTTATCAAAGGACATCTACAAGATTCAATTTTACCTTCTTAATATGCTTACCTTGCAACAATCTGATAACGTATGTACTCCCTCAAAATTGCACCGTAAGATAAAGCAATCTCACTGTCTTCATAACTAAACAAACCACCTATTAGTTGGACATTGAAACATTATATCCAACCAAATAAAGAGCATATTATTCATTGAACACCAATATAACCCATCTTAAAAGATGAATTACTAATAGAAAGATTAATAGAATGATATATCATCCATCACTGATAAAAGGCAGAAAACACATTTAAGAAAAAAATGAATGCCAAGTAAAACCTTTTAACTTCTGACCAAAAAAATAAATACAGCAAAGAGTTATGGATTTTTCTTTGGGAGCATTGTAGCAAATATATGGCAAAATAATTACCCAAAATAAATAGCTTACCCAGGTATCAGTATATTTATTACATCTATGTTATTTTCCAAGTACTCAGCAGCAATCAACCGTGAATTAACCCGTTGCCTGCTCAAGTTTGTAATCACACGAGTGGCATTTTGACGTGCCTGAAAAGAAAGAACCCCGTTTTTTCATGAAACATCAAAAGAATGAAATACAGTATAATAATGAATGCCATTTCAACCTCCACACTTAAATCAATTCCCAATCCTTAAGGTAAGTGTACAAACTGACAGAATATTAGGGAATTGTCCTAAAATTCAGAATATATGAGTTGCAAATAGAAACTATATATATATAAAAAAAGTATAAGGATAGTGCCTAACCCTGGTGTTCTTTATTAATAAATTGCAGCTTGACCAAATAATAGGATAATTCTTACCCCTAAGTCCAGTTTTGGAAGACAAACAATCAGAAGGCGGATTGTATCCTCTTTCAAGAACTCCAGGGTCAATTGTGCACAAGCTTCCGAAACTGGCTCTGCTCCATCAATGCCATAAAGAATTGTCCTTATCTCCAGGATGCATTTATTGAGTTCAGACACCTGCAAAGAAGTTAAGATATCAACACAAAATGGTATGTATTTGGGCAAACTGATGAAGAAATGCACTTGATGAGAAGCTAAAAGCCCAACTATCAACAGTATATTGCACTAGGGGATTTCCAATCAAAACATGAATCTGCAACTAAGTTCCTGAACTTTCTGATGGCATAAAATTTCAGTCCATAGTGACAAATTTAGAGTTAAGTTGAATCATGCCACACATAATAAAAATGTGCAGTGTTAAAGCAAAAAATGCAAAACCAACTACAAGAAGCCAGCATAAACATTTCATCCTTAGAAACATGGTGCACAGAGATAATTTCTTTAATGACAAAATGTGTGGCATAACCAATATACTGAAGCCGACCCATTATATTATAAAAGAAAATAAGAAGATCAACCACGTACCAACTTGACATATTAATGAGACAAAAATGAATGCATACAAGAATTTGTGTACATCATTGGCAAGAGAAAGGTAGAAAGAGGGACTGCTATTTAATGAACCTACGAGGAGGCATGACTCACTATAAACTTTGCTTCTTTGGGAAAAATTATACTCATTTTTAGTTTCTAAAGCAATAAAAGTACTTCACAAACTCTAACCTAGCAACATAGTTACTTTAGATACAATGAGGCTAGGCTCAGCATTTTGAAGAGTAATGCATTTTTTCTTTCAAGGACATGACAATCAGTTTCAGAATACCAAATTGCCCATGCTCAATTTTGTTCAATCAATATATAACAAAATAGCCCAAATCTGCCAACCACCTAACTGTTTGTTTCCACTCAAAATTTCCCCCCTTAGATCATTCCAGAAAAGACTAAACTTCATGTGTGAACAACAAAATTGCTACACAAATTGCTTATGCGAGCAGACATAATATAAATTTATGAAAACTCAGCATTCATTAAACACTTGTGTGATTCAACATTGCTCTAATTAACGTGGAACCTCAAATTAAACAAACAAAACAAAAAAAGCAAAATGCTTCAGTTTTCCGAGGGAATTTAATAAAATAAATAATAAATCATCTAAAATTTTCAATACAATCAAGCACAAAGTGAATTTTTTTCCACACAATTTAGGCCAATGCCAACAATCTGGCTTCAAGAAGAATTTGTAAATAATTGAACAAAACGTCACAAGATTCAACCTTTTCTTCACGCTGTTTTTCCCGCTTCTGTTCCCGGGTTTGGGCGCCGCGATCAATAAAGATTAGAAGCTCACGCATGTAGCGGACGAGCTCGGCTGGCGTGCGCGGCTTCGACTTGAAAAGCCCTTTCATGGTGGAACAGCGTCGTTTGGCGGGGGAAGAATTCGTGGAATGGATGGATATAATTATTAGGGTTTATAGAATGAAGAGAAATTGGGATGCTCCGACGGTTGTTTCTGGCCTTCCGAACGGTTATTTTCGCATTTTAGAGCTGGTTCGTTACAAATTTAGAAAATGGGGGCTGCGTTCTTGTGCATGCCCTCCACACGCCTCCTTAGTACTCCACGTCATCGCATGATGTGGCATATGGTTTGGGTGATGTGTGCGCGTTTTTTCCCTTCTTTTTTTTTTTTAAATTATTATTTCAACTTTGAAAAAATAAATTAACCTAATCATTGAATTTTAGTTAAAAAAAGTTGAGTTAATTAATATTTGGGTTTCACTATCATACCCATTTTATATTTATAAAAAAAATACGATAAATAACGTAAGACCATAATCCTGGTTTTATTATTTTATATCTTAATCTTATTTTTTATACCATCGTTTGATTATATAAATTTTATTATATACTTTTAAAGATAAAAATAGTAAATTTGATACATAATTTAGTATTTAAATTAATTGACTTAATATATGAGTTTGGAAAAAGGATGAATAATAATTTTAGGCACCCATTTATTAACAAATATAGGTATATGAATTTTAAGACGGGAGCAAAACGGTGCGTTTTGGTAGATTTACTATCAAAACGGTGCGTTCGACGAGGCTAATCTTGATGCTTTCGAATTTCCCGTTGTTTCTCAGTAACCAAACAGAGGGGCACAAGTCACATCCAATTCGTTCGCAAAATCTCCACCACACAAGACCCACCGTTTCCTTGTGAATGAGCCCTAGCCTCAGCCATGTTGCTAGTTCTTCACAGAATGGCCGCTTCTCATTCTCTCTTCGCCTCCTCTCTCAAACTCACTTCGAACCAACTTCTTCATCATTATCGATGTCCGCTAAAGCGTATCGTTTCGATCTCCGGAGGATTCAGTCGGAGCCAAATCAGGGTGCTGCCGCTTTATCACAAGGCCCATGGACTGTCCACTACATCTTCGGCCGTGGCCACTGATTCCACTGACTCTGCGGTTTTGGCTGATGACAAGGGCTTGGGTGAGGCTCCGCCTGAAAAAATTGTTCTTCCCACCAATGAATCGTCTGAGCGTCTCCTGAGGATTCGCCATACGGTAATCTTTTATTTACTTATTTATTTGCTTGTTTTTTTTTTTTTTTTTTTTTTCTAGGGATTCTGTTTGGTTGTGGGGAACATGACGGAGAAGAAAAGAAAAAACCTGAAAAGTTAGAGCTTTGTTTGGTGTTGAGGAGAAGTGAAGGTGGAAATTTAATTAAATGGTGGAAAGTGGCTGCTTTGTTAGCTTTTGGGTGGCATTTTGCAGGAGAGGGTGTTGATTTAGCTCATTGTGTGCAAATTATTTGATAATGTTGCTTAAGATAAGTTCTGGAATTTCAATTTTCTGGAATTTGACAATCTTTCCTTTCACTAGGGATTTGCTTGGTTCTTTTTGTGGATTTTGAGGTTTTAGGAAGTTAAATTCGACTCCTAATCTATTGGCTTGTGAAGCAATTAGACACTGTAAAGCTCCAATGCCATGCGGTCAACTACAACTTTAGGAGTTGGCCCAACTCAGTGACAAGGAACTTCCATGGTTTTGTTTTTTACAATCCAAACAACTTTTATCTTGAAGTCTTAATTTTTTTGGATACTTGAACCAGAGAAAATGTAAAAATCCATCATCAACTTTGCTTAGTAAGTTTTAGTGCTACATAGTTTATTTTTGCAATTGAATATTGGTTCATATATGGTCGGTTCTGTCACAGTTTTGTTGGCTGTACTACCAACTTCACAAAATTCACTTGTTTTATGTTTATACATGAATACAGTGTGCACATGTAATGGCTATGGCTGTTCAGAAGCTCTTCCCGGATGCAAAAGTGACAATTGGTCCATGGATAGAAAATGGGTTTTATTATGATTTTGATATGGAGCCTTTGACAGATAAAGATTTGAAGAGGATCAAGAAAGAGATGGTGAGTACAATTTTTTCACAAGTATCATTTATGTCATTTTTTATAACGTGGAAGGTCGTGAACTTGGAAAAATATTCATTAGCCAATGGTTTCAGGGTCCGGAATTTATTTGTTACATCATCTGTAGGATCGCATCATTGGTCGAAATTTACCACTGATTAGAGAAGAAGTTTCCAGAGATGAAGCTCAGAGAAGAATAATGGCTGTCAATGAACCTTATAAAATGGAAATTTTGGATAGCATCCAGGAAGATCCCATCACTATCTATCATATTGGTAAGGGGCTTAACGTCTTTTGCTGTATGTACATTAACCTTGAAGGCACTGTTCAATTTCTCTATTCAATGGCTATGTGGTGGATTCACATCTAATTGCTTATTTACTGCTATACACACACACACAAATACTCATAACACTTAAACCCATGAAGATATGTACTTAAAGGAGGAATCAGAGAGTTGTTCCTTGTTTATGCTAGGTTGTGTAGTCTGAATTTTTGTGTTGTTTCTTTTTTCTTTTTTTCTTTTTCTTTTAATTTTTTTTTTTGGAAAAGTAAATATATAATAAATGCTTTCATCTCTACATTGTTATTTCAAATTGTTTTCATCTTTATATGTATTACTTGTTTAATTTCTTCTTAAGGTTCCTTTGGCATACCTAAGTTGATCAAAATATACCTATTTATTATTTATTATTCTTCACTTGATATTTTATTCTATCACTTTGCAGGTGGTGAATGGTGGGACCTTTGTGCTGGGCCTCATGTTGAATATACTGGAAATATTAACAGGAAAGCTCTTGAACTTGAATCTGTTGCTGGTGCTTACTGGAGAGGGGATGAGAAGAAACAGATGCTGCAGAGAATCTATGGCACAGCATGGGAGAATGAGGAACAATTGAAAGCATATCTTCACTTCAAAGAGGAGGCCAAACGCCGGGATCACAGACGCCTTGGACTAGATCTTGATCTGTTCTCTATACAGGTAGCTCCCTATTGGACTTGTACCAGAATGGTTTGGAGTGAGGATTGATAAATCAGTTTTCTTCTTCTTTTCAATTTTATTGTTGGATTGCTCCTTATCCACAAGTATGAATTCATTCCTTTAATGTCTTAGGCTTCTTGATGAAACTTCTGCAGGATGAAGCTGGTGGAGGTTTAGTGTTCTGGCATCCAAAGGGTGCCATTGTTAGGCATATTATAGAAGATTCATGGAAAAAAATACATATAGAACATGGCTATGATCTGCTGTATACTCCACATGTTGCTAGGGCTGATTTATGGAAGACTAGTGGCCATTTGGATTTCTACAGAGAGAATATGTATAGTCAGATAACAATTGAGGATGAACTCTATCAACTCCGACCAATGAACTGTCCATACCATATTTTGATTTACAAGAGGAAGCTACACTCCTATCGAGATTTCCCAATCAGGGTTGCAGAGCTGGGAACAGTGTACAGATATGAGCTATCCGGAAGCTTGCATGGCCTTTTTCGTGTAAGAGGTTTCACACAGGTACATTATCTAATCTCAGATGCATGTTTGGAAACTCAGACTATACATTTGGATGTTTTTGGAATTGGGTGTTGTATTCTGGTATGTTCTATAGACGCCTTAGGTCATAGACGTTCAGGTTGTGGCCCTGCCTTTGGGTTTTATCCTGATTTAATATTAGGAATTCAGCATACTATTGAGTAGATTGTACAGGGCATTATATCCATCACTTAGTCTGTCAATGTGGACATGTTTTTGGGATTTGACCCATCATTCAACTAGTCCTTCTAATGAATAAGAAATTTATCTGGCCCAATTGGTTTGGAAGCCGTGAGTGTTCAATGTAGAAAATATCACTCATGGAGCCTGTGAAGAGGTAGATTGTAACCCCTTGATGTGTGTTATATGTCCTATACTGCAGGGGAGATGCATCTTTGTTTTTTTCTTTTGTTGTCTGCCAAAGTGACAATACCACGTGGTCTTTTGGCTAAAACCTTGGGATGACTGTTTTATTTTACATTTCTTGCAGGATGATGCACATATATTTTGCTTAGAAGATCAAATCAAGGATGAAATCCGGGGAGTCCTTGATCTGACTGAAGAAATATTACTACAATTTGGTTTTAGCAAGTATGAGGTGAACCTGTCAACCAGGCCAGAGAAAGCTGTGGGAGCTGATGATATATGGGAAAAAGCAACATCTGCACTTAGAGATGCTTTGGATGATAAGGGGTGGAGCTATCGAATTGATGAAGGTGGTGGTGCCTTTTATGGTCCTAAGATTGATCTCAAGATTGAGGATGCTCTTGGAAGGAAGTGGCAGTGCTCAACTATACAGGCAAGTTATGAATTCAAAGTTGCCCAAATGTTGATCTGGGGTTAACAATTGAATTAGACTGGGAAAGAACTGTCATTTATACATCCCAGTCTCTCTTGTGCAATCCCAAAGTTCTAATGAAGTGTTCAGATCAAGACAGATTGGATCTGTCATTTACAAGGGGAGTTTATGGAATTGATTCAAATTGAATGAATCATATACAAATGTGTAATTGACAAATGATTTCTTTTTGCAAATTTATACAGGTTGATTTCAATTTGCCACAGCGATTTGACATTACATATGTTGACTCAAATTCAGAAAAGAAACGGCCCATCATGATCCATAGAGCTGTTCTTGGATCCTTGGAGCGATTCTTTGGAGTCCTCATAGAGCATTATGCTGGGGATTTTCCACTATGGCTTTCTCCAATCCAAGCTCGGGTTTTACCAGTGACGGACACACAGGTATACTCAGCTTCTATTGTTTTTTTACAAATTTAGTTTCAGACATTTTCCTGAGAACTTGTGGCTATAATCTTTGCTTTGAGTAACAAATTCCATGTGTTTACACAGCTTGAGTACTGCAATGAGGTGACCAACAAACTGAAAGCCAATGGTATTCGGGCTGAAGTTTGCCATGGCGAGCGCCTTCCTAAGCTCATTAGAAATTCTGAGAAGCAGAGAATCCCATTAATGGCAGTTGTGGGCCCCAAAGAAGTTGAAACACAAACAGTTACAGTTAGATCTAGGTTTGGCGGGGAGCTTGGAACCATGGTAGTTGAAGATTTTATTAGCAGAACCAAGTCTGCTACAGAAAACAGAACATCATTTTAAAAATGCAAAATGCTTGTCATCCAATTGGATGGGTATCTGCGTGCCAGCAAAACTCCCCATGGTACTTATATTCGAGGATTTGTATACCTGGAATGTTTTCTTATATTTATTCTTGGATTCTTGATTAGTTGTTATCAAGATGAAATCATCTTCTCTTTAGCTTCCAGTACTTTTTGTCAAGATATTTTGTTGAATTTTTCTTTCTTTTTTTTTTTTTTTGGCTGAAAGTATAAAGTTGATACCATTCTTGTTGCTTCTGTTATGGTGTAATGCGATTCCCACCTTTATGTTTTCCTATAGTCAGTTTCTCATGTCTATTTCCGGTACCTATTTCGGTATTATACATGCTTGTAGAATTGAAAAATCTAGTAAGGAGAAATGAAATGTATGAATGACAGCAGCTTGAACCACCTGATTGCCTGCATTAATCACATACCTGCACTTCTCTCAAAATTAGCTTCCCTTGAATTAGTTGCCTTGTATCTCATAGATAGAAGCTTCTTCCACAAAAACTTATTGGAACTGATCCAACATGAGGCAGTCAATCTGGGGAGGGAAGGTGGGGGTTGTGGCGTGGCAGTTGGAGGTGGTGGAGGCAGTGTTTGGGGATGGTGGCAGGGTGGGGCAGTCATTGGAAGGGGTTAAGTTTGGTGGAAGGGGTGTCAAGGGTTTGAATCTATAGGGCTGCCCTTTAAAGCCACAAGTTGTAAGTGCTGCACAGTTTCTTGATACCGAAACATCAGAAAGAGTAAATTCTATTAGGTAGGTGAAACAAGTTGGTGTTCTATTGGATAGGTTCAATGCCCATAAACCACACACACTGCCCATTACTCCATAAAAGATCGTTTTCCCACCTTTATATATTTAAAGCGACCACAAGGCTCATCACATGGCCTTTACCTATTGAACCCGTAGGATAATAGTTGGCTGGCTTGAACCGGCGTTTTTAGGTATAGAGGCTTCCAACATCAAATGCGGGCTCATAAAATCCAGAATTAGTATATCTATCAAAAAAAAAAAAATCCAGAATTAGTACAGCTTGTTCACGTCCATTGTGGACACAGTGTCCTTGTCCATCATGATTTCTCAAATTGTAGAGAAATCAAAGACGAAACTCCATAAAATTAGGCTGAAGATTTTGTGGAGTTGTGAATCTTCAATTGCACTATAAATGCCTGAAAAGATGAAACTTGATTCTAACACACAAGCTAAAAGATAGATGGGTCCCAAAATGGTCTCAGCAGCTATTTTCTTATTGTTCTGGCAAGCATTGGTCATGCAAGGCCAGGGAGCCAATTTCAACGTGAAAAAATATGGAGCAAAGGCAGATGGGAAGTCAGAGGATTGCCAGGTGAAATGAACGAACCTTGTTATTTTTTGAGGTGCAATTTCAACTTCTAACTCTTTGTCATGTTCTGTAAATTTTCCGTGTTCTTAAACAGGCTTTCCTGAGTGCCTGAAAGTGGCATGCACATGCACATATCCAAGCACAGTTGTGGTACCAGGAGGAACCTACGTGGTTGGTCCAGCGCAGTTTGAAGGACCATGCAGGGCTCCCATGGGGTTTCGGGTTCAAGGAACCTTGAAGGCTTTCATGAGTGCCTGGAAAGTGGCATGCACATGCACAGATCCAAGCACAGTTGTGGTACCAGGAGGAACCTAGGTGGTTGGTCCAGCGCAGTTTCAAGGGCCATGCAGGGCTCCCATGGGGTTTCGGGTTCAAGGAACCTTGAAGGCTCCAACAGACCTCAACAGGTTCAAGTTGCAGGATGGTTGGGTCATTTTCCAAGTCATTGATAGCTTGATAATCTCAGGAGGGGGAACATTCGATGGCTGAGGACACACTGCCTGGGCTCAAAATAATTGCACCAGAACTGGAACTTGCAACCTTCTACTTGTAGTATGTTCTCCATGTCCTAGGCTGATGTAGTTCTGTCTTCATGTTTGTTGTTTTGGTCTTGTGTCTGCTTTCTTATCGAATTTTCTGTTGTCTTCGATTTTGTGAACAGAACTTATGTTTCACTAAGGTCACCAATTCGATAATTCAACACAACTTCCCTGAACAGCAAGCTGTTTCACATGGACCTTTTGAACTGCTGGAACATGACTCTTCAATATGTCACCATCAATGCAACAGGGGATAAAGCCTAAACACTGATGGAATCCACATGGGGCGCTCAACTGGGGTTAATATTTTGGATGCAATCATCAGAACTGGAGATGACTGTCTCTCTATTGGAGATGGCAGCCAACACATTAACGTGGAAAAAGTAACCTGTGGACCTGGACATGGCATCAGTGTTGGGAGCCTTGGGAAGTGCCACAATGAAGAACCTGTTGTTGGAGTTGCTGTGAAGAACTGCGCTCTCATCAACACAAGGAACATTAGGGTTAAAACATGGCCGGATTCTCCTGCTAGTGTTGCCACTGACTTGCATTTTGAGGATATTATCATGAACAACATTGGCAATCCTATTCTTATCGATCAAGAATACTGCCCATATGATCAATGCCAAGCAAAGGTACTAGTCACTCAATGTAGTAACAAGAAAGGAAAAAAAAAAAATCATCTTATTGATCTGATGATTTCATGTTTTTAGGTTCCCTCGCAAGTTAAGATCAGCGATGTGAGCTTCCAAGGCATTTGTGGCATGTCTGCAACGCAGGTTGCAGTCAAGCTCGTTTGTAGCAGAGGGGGTGCCATGCCAGACTGTAGATATCAGTGACATCAACTTGACATACAAGGGAAAATAAGGCCCTGAAATATGTGAATGCGCGAATGTGAAGCCCATACTTTCCTGGAAAATTCTCCCTCCTGCTTGTGCCAAGCCTGCTTAATCTCATCTTAAATGCTTAACCAAACACAGCTTGGACTCATGCTTGCATGCCTGATGAGTTGATTGGTGAAATATAGTTTTACATTATTATATTTTTTTGTATGGCTTGCTATTTGATAAAGAACAGAACAGAACTATAACAATGTGAATTAGCCCTATATGCAAAGATGCTTCACTCCAGTTTCTTTTCTCATTTTTGGGCATCCCATAAGAGGTCATTTTCACAAGATTGGGACAACACATTGGCTTTAACTTGATATCAGAAAAAAAAAAAAAAAAAGATGCTCATAGCCAAGAATTCTAGATTTGGTAATCTTTCAGGATATAATTAATTAATTAATTAAGAACCCTAGAGTTAGAGGGCACAATATTAAAACAATTTCTTAATAATCAAAGTATATTGCTCAATCCAGGTTTCCTTTGTCTGATGGAAAAGCAAAAAATGTTTTGGAGATAAATCTTCTCTTTTTTAAATGGTCATGCATTACAGAGTACCCATCACAAATCTAATGGACCCTGGACCCTGGACCCTGGACCCTGGACCCTGTTTCTCAAAGGCTTGTGAGCCATTGACAAGATTTCTTATATAAATTAGGAAAAATCTTGATGTCTACTCTTCTCTGCAATGAGAGGTTGTGATTGGCCTGAAAGAAAACCGAAAAAAGGGTTTGGAGGAATGAGAGTTTGACATGTGAAGGCTAAGAATAGGAAGTTGACTCCAACCATCAGGACCCGATGAACACCATAAAACTTGATTAACTAAAAATTGGATGTCTATTCTGGTGGTGTTGAGCTTCTCTTGTTCCAGTATAAAACGGTTTCAAAAGAATGGGGATTCACCATTGTTGCATACAGATATTAGTATATTACCAAACAAAGAAGAGGGAAAAGGAAAACATGGGGATGAAGCTGAATATCACAGCAATCTCTCTTCTGTTATTGCTAACATCTGTTGCAGAAGTGTCTGCTGATACATATTTTGATGTTACCAAATATGGTGCCCAGGCTGATGGAAAGACCGATATTAGCCAGGTGAAAGACGATGAGATTATAATGAGGTAATACGATTAATCTATCATGAATCTTTGAAAAACTTATTTCTTTGTTGAATGTTTTCCTAGGCCTTACTCAAAGCTTGGGAAGCCGCTTGTGCCTCGCCTATTGCAAGTAGAGTTGTGATCCCAAATGGGATATACGCCTTAGGCCAAGTAGCCCTTGAAGGCCCTTGCAAGGCTCCTATCAATCTCGTTGTCAAAGGCACCGTGAGGGCCCCAGTGGATACCAGCAGGTTCAAAGCTCAAGCTGGTTGGGTTGCTTTCCAAAACCTTGACCAGTTCACATTGTCCGGCTATGGAGTTTTTGATGGCCAAGGACAATCTGTATGGGGTCAAAAATGTTCCAGAACCAAATATTGCCACCAACTTCCTATCGTAAGCTCATACATACATAAATATAAACGCTTGTGTGCTTCATATTGTACGGACACTAACAATATAAGTTTTGGTGTTTCTTTTCTCGTGTTTTGGATATGAAATACAACAGAATCTGAGGTTCGATTACATGAACAACAGCATCATAAAGGACATAACTTCAAAGGACAGCAAACAGTTCCATATAAATGTATTGGGGTGCAGGAACATAACTTTCTTCCAAGTTACAATCAGTGCACCAGGAGATAGCCAAAACACAGATGGAATTCACATTGGACGGTCGAGGGGGGTCAATATTACTCATTCAACCATACAAACGGGAGATGACTGTGTCTCCATTGGTGATGGCAGTGAACAAATTGACATCAATAAAGTAGAGTGTGGACCTGGCCATGGCATCAGTGTGGGAAGTCTAGGATTGTACGCAAATGAAGCACCTGTGATTGGCATTACGGTCAGGAACTGCACCATCTCCGAAACCACGAACGGTGTCAGGGTAAAAACATGGCCTTCTTCCCCTCACGGCACTGCAACTGAAATGCATTTTCGGGATATCGTCATGAATAATGTTTCCAACCCTATAATCATAGATCAAGAGTACTGCCCTCATAACCAATGCAAATTACAGGTACTTAAAGAGGAAATGGAAAATACGACTCAAGTAGTACTACATTTCTTCCCCCCCCCCCCCCCCCGCCTCCTTTTTTAAAACTTCATTTTCATTGCCTGTTTTCAGGTTCCATCGCGCGTTAAGCTCAGCAATATTAGCTTCAAGAACATACGGGGCACAACCCCAACTGAGCTTGCTGTCACTCTTATTTGTAGCAAGGGAGCGCCATGCCAACAGGTGGAGCTTGGTAACATCGACTTGAAATACACAGGACCTGGAGGCATTGCCCTTTCCCAATGTAAGAACGTTCAGCCAACTCTATGGGGCACACAGCAGCCAAAGACTTGTGCCCAAGCTGCTTAAATCTTCTATCAGATTCTGATCAAATCCAAATAAAGATTGTAATGCTTCGGCTAACATATATTGCACCCTCTTCATGCCAATTCGCATGCTAGTCGATTGGTGAATATATAACCGATTTTAAGAATGTAACAGTACAACACAATCTACATAAATTAATGAAACATTTGTTTATATACTATTGAAGCTATGTTCTTGATCTCGTAACAAAAGATGTTTTCACAATTTAATCATTCATTTTACATAGGCATTCATACATATGGAAGAGGATTTAGCTACCAACATACACACTGAAGCTTCAATCTAAACCGAGTTCATACCATAAACTTGGTATGTGCTTGGGGTGAGGTGGAGCTGAGAAAAATCTGTACATTACTTTCCTTTCGAATGTGCAAGTATTCCAAAAATCAATTTCATTTCAATTGTAGATGAGAATCTGACTTGGAAAATGATTTGGAGTTCTGATTCCAGTAGCAGAAATCTCCGATTTGTGCAAGAGAGAAATTGGAATTTTGATTTGACAGGGAAAAGGAGAAAAACATATATATTTGGATTTGATTTCTGATCAAGAATCTACTTGAGAATTGATTTGAAACCCGAGTTCCAAATTATCTTTACACATCGAACACAACCTTTTAAAACTTCTACACACTTGAAATACATGATCAATATTCCAATCAACTCAAATACATGAGGATAAATACGGAGTATGTATGTATTGTGAAATTAGAGAACAAAATTAAGGGTCTAGAAATGTGAGGTCAATTGTTCTTTTGTCAGAATTTGATACATGGATTACCTACATATCCAAAACAAGTATTGTTTCCCATATGTAGTTATTGGATTTTGAAAGGTGGGTGGCAAAGATGAGGTGGTTAAATAGTATGATGCCGAGGTATGAACGATGTGGTTAAATAGTCTCCAAGTGGAGTACATTAGGCAGCTGTTTTAATTAATTGTGATGGATCAAAGGAGTCATGTGCATCAATGAAAGATGATTTTGATGTGGTTAACACACAAAGAAATGAAAAGAGAGAGGAAGAAAGAGATTTAAAAGATAGTAAAGAGAGAGAAGAAGAAACGGATTTGAATTTAAAGGGTTCTTCATTAAGTTTTTGTTTCTATTTGATTTGAGGGTATATAATTTGGTACGACAAGGGTTATATATAAGTAGAAAAATTAAGGACGGTTACTTTTACAAATTATGGGTTATTTTATGTACCCCTTTTAATCAAATATTCTCATAGAAACCCAAATACTAGATTTAAGCAGTACAATTTCTTGAGACTTTGAAAGAAGATTTAAGCAGCTTAATTAGGCACAAGTCCTTGGCAGTTGCGTGCCAAGTAGATTTGGCTTAATGTTTTTACATTGACACATGGCATGGCCTTCGTTTCCATTGTATTTCAAGTTGATGTCACCAAGCTCCGCAAGGTACTCCCCGGCCACAAACAAGCTTGACTGCAACCTGAGTACCCATATGTGGATCCCGCACTTCGGCTCATGCGTTTTCACTCGATGGCGAACTCGCTTTTTATTTGAAAAATAATTTATTTATTAAGAAAATGATTTGGAGTCGTCACTTATTTTTGTTTTATTTTTAAAGGGTAAACAAAATAAAAAAGAAAATCCTAAGTGTGACTCCTTATTTGGGAAAATGTGATTTGTGAAAAACCAGAAATGAGCTCGGGGTCAGGTTATTTATCGGGAAGGTACGGTAAAAATTGTAACACCCCTCTAAGTCCCTAAAAACGGGTCTCTACTAATGAGATGAAATAATCATGACAATTAATAAAGAAATCAATGAATACCGATATGATCACACACTGAAAACCAAAGCATGCATGAGAAATGATCAAAGTGAGAGAGGATGCGTAACTTAGCAGCAATCGATAAAGCGCTAGCAGAAAATAGGGTTAGTGTACAAGAATGAGCATAAAATATGTCACACATGCCACTAAAAAGAGTGAGAAATCATCGGATATCACAATTCAATCAAATTCATTTTCAGAGAAAACATTCACTGATGTTGGGCCCCCACCAAAGCTCAATTTATTTTTGCACAAATCAATTTCATGATTTCCATTACTTAGAATTACGAAATTGAATTCTTGCTTATTTTAAAACATTAAAAAAAAAAAAACAAAGAAAATGTGAAAAAAAAAAAAAAAGGCTTGCAGAAGAGAAAATGACAACCAATTTTATTGAAAGTGAGATTTTGGAATCTGGAAACTCTAAGGATGGAAAATTTGGAGGCTTAAGATTATTTGAAAACCAGAATTTAGAGGATTATTTACAAAATGGGACTTGGAAAATTACTTTCAAAGTCAAAGAGGATGAAATGGGAGATGGCACGTGGCCCCAAAGGTGGCCATGCAAAGGTGCTTAAATGGGAGAGATGGTGAAGAATGATCACGCTGGGAGAAACCTGGAGTGCAACCATGTCTACTCCGTCAGTAGCTCATCTCAAGTAGAGAAATGTCATGTGGACTTCTGATGACCTGAGGGAGGGTTCTTTTACATTGGGAGCAACTTCAACCCTTTCTGTTATGTGGAACTCAGTGTGCATGAAAGACAGAAGCACTGCCTGCTGGAACTTGCCTTCAGTGGGGACTTACTGGAGGTTTATACCAAGAGGCTCGAAATTCTCCTCAGTTTCGTTTCCTGCTTGAAGCCCTGCACTGTAGGTGAGATTTATACCTCACAATATCTAACCCTCAGATCCTTGACCTTCGGAGCAGCCCGGTTACGTGGAATCATGCATGGACATGCACGCATTTGGTAAGGAAATGAAAAGGGGGGACGGTGCAAAGGAAGATACGGGAAATGAATGAGAGAGATACTGTGAGAAATGGGTCTTAATGGGGTACGGGAAGGTTTAGAGAGAGAGAAGTGGGTAGATGAGTATGGTGAGAATCTTTGAAGGTGATGGAAAATGGTAAAAAGAAATAGATGATGGAGGCATGAGAAATTGACTGTTTGAGGCAAGATGGGAGAGGTAAGTGATGAAATAGATAGAAAGGGTGGAGAGAGATATAGGCATATAGGGTTAGTGGTGTGGATGGTGTGGGTATATGATGGTATAGGAATTATTTAAGGTGACTGTGCATGGGGCATAGAAGGTGACCATGGGTGTACGATCCTCATAAGTGTGAGTAAGAAATGGGCATGGTAGCATGAAGGACGGGTATAATGTGGCCATGCAAAGGTGGGAAGAAATGGGGTACATGGTGTGGTGTAGAGAGAGAGAGGGTGGTGAGAAAGAAAATAAGTATGGGAAGGTTTAGAGAGAGAGGGGTGGTGAGGAAAATGAGGGGTAATAGTCGTGAAAGATGAAAACGTGGTAGAGAGGGGAAAATGGGTATGATGGGTACGGTCATGAGCGGGGTTAAATGTATGATGGAATATGGGTTTACGGGTTTAATGAGGAAGTGATGAAATAGAATGGATGCATATGCATGTGGTGTGTATGGGAGATGTGGAGATTGAGTAGTAAATTACATGGGTACGAAAGGTTTAGAGAGAGAAAGGTGGTGAGTAAGAAGAATGGGTATGGACGATGGGTGAAGGTTGAAGTGGGTTAGAGGGGTATTTCAGAAATGGTGACATGCATGGATGGTTAGGAAGGATGAAAGTGGGTGTTCAAAGAGGGATGCTGAAAGGGAATGAGTGTATATGCATATGGTGGATATTGGGAGTGTGAAGGATGAATAGTGAGATAAAGGGGCATGAAAGATGGTCACGTGTGCATGAGGACGGGTGAATGGGTTGCAGGCAGTGGGCTTTGAAGGTGGAAATATGAGTATGGTGGGGTATGAGGTTTGGAAAGTAGTGAGAGGAAGGTGGCCATGCAAATTGCAATTATGCATATGGGCCAGGGATTGCAAGTGGGACTGCATTGCTGCTTCTCATGCTGAACCCTCATCCGCATTTCACCTCCTTCTAGGATCATTTTCTGCATCAAAGCTGGATAATCCCAGATGGTATTTCCTGCCAATTTTGGATGCCCCCTCCCCTTTTGGAAATATTTCCTCTTCACCCATCAGAATATGGGTATGCAAGTGTACTTGATCCAAACTCCTTCCCAGGTTGCTTTTATTCATCAATTCAGAAATGTTTCAGTCTCCTTTGGTTTTGATTACATGCCATCTCTTCCACAAAGCTTCCATTCACCACCATCAAACGGCTGTTCTATACCACAATAATCCCATCATCCCCGCTGATTATCCGTATGTCATTAATAGAGCCAGAAGCTGGGGATTCTCAACAGCAAAGGCAACCACAGGTTGACTGAACTCAAAATGCCCAGATGCCCACCGAAAATTCTCATACCACCTCCAGAGAAGACCAACCCGATCCAGGTTTCCTTGTTCACGTGCTTCCTAAAGAGCCTTACTCCTTCAGGTGGAGATGGGGAATCGGATACTTACCATGGCCCAGCACCAAGAACAGGGGAAAGTAACAAAACAGGACAGTGTAGGAACAAAAAGGACCCATAAAAGCTGCGTTTCATGTTGCTATCAACAAGCTTAAATGCAGGGGTGGGCCAAAATGGGTTTCAAAGAGAGATCAAATCATGATGGCCAACAACTCATAAAAAATCTCAAAAACAGAGTCCAGAAGACAGGTTAGGAATCAAACACAGAATGAGGGTGAGCAAACTCAAATAATGTAAAGAACAACATGTAAGAGTCTCTCATGCTCACATTCGGATGTCAAGATGGAATCTCATGATAGTCAGAAAACACAATAAAAATGCCACGAACACAAAATAACTCACAGCTTACAGAAATGTTACCTGTGCCGCCTTCTTTCAAGACGGTTCTCCTGCGTGTTTTTCCTCCCCTCTCCAGAATACGGTCACCTCTCTCTGGTTTCTTTCAAGTTATCTCAGGAAAATATCTCTCGGTAACTCACTCACCCAAAAGAACTCCCTCGCTTCACAAGCTTTCTCCCTCAAAGTGTCTCCCCCATCGCCCGCTAATCCTCTTTGCTCTCCCTAAACAGAAAAATATCACTCCCAGAACACGCTCCAAGTTATCTTATTGATCTGATGATTTCATGTTTTTAGGTTCCCTCGCAAGTTAAGATCAGCGATGTGAGCTTCCAAGGCATTTGTGGCATGTCTGCAACGCAGGTTGCAGTCAAGCTCGTTTGTAGCAGAGGGGTGCCATGCCAGACTGTAGATATCAGTGACATCAACTTGACATACAAGGGAAAATAAGGCCCTGAAATATGTGAATGCGCGAATGTGAAGCCCATACTTTCCTGGAAAATTCTCCCTCCTGCTTGTGCCAAGCCTGCTTAATCTCATCTTAAATGATTAACCAAACACGGCTTGGACTCATGCTTGCATGCATGATGAGTTGATTGGTGAAATATAGTTTTATATTATTATATTTTTTTGTATGGCTTACTATTTGATAAAGAACAGAATAGAACTATAACAATGTGAATTAGCCCTATATGCAAAGATGCTTCACTCCAGTTTCTTTTCTCATTTTTGGGCATCCCATAAGAGGCCATTTTCACAAGATTGGGACAACACATTGGCTTTAACTTGATATCAGAAAAAAAAAAAAAAAAGATGCTCATAGCCAAGAATTCTAGATTTGGTAATCTTTCAGGATATAATTAATTAATTAATTAAGAACCCTAGAGTTAGAGGGCACAATATTAAAACAATTTCTTAATAATCAAAGTATATTGTTCAATCCAGGTTTCCTCTGTCTGATGGAAAAGCAAAAAATATTTTGGGGATAAATCTTCTCTTTTTTAAATGGTCATGCATTACAGAGTACCCATCACAAATCTAATGGACCCTGGACCCTGTTTCTCAAAGGCCTGTGACCCATTGACAAGATTTCCTATATAAATTAGGAAAAATCTTGATGTCTACCCTTCTCTGCAATGAGAGGTTGTGATTGCCTGAAAGAAAACCGAAAAAAGGGTTTGGAGGAATGAGAGTTTGACATGTGAAGGCTAAGAATAGGAAGTTGACTCCAACCATCAGGACCCGATGAACACCATAAAACTTGATTAACTAAAAATTGGATGTCTATTCTGGTGGTGTTGAGCTTCTCTTGTTGCAGTATAAAACGGTTTCAAAAGAATGGGGATTCACCATTGTTGCGTACAGATATTAGTATATTACCAAACAAAGAAGAGGGAAAAGGAAAACATGGGCATGAAGCTGAATATCACAGCAATCTCTCTTCTGTTATTGCTAACATCTGTTGCAGAAGTGTCTGCTGATACATATTTTGACGTTACCAAATATGGTGCCCAGGCTGATGGAAAGACCGATATTAGCCAGGTGAAAGACGATGAGATTATAATGAGGTAATACGATTAATCTATCATGAATCTATGAAAAACTTATTTCTTTGTTGAATGTTTTCCTAGGCCTTACTCAAAGCTTGGGAAGCCGCTTGTGCCTCGCCTATTGCAAGTAGAGTTGTGATCCCAAATGGGATATACGCCTTAGGCCAAGTAGCCCTTGAAGGCCCTTGCAAGGCTCCTATCAATCTCGTTGTCGAAGGCACCGTGAGGGCCCCAGTGGATACCAGCAGGTTCCAAGCTCAAGCTGGTTGGGTTGCTTTCCAAAACCTTGACCAGTTCACATTGTCCGGCAATGGAGTTTTTGATGGCCAAGGACAATCTGTATGGGGTCAAAAATGTTCCAGAACCAAATATTGCCACCAACTTCCTATCGTAAGCTCATACATACATAAATATAAACGCTTGTGTGCTTCATATTGTACGGACACTAACAATATAAGTTTTGGTGTTTCTTTTCTCGTGTTTTGGATATGAAATACAACAGAATCTGAGGTTCGATTACATGAACAACAGCATCATAAAGGACATAACTTCAAAGGACAGCAAACAGTTCCATATAAATGTATTGGGGTGCAGCAACATAACTTTCTTCCAAGTTACAATCAGTGCACCAGGAGATAGCCAAAACACAGATGGAATTCACATTGGACGGTCGAGGGGGGTCAATATTACTCAATCAACCATACAAACGGGAGACGACTGTGTCTCCATTGGTGATGGCAGTGAACAAATTGACATCAATAAAGTAGAGTGTGGACCTGGCCATGGCATCAGTGTGGGAAGTCTAGGATTGTACGCAAATGAAGCACCTGTGATTGGCATTACGGTCAGTAACTGCACCATCTCCGAAACCACGAACGGTGTCAGGATAAAAACATGGCCTTCTTCCCCTCACGGCACTGCAACTGAAATGCATTTTCGGGATATCGTCATGAATAATGTTTCCAATCCTATAATCATAGATCAAGAGTACTGCCCTCATAACCAATGCAAATTACAGGTACTTAAAGAGGAAATGGAAAATACGACTCAAGTAGTACTACATTTCTTCCCCCCCCCGCCTCCTTTTTTAAAACTTCGTTTTCATTGCCCTGTTTTCAGGTTCCATCGCGCGTTAAGCTCAGCAATATTAGCTTCAAGAACATCCGGGGCACAACCCCAACTGAGCTTGCTGTCACTCTTATTTGTAGCAAGGGAGCGCCATGCCAACAGGTGGAGCTTGGTAACATCGACTTGAAATACACAGGACCTGGAGGCATTGCCCTTTCCCAATGTAAGAACGTTCAGCCAACTCTATGGGGCACACAGCAGCCAAAGACTTGTGCCCAAGCTGCTTAAATCTTCTATCAGATTCTGATCAAATCCAAATAAAGATTGTAATGCTTCGGCTAACGTATATGGCACCCTCTTCATGCCAATTCGCATGCTAGTCGACTGGTGAATATATAACCGATTTTAAGAATGTAACAGTACAACACAATCTACATAAATTAATGAAACATTTGTTTATATACTATTGAAGCTATGTTCTTGATCTCGTAACAAAAGATGTTTTCACAATTTAATCATTCATTTTACATAGGCATTCATATATGGAAGAGGATTTAGCTACCAACATACACACTGAAGCTTCAATCTAAACCGAGTTCATACCATAAACTTGGTATGTGCTTGGGGTGAGGTGGAGCTGAGAAAAATCTGTACATTACTTTCCTTTCGAATGTGCAAGTATTCCAAAAATCAATTTCCATTTCAATTGTAGATGAGAATCTGACTTGGAAAATGATTTGGAGTTCTGATTCCAGTAGCAGAAATCTCCGATTTGTGCAAGAGAGAAATTGGAATTTTGATTTGACAGGGAAAAGGAGAAAAACATATATATTTGGATTTGATTTCTGATCAAGAATCTACTTGAAAATTGATTTGAAACCCGAGTTCCAAATTATCTTTACACATCGAACACAACCTTTTAAAACTTCTACACACTTGAAATACATGATCAATATTCCTATCAACTCAAATACATGAGGATAAATATGGAGTATGTATGTATTGTGAAATTGTTGAAAGCAAGAACTATAAAACTATGAACTCACACAAATCTGGAATAACATCCCCAGTTTTATTGAACACTTGCTGGTGGCTTATATAGCCTTACAAGATAAGAAATTAGATAAACATTGCAGCCCATTGAAAGAGTCAAAACCTATCTACTGGTTCCTAACTAATAGGAACTTATTAATAGAACTTTGAAAAAGCCAAACCTTAACAGAAACAAATAAATCCCAACAGTAATTCCTTCCATAAACTGAAGCAGTATGCATTCAGTTTAAGTTTGGTACCTCACATACCCCAAGCTTCTCACGCAACTTCAAGAACACTTCAAGCTTCAATGGCTTTGTCAGGATATCAGCCACTTGATCATTGGTGCCACAATGAACCAACTTCACCACTTCCTCCTTAGTGAGATCCCTCAAGAAATGGAACCTCACATCTATATGCTTACTCCTACCATGCATAACCGGATTCTTGGATAGCTTGATTGTTGAACTGTTGTCACACATAATAGTAGTACACTTACTCTGTGAGTGTCCAATCTTTTCTAACAATCTCCTCATCCATATACATTGACAAGCACAGAAAGCTGCTGCCACAGATTTTGCTTCAGTGGTAGACAGAGTCACCACTGGTTGCTTCTTTGAGGCCCAAGAAATTGTTCCGCCACTCAATAAAAACACATAACCAGATGTGCTCTTCCTATCATCAGTGTCTCCAGCATAATCGCTGTCAGTGTAAGCCAATAGTTCTCCAACATCTCCTCCTCTCTTATAAAACACACCCAACTCCACAGTTCCCTTTAAATAACGAAGAACTCTCTTTGCTGCTTGCATATGTAGGTCAGTAGGATTGGCCATATATCTGCTCAAGAGACATACTACGTACATTAAATCAGATCTTGTTGCAGTAATGTACATGAGACTCCCCATTAATTGCTTATAAACTGTAGCATCAATCCTAGCACCTTCTCCTTCCTCTAATAGCTTGAAACTGGGCACAATAGGATTCTTCACCGAATTGGCATTTTTTAACCAAACTTCTCAAGTAATTCACAGGCATACTTCTTCTGACTTAAGTAGATACCCTCTAAAGTTTGCAAAACTTCAACACCAAGGATGTACTTCATCTTCCCTAAATCCGTCATATCAAACTCATCCTTCATGGAATTCTTGAAGCTTTCAAACATGCATGCATCATTCCCAGTAAAGATTAAGTCATCCACATACAAACTCACAATTAAGAACCTCTTACCTCATTCTTCTGTTTTGACAAAGAGTGTGTGCTCGTAATCACATCATTCAAATCCCTCATTGACAAAATAAGCTTCAATTCTGCTATACCAAGCACGTGGTGCTTGCTTCAACCCATATAATGCCTTCTTAAGCTTGTAGACCTTTTCTTCTTCATCATTTCGAATATAACCTAGTGGCTGCTTCACATACACATCTTCTTTCAACTCACCATGAAGAAACGCACTTTTGACGTCTAATTGATACACACTCCATCCCTTTTGTGCTGCTAGGGCTAGAACCATCCGAATTGTGTCCTACCTTGCTACTGGAGCAAAGAATTCATTATAATCAATTCCTTGTCGCTGAGCATAACCTTTAGCTACCAACCGAGCTTTGTACTTATCAACCTCACCCTTTTCATTCAATTTGGTCTTAAAGACCCACTTCACACCAATCTTCTTGGCACCTTTAGGCAAATTAGTAAGCTTCCAGGTTTCATTCTTCTCAATTGCTTCAATTTCCAAGTCCATGGCCCTTTTCCATTTCACATCCCTCTTAGCTTCTTCAAAAGAGCCCAGATCTTCATGAGAGATAAACATTGCAAGATTATTCACATCTGCATCTTCTAACAGTCCTTCACCCGTTGCATAGTCCTGCAAGTAAGGAGGTGTTCTTCGAATCCTTGTTTCAGCTTGAACTGGTGCAGCTTCATTGGATGTTAAGTTGTTGCTTTTGCCTCTTGATCTGTAACCACTGCTTCAATACATTCCACAACTTCTTCTTCACTCTCAGAGAAAGCATCTTCACCTTCAACACTATCTTCCCAGACTAGTATATCACGTTTCATTTCTTCAGTTGTCCTCCCCCAATTCCAGCCTTTATCCTCTTTGAAACTCACATCTCTGCTCACTATAATTATTCTAGTAGCTGGATCAAACAACCGATAAGCTTTAGATTCATGACTTACTCCAAGTAAGACGCATTGAAGACTTTTATCATCCAGCTTTGTTCTCTTTTGATCTGGCACATGTACATGAGCTAGGCACCCAAAAACCCTAAAGTAGTCCACTTTGGGTTTAACTCCACTCCACATCTTTTCTGGGGCCTTGTCTTTCACTACCAATGTCGGACTCCTGTTGAGAACATGCATTGTCCATTTTACAGCTTCTGGCTAGAATGCTTTTGGCACTTATTTGTCACAAAGCATGCACCAAACCATATTCATGACAGTTCAATTTTTGCATTCAGCTACCCCATTTTGTTGTAGGGTATAAGATGCTGTTAGCTACCTGCTTATACTATTGATTCTACAAAACTCATTAAACTCATTAGAGGTGAATTCTCTTTCTCTATTAGTGCGTAAACAACAGATAATTGCACCCGACTCCTTCTCAACTAAGCTCTTATAGTTTTTGAAAGTTGTAAATGCTTTAGACTTTTCAACCAAAAAATATATCCACACCTTTCTACTAAAATCATCAATAAAGGTTATAATATACCTTTTGTTACTGTTGGATTCAGGAGTAATAGGGCTGCAAATATTAGCATGAACGAGCTGCAATTTTCGGGAAGCTCTCCACTGACTCTTCTTTGGAATAGCATTTTTGTGTTGCTTTCCCACAAAGCATTCATTACAAGCTATAGTTGACGCTCTGAGAAGTGGAAGACCCTTCACCATCTCTTTGTATTGCAAAGTCCTCAACCCTTTGTAACTCAAATGCCCAAACCTACGGTGCCACAACTTTGAATTATCTTCTGTGACTGTTTGCAGGCATGTCGAGGTCTTAAGCACCGTATTAGCCAATAACACAAACATCCGATTTGTTGTCATCTTTGTCTGCATAATCAATCTTCTTCTAGGGTGGTATAACTTGCATTCCCCATTTTGTATAATTATATCTAAACCCCTTTCTTGAAGTTGGCCTATACTCAGCAAATTATTCTTCAAAGCAGGAACATAGTAAACATCAGTGACTACCTGAGTTGAGCCATTAATCTCGAATCGGATGTTGCCTTTTCCCATCACTCCCATTCTTGTATTTTTGTCGAGCTTCACTGAGTGTCTGAAAGCCTCATCAATGTTAGAGAACCACTGCCTATTCCCGCACATGTGATTACTGCAACCCGAGTCGAGGAACCACACATCTTCTCGTTTCGAGTTGTTGACTTCAACATAAGACATGAGGAGCATCTCTTCTTCTTCATCGAACTCAGCATAGTTTGCACTCTTCTCCTAACTAAGGCATTCGTATTGGAAGTGCCCTAGTCTGTGGCATTTAAAACACTCCACTGTGGCCTTGTTTGCAAAGTACCTTCCTCTGCCTCTCTCTCGGCCTCGAACAAAACTTCGACCTCTGCCTCTTCCTTCATACCTTTCTCTATACGAAACCTTTAAAACTTGTTCATCCCTTGCATCTCCACTATGACAATTCATTCTCTGTTCATGAACCAAAAGGCTGCTTTGAAGCTTGTTAATGGTCATCGTGTCCACATGATTGGACTCTTCTATTGAGCATACCACATAGTCGAACCTGGGAGTCATCGATCTCAAGATTTTCTCCACAGTCACGTTCTGCCCCATTCTTTCTTCATGTGCTTTCATCTTGTTTGCAATAGTCAAAGTTCTGGCAAAGTGCTCATCAACCTTCTCACCATCTTTCATTTGCAGGATCTCAAACTCTTTTTTGAGGGCTTGTAGTTGAGCTCGTTTAACTCTGGTGGAGCCCTGATACTTCTGCCTCATTGAATCCCATATACTTTTTGTTGTGTTCTTGTCAAGAATTGTCTCCATAATGGTCCTGTCAATCGATTGAAACAAGTAGTTCTTGATCTTCATATCCTCTAGCCTCGCCTCTTCAACTTCCTTTCTTTGTGCTTGAGGAGGCATTGATCGTTCGGCTATTGAAGGAATTCCATTCTCTACTATGCTCCAGTACTCCTTTGAACGGAGAAAATTCTCCATTAACATGGCCCAATGGTCATAATAACCATCAAACCTTGGAACCACCGGCTAAGCAAAGTTTTTTGTCGCCATGTTCACTCACTCCACCTTCCTTTCTTCTATATTCTCTCTTCTCACACTCTATAAGAAATCTGCAGTTTCTTACTTTCTTCAATCAGGCCCCTTAGCGGAGCTCTAATACCAAATTGTTGAAAGCAAGAACTATAAAACTATGAACTCACACAAATCTGGAATAACATCCCTAGATTTATTGAACACTTGCTAGTGGCTTATATAGCCTTACAAGATAAGAAATTAGATAAACATTGCAGCCCACTGAAAGAGTCAAAACCTATCTACTAGTTCCTAACTAATAGGAACTTATTAACAGAACTTTGAAAAAGCCAAACCTTAACAGAAACAAATAAATCCCAACAGAAATTAGAGAACAAAATTAAGGGTCTAGAAATGTGAGGTCAATTGTTCTTTTGTCAGAATTTGATACATGGATTACCTACTTATCCAAAACAAGTATTGTTTCCCATATGTAGTTATTGGATTTTGAAAGGTGGGTGGCAAAGATGAGGTGGTTAAATAGTATGATGCCGAGGTATGAACGATGTGGTTAAATAGTCTCCAAGTGGAGTACATTAGGCAGCTGTTTTAATTAATTGTGATGGATCAAAGGAGTCATGTGCATCAATGAAAGATGATTTTGATGTGGTTAACACACAAAGAAATGAGAAGAGAGAGGAAGAAAGAGATTTAAAAGACAGTAAAGAGAGAGAAGAAGAAACGGATTTGAATTTAAAGGGTTCTTCATTACGTTTTTGTTTCTATTTGATTTGAGGGTATATAATTTGGTACGACAAGGGTTATATATAAGTAGAAAAATTAAGGACGGTTACTTTTACAAATTATGGGTTTTTTTATGTACCCCTTTTAATCAAATATTCTCATAGAAACCCAAATACTAGATTTAAGCAGTACAATTTCTTGAGACTTTGAAAGAAGATTTAAGCAGCTTAATTAGGCACAAGTCCTTGGCAGTTGCGTGCCCAGTAGATTTGGCTTAATGTTTTTACATTCAGACATGGCATGGCCTTCGTTTCCTTTGTATTTCAAGTTGATGTCACCAAGCTCCACGTCTTCGCAAGGTACTCCCAGGCTACAAACAAGCTTGACTGCAACCTGAGTACCCATCACAAATCTTCTCTTTTTTAAATGGTCATGCATTACAGAGTACCCATCACAAATCTAATGGACCCTGGACCCTGTTTCTCAAAGGCTTGTGAGCCATTGACAAGATTTCCTATATAAATTAGGAAAAATCTCTATGTCTACTCTTCTCTTCAATGAGAGGTTGTGATTGCCTGAAAGAAAACCGAAAAAAGGGTTTGGAGGAATGAGAGTTTGACATGTGAAGGCTAAGAATAGGAAGTTGACTCCAACCATCAGGACCCGATGAACACCATAAAACTTGATTAACTAAAAATTGGATGTCTATTCTGGTGGTGTTGAGCTTCTCTTGTTACAGTATAAAACGGTTTCAAAAGAATGGGGATTCACCATTGTTGCGTACAGATATTAGTATATTACCAAACAAAGAAGAGGGAAAAGGAAAACATGGGCATGAAGCTGAATATCACAGCAATCTCTCTTCTGTTATTGCTAACATCTGTTGCAGAAGTGTCTGCTGATACATATTTTGATGTTACCAAATATGGTGCCCAGGCTGATGGAAAGACCGATATTAGCCAGGTGAAAGACGATGAGATTATAATGAGGTAATACGATTAATCTATCATGAATCTATGAAAAACTTATTTCTTTGTTGAATGTTTTCCTAGGCCTTACTCAAAGCTTGGGAAGCCGCTTGTGCCTCGCCTATTGCAAGTAGAGTTGTGATCCCAAATGGGATATACGCCTTAGGCCAAGTAGGCATTGAAGGCCCTTGCAAGGCTCCTATCAATCTCATTGTCAAAGGCACCGTGAGGGCCCCAGTGGATACCAGCAGGTTCCAAGCTCAAGCTGGTTGGGTTGCTTTCACAAACCTTGACCAGTTCACATTGTCCGGCTATGGAGTTTTTGATGGCCAAGGACAATCTGTATGGGGTCAAAAATGTTCCAGAACCAAATATTGCCACCAACTTCCTATCGTAAGCTCATACATACATAAATATAAACGCTTGTGTGCTTCATATTGTACGGACACTAACAATATAAGTTTTGGTGTTTCTTTTCTCGTGTTTTGGATATGAAATACAACAGAATCTGAGGTTCGATTACATGAACAACAGCATCATAAAGGACATAACTTCAAAGGACAGCAAACAGTTCCATATAAATGTATTGGGGTGCAGGAACATAACTTTCTTCCAAGTTAAAATCAGTGCACCAGGAGATAGCCCAAACACAGATGGAATTCACATTGGACGGTCGAGGGGGGTCAATGTTACTCATTCAACCATACAAACGGGAGATGACTGTGTCTCCATTGGTGATGGCAGTGAACAACTTGACATCAATAAAGTAGAGTGTGGACCTGGCCATGGCATCAGTGTGGGAAGTCTAGGATTGTACGCAAATGAAGCACCTGTGATTGGCATTACGGTCAGGAACTGCACCATCTCCGAAACCACGAACGGTGTCAGGGTAAAAACATGGCCTTCTTCCCCTCACGGCACTGCAACTGAAATGCATTTTCGGGATATCGTCATGAATAATGTTTCCAATCCTATAATCATAGATCAAGAGTACTGCCCTCATAACCAATGCAAATTACAGGTACTTAAAGAGGAAATGGAAAATACGACTCAAGTAGTACTACATTTCTTCCCCCCCCCCCGCCCCCTTTTTTAAAACTTCGTTTTCATTGCCCTGTTTTCAGGTTCCATCGCGCGTTAAGCTCAGCAATATTAGCTTCAAGAACATCCGGGGCACAACCCCAACTGAGCTTGCTGTCACTCTTATTTGTAGCAAGGGAGCGCCATGCCAACAGGTGGAGCTTGGTAACATCGACTTGAAATACACAGGACCTGGAGGCATTGCCCTTTCCCAATGTAAGAACGTTCAGCCAACTCTATGGGGCACACAGCAGCCAAAGACTTGTGCCCAAGCTGCTTAAATCTTCTATCAGATTCTGATCAAATCCAAATAAAGATTGTAATGCTTCGGCTAACGTATATGGCACCCTCTTCATGCCAATTCGCATGCTAGTCGACTGGTGAATATATAACCGATTTTAAGAATGTAACAGTACAACACAATCTACATAAATTAATGAAACATTTGTTTATATACTATTGAAGCTATGTTCTTGATCTCGTAACAAAAGATGTTTTCACAATTTAATCATTCATTTTACATAGGCATTCATATATGGAAGAGGATTTAGCTACCAACATACACACTGAAGCTTCAATCTAAACCGAGTTCATACCATAAATTTGGTATGTGCTTGGGGTGAGGTGGAGCTGAGAAAAATCTGTACATTACTTTCCTTTCGAATGTGCAAGTATTCCAAAAATCAATTTCCATTTCAATTGTAGATGAGAATCTGACTTGGAAAATGATTTGGAGTTCTGATTCCAGTAGCAGAAATCTCCGATTTGTGCAAGAGAGAAATTGGAATTTTGATTTGACAGGGAAAAGGAGAAAAACATATATATTTGGATTTGATTTCTGATCAAGAATCTACTTGAAAATTGATTTGAAACCCGAGTTCCAAATTATCTTTACACATCGAACACAACCTTTTAAAACTTCTACACACTTGAAATACATGATCAATATTCCTATCAACTCAAATACATGAGGATAAATACGGAGTATGTATGTATTGTGAAATTAGAGAACAAAATTAAGGGTCTAGAAATGTGAGGTCAATTGTTCTTTTGTCAGAATTTGATACATGGATTACCTACATATCCAAAACAAGTATTGTTTCCCATATGTAGTTATTGGATTTTGAAAGGTGGGTGGCAAAGATGAGGTGGTTAAATAGTATGATGCCGAGGTATGAACGATGTGGTTAAATAGTCTCCAAGTGGAGTACATTAGGCAGCTGTTTTAATTAATTGTGATGGATCAAAGGAGTCATGTGCATCAATGAAAGATGATTTTGATGTGGTTAACACACAAAGAAATGAAAAGAGAGAGGAAGAAAGAGATTTAAAAGACAGTAAAGAGAGAGAAGAAGAAACGGATTTGAATTTAAAGGGTTCTTCATTACGTTTTTGTTTCTATTTGATTTGAGGGTATATAATTTGGTACGGCAAGGGTTATATATTAGTAGAAAAATTAAATACGGTTACTTTTACAAATTATGGGTTATTTTATGCACCCCTTTTAATCAAATATTCTCATAGAAACCCAAATACTAGATTTAAGCAGTACAATTTCTTGAGACTTTGAAAGAAGATTTAAGCAGCTTAATTAGGCACGAGTCCTTGGCAGTTGCGTGCCCAGTAGATTTGGCTTAATGGTTTTACATTGAGACATGGCATGGCCTTCGTTTCCTTTGTATTTCAAGTTGATGTCACCAAGCTCCACGTCTTCACAAGGTACTCCCTGGCTACAAACAAGCTTGACTGCAACCTGAGTTGAGGTAGTGCCCCGGATGTTTCTGAAGCTAACACTGCTGAGCTTAATGCGTGATGGAATCTGGAAACAATGGAAAGTTAATTTCTAGACCGATGAAAATGAAGGGAAAAAGAGGGAAAATAAGAAATAAAAATGGCAATTTTCATTCCCTTTAAAAGTACCTTCAAATTGCATTGGTTATGGGGGCAGTGCTCTTGATCTATGATTATGGGATTGCCAACATTATTCATGACAATATCTTCAAAATGCATTTCATAGGCAGTGCCTTGATGGGAAGCAGGCCATGTCTTCACTCTCACGCCATTCTGGGTGTTAGTAAGGGTGCGGTTCTTGACACTAATGCCAACCACAGGTTCTTCATTGGGGTACTTTCCCAGACTTCCCACGCTGATGCCATGGCCAGGTCCGCAGGTTACTCTTTGCATATTAATTTGCTCACTGCCATCACCAATTGAGACACAATCATCTCCGGTTTCTATGGTTGAATCGGTGATATTGATCCCCGAGGATCGTCCAATGTGAATTCCATCTGTGTTAAGGCTCTCTTCTGGTGCACTGATTACAACGTTGTAGAAAGTTAAATTCTTGCACCCCAAAAGATTAATATGAAACTGCTTGCTGTCTCTTGAAGTTATGTCCTTGACCATGCTATTGGTGATGAAGTTGAACCTCAGATTCTATTATAGATATTTCAAGTAAAAAAAAAGAGACACCAAAGCTTATGGTGTTAGTGTCCTCGTTATGCACACAAACTGAAAGAATTACATAAGCATATATATACATGAGCTTAGGATGGGAAGTTGGTTGCAGTATGCAGAGCTGGGGCATTTTGTGCCCCATACAGTTTTTCCTTGCCCATCAAAAACTCCACCACCAGACAATGTGAACTGGTCTATTTGTTGGAAAGCAATCCAACCAGCTTCGGCCTTGAACCTTCTGGTATCCATCGGGGCCTTCACAGTGCCTTGGACTATGAAATTGATAGGAGCCTTGCAAGGCCCTCCAATGGTTATTTGGCCTAGTGCATATGTCCCATCCGGAGTCATAACTGTACTTGCCACAGGCGATGAACAAGCGTCTCCCCAAGCTTTAAGTAAGGCCTAAGAAAACATTCCATAGAGAACCAATTTAGAAAAAATTCAGGTTTGACATATGTCTTACAATATTATAATTGCATTGTCCTCACCTGGCTGATATCCGTGTTTCCGTCAGCCCTCTCACCATATTTGGTAACATAAAAAATGGTATCGCAAGCCACTTCCGCAGCAGATGCTAGCAATAGCAGAAGAGATGTTGCTGTGATATTCAATTTCAGGCCCATCTTTTCTTTGTCCCTCTCTTCCGCTTTGTTTGGAAAAACTTGTAAGCAACAATATTCGTGAAACCTTATTCTTTTGAAGCCATTTTATAGTGCAATTGGAGAAGCTCAACACCAATAAAACCATTAACCAATTGTTAGCTAATCAAGCTTTATAGTTTCAATTAGGTTGTGATGTTCGTGTTAACTTCCCTCCCATCATTAGCCTTCATCGCCTTCTCAAACCTTACGTGGCAAACTCATATTACTCTAAATCGTTTATGCAATTATTATTATTTTTTATATTTTTTTAACTAAACACAACTTCTTAATCCATGACTAAGTAAAAAGATTTAAGTGCAAATTCCTAATTATAGAGGAATCTTATGAGCAGCTTACAAGTAATTGTAAAGATTGAGAAGCTTGCTCCATTAGTACTTTGTCATGGTATATATCTATCTTCTCCCGTTTTGCTGCACTGCTTTCAGTGATCCTATACCATAGGGTCCCAAGTAAAAATAATGTCCAGGCATACATGCCAATTAAAACTTAGATTTGCACCTTATAATTTGATAACTGTAAATTGTTTTCAAGAGAGACGATAACATGTTTCTTTGGTACATTTTTTATTTTTGCCCTTATTTTCTAAAAAATTTTCCAATAATTCTAGAGAGCTCCAAACCATTAATTACAACTTTGCTTGGTTGCCAAAACTTCAGCTCTAGGCTGCGGAAAACTTTTTTGGGCATGTGGTTGAAGTTAGCATTCTTCACTGAGTGATCTATAGAAGACAATTCTTGAATCATTTTTTTCCCACTTAACAATTTCAATTCGCCTAATTTAAGATGTCAATATCTTAAGTGGTCAATCCAAGAGGGATCATTGACCAAATATAATTTTAAATACAACATAATTTTGATTGTTTAGTAAGAACATTCTTTTTTTTGTCATAGGCACATTTGAAATAAAGTTGACATAATGATATCCTATTGGGAGACTTCGATTTTTCCTATGAATCTCATAACTCTTTTCTCAAAGTTGATCCAAACTTAATATATTGTATATTTTTCATGTCTGGGTTATGATAGACATTTAAAATAAATTGATGTCCGCTATTTTTCAAATAAACTAAGATCTCACCTTTGTCATTCAAAAATTTTTTGGATACATCTTCAAAAGTTGCATGATTACTTTCCCATATTCATTAAGTCCTAAGAAAATATTTCTAAAACCACCTATTGCAATGCATGGATGTGAGGATATTATGTATTTTTCTCCTCACTTTATATTTTATATTCCAACAATAAAGAAGATCCTTGATTTTTTTTTCCAACATAATTGGTTTTTCTTTCCATATTGTTAGCAACACTTCTAAATTCATATACATAATGATAATTTTTTTTTTTTGACAAAATAGCATTGAATTTGAGATTACTTGTACCTTCTCCTTTCATTGTGTCTTCAAGTATGCCCTCTTTCATGTCCTCTTACCTTCTCCTTTCATTGTGTCTTCAATTATGCCCTCTTTCATGTCCTCTTCAACAATATGAGGTTTGACATATTCCTTCATTGTTTGATGAAATAAAATCATATCTTCTTATGTTTCCTTGATCATACATGACCACTCTATGATTGTTTTGGATATTTTCATTGTTAAGATTTTCTTTGGTTTCATTTCATGTAAGTTTTGTTTGAAAAACTCTTAATTTCTTGGTTCATCCTTTTTAATCTTTTTTCGTGGTAGAATCTAAATCTTTATACTCTTTAATGTCTACAACAACACAATCAAACTTTGAATATAGATTGAATTATTTATTCAATCACACATGTATGATTTAAAATTAATTTCTTTGAACATATTTATCATAGTTTAATTTAGGATATGAATTGTAATATTACATGTAAATAATTTATTGTATATGAGAATTACTTTTATGAATGGTTGTGTGGATTCAATTTTATATATTAATTTAGTGAGAATAAAATTTATTTATTAACATGTAGTTTAATAGGTGTGTGATAGAATTAATTCTTTAAACAAATTAACATAATAATATATTATTTTAACATAAATAATTTTTTGAAGGTAGAAATATTGAAAAAAAACTTTAATAAAGACTTAGCTTGACAAAAAAGTAGTAGTTAACATCATATTATATTGATTAGGTCAATATATATACATATTGGCGATAATAAGAAGATGTACATTGACAATAAAACATCAACGTTAACCTATATTGACAACTTTGGAACATCAATATATGACCATGGAGATAACAGGTGCTCATGACAAGAACTAGAATGTTTTCATAATAAAAAACCTTAAGATTTTGGAATTGCCACTTAAGATATCGATATCTTAATTTATGAGGGTTGAAATTGTTGAGCAATAAAAAAATGGTATAAGAATTGCCCTCTATAGATCATTCAGATCCTTGATGTATGCGAAAGATGCTTATTTAGAAAACAAGCCTAAGAAAGTTTTCTAAAGCCTAGAACTCGAGGTTTGGTAACCACTCTAGGTTGTAATGATTTGAAGCTTTAAAGTTATTGAAGAAATTGAGAAAATGTGGGGGAAAATACCAAACTTATCAAATTATGCGGTACAATCCAGGTTTTAAATGGCATGTATACCTAAACATGGTTTTTACTTGGAGCAAGCTTCTCAAAGGCCACCTTCACAATTACTTTTAAGCTGTAGATAAGATTTCCTCTATAATTAAGGAAAAATCTCAATATCAACTCTCCATTGCACTTAAATCTTTTTGCTTAGTCGTTGAGAGGTTGGGATTAGTTTTAAAAAAATTAAAAAAAAAAACTGAAAAAAGGATTTGGAGTAAAGAGTTTGCCATGTAAAGTTGGAGAAGGTGAAGGCTAATTATAGGAGGAAGTAAACCTAAAAACAACATCACAACTTAATTGAAACTATGCAACTTGATTAGCTAACAATTGGTTAAAGGTTTTATTGGCGCAGAGATTCTCCAATCGCACTATAAAATGGCTTGAGAAGAATGAGGTTTCACCATTGTCAATTGTTTACGAGTTTTACCAAACCAAGCGGAAGAGAACGACAAGGAAAAGATGGGCCTAAAATTGAATATCGCAGCAACCTCTCTTCTGCTATTGCTAGCCTCTGCTGCAGAAGTGTTTGGTGATACCATTTTTGATGTTACCAAATATGGTGCCAGGGCTGATGGAAACTCCGATATCAGCCAGGTGAGGACAATGCAATGATAATATTGTAAGACATATGTTAAATTTGAATTCCTGCTAAATGGGTTCTCTATTGAATGTTTTCTTAGGCCTTACTTAAAGCATGGGGAGACTCTTGTTCATCGCCTGTGGCAAGTACAGTTATGATTCCAAAAGGAACATATGCGTTGGGGCAAATAACCATTGGAGGCCCTTGTAAGGCTCCTATTAATTTCGTTGTCCAGGGCACTGTGATGGCCCCAGTGGATACCAGCAGGTTCAAGGCTGAAGCTGGTTGGATTGCATTTCAACAAATCGACCGGTTCACATTGTCTGGTGGTGGAGTTTTTGATGGGCAAGGAAAAACTGTATGGGGCAAAAAATGCCCCCGTTCTGAATATTGCAACCAACTTCCCATCGTAAGTTCATGCATATACATGCTTATGTAATTCTTTCGGTTTGTGTGCATAATGAGGACACTAACAATTAATATAAGCTTTGGTGACTTGAAATATCTATAACAGAATCTGAGGTTCAACTTCATCACCAATAGCATGGTCAAGGACATAACTTCAAGAGACAGCAAACAGTTTCATATTAATCTTTTGGGGTGCAAGAATTTAACTTTCTACAACGTTGCAATCAGTGCACCAGAAGAGAGCCTTAACACAGATGGAATTCATATTGGACGTTCCTCGGGGATCAATATCACCGATTCAACCATAGGAACTGGAGATGATTGCGTCTCAATTGGTGATGGCAGTGAGCAAATTAATATCCAAAGAGTAACCTGTGGGCCTGGTCATGGCATCAGCGTGGGAAGTCTAGGAAAGTACCCTAATGAAGAACCTGTGGTTGGCATTAGTGTCAAGAACTGCAACCTCACCAACACCCAGAACGGCGTGAGAGTGAAGACATGGCCTGCTTCCCATCAAGGCACTGCCTCTGATATGCATTTTGAAGATATTGTCATGAATAATGTTGGCAATCCCATAGTCATAGATCAAGAGTACTGCCCCCATAACCAATGCAACTTGAAGGTACTTTTGAAGGAAATGAAAATTTCCATTTTTATTGCTTATTTTCCCTCTTTTTCCCTTCACTTTCATCGGTCCGGAACTTAACTTTCTGTTGTTTTCAGAGTCCATCACGCATTAAGATCAGCAATGTTAGCTTCAGAAACATCCGGGGCACCACCTCAACTCAGGTTGCTGTCAAGCTTCTTTGCAGCCAGGAAGTACCATGCCAAGACGTGGAACTTGGTGATATCAACCTGAAATACAATGGAAACGAAGGCCCTGCCATGTCACAATGTAAAAACATTAAGCCAAAACTATTGGGCGTGCAACTGCCAAGGATTTGTGCATAAGCTGCTCAAATCTTCCTTCGAAGTCTGAATAAATTGTACTGCTTCTACTTTATATATAGCTAGCTACCTCCTCATCCTTGCGCATCTGCTAGTTTATTGATGCATAACCATCTTCAGATTGTACAAGTAAAACGCAATGAACAAACATTAATACAATACTTGTTTTAATTTATATGATCCAAGGTATGTGCACTTTGATCCCGTAACAAAAACAAAAAATGTCTACATCGTTTAATCAGTCATTTCTCACATAGGCATCCATGTTTGGAAGAGAATTGAGCTGCCATAATCCAAGTGCAATTTAGGTGATCACGTCGAGCAAGAATGAGAATGAGTTATGTGAAAGATACGAAAATGGATAGGGCATTATGAGATTGGGAAAGGATAGCGTCACGAAGAGAAAGAAAGATGAAGTTAAAAACATGCCGTCAAGAAATGAAAGTTTTAAGTAACGCTTAAAGCTAAAACCAAAAATTCGTTTTAGAGACAAATGAATTGCAAACTTCCTTCCATGACAGCATCCTTGAGTAAAACAAAGTCTGCGGAGTGAGCAGTTCCAAAATACATGGAAGAAATTACTTTACCAATATAGGGAAATCACAAGTTTCCTAATAAGTTCTCTTTGAGGGCTATAGGCAACCAGAAGACAGGAACCACATAAATTATTTGTTCTTCATCTTGGGTGGCAGTTACATACGAGGTGAACCATAGTAGAGAATGTGGAGGCTAAAAATAGGAACCAACTGAGGCCATTAATGAATTATTTACTAAAAATTGGTTGAAAGTTTGTGGTATTAAGATTCTCTTGTTAACTATAAAAGGCGTCGAACCAAGATGGAGTTTCACCATAATTCAACTCAACAAAGAAGAAGACCAAAGGGCAAAGAAAAGAAAATGGGCATGAAATTGAATTCCACAGCAATTGCTCTGGTGCTATTGTTAGCATCTGCTGCAGAAGTGTCTGAGGGCGCATTGTTTGATGTGACAAAATATGGTGCCAAGGCCGATGCGTCCGATATCAGCCAGGTGAGAGAGCCATTCAATTAAACGATCTGTTTTGCCTGAATTTCATCTAAATTATTAATGGTTTGTATATCAAATATTATTCCTAGGCCTTACTCGCAGCTTGGAAGGAAGCATGTGCATCACCTACTCCAAGTTCTGTTCTGGTTCCGGCAGGAACATATGGACTAGGCCAAATAATCTTTGAAGGCCCCTGCAAGGCTCCAATTAATGTCATTGTTCAAGGCACTTTGAAGGCCCCCGTCGATACCAAAAATTTCAAGGCTGACGCTGGTTGGGTTGCTTTCCAACATATCGACCAATTGACATTGTCCGGTAATGGAGTTTTTGATGGCCAAGGAACAGCTGTGTGGGGCAAAAAATGTGAGAGATCTTCGTATTGCGGGGCCCTTCCCATTGTAAGCTCATATATACATATACATATGATAAGGAAACTGATAATATAATGTGTTTTGGTGATTTATATATTTTTCCTCTTCTGTATTGAATTAATACAACAGAATCTGAGGTTCAATTTCCTCACCAATAGTATGATCCGGGACGTAACTACAAAGGACAGCAAACAGTTTCACGTGAACGTACTGGGGTGCAAGAATTTAAGTTTCTACCATTTCACCGTCAGTGCACCAGAAGAAAGCCTGAACACAGATGGAATCCACATTGGACGTTCATCAGGAATCAACATTACTAATACAAACATAAAAACCGGAGACGACTGCATCTCCATCGGTGACGGCAGCGAACAAATAACCATCGACCAAGTGACCTGCGGACCGGGCCACGGCATCAGCATCGGAAGTCTAGGAAAGTATCCGAACGAAGCACCGGTTGTTGGCGTTAAGGTAACGGGCAGCACCCTAACCAACACTCAGAACGGCATTAGATTGAAAACATGGCCTGCTTCCCCAGCCGGCACTGCCTCCAATATGCATTTTGAGGACATCATCATGAATAATGTCGGTAATGCTATACTCATAGATCAAGAGTACTGCCCATATAACCAATGCAAACGACAGGTACTTATTTAACCTCCAAAAGAAATGAAAATTCTCAATTTCTTGTTGCCCTTTATTTTCATTTGTTTGGCAACTTAATTAATTCCCTTGCTTACAGGTACCCTCACGCGTTAAGATCAGCGATGTGACCTTCAAAAACATCCGAGGGACAACCTCAAGTGACCTTGCTGTCAAGCTTGTCTGTAGCTCAGGAGTACCATGCCAAAACGTCCAGCTTACTGACATTAACTTGAAATACAATGGAGGCGCTGCCACATCAATCTGTAAGAACGTCAAGCCGATTTTAGGGGGAGTGCAGCTGCCCAGGAGTTGCGAAGCATAAATCCACTTTGATCAGATTCTGACCAAATCCAATAAAGGCTGTAGATCAGCTACTATATGGATATAGCGCCCACTGCATGCCTATGCGCACGCTTGTTGATTGGTGAGCAGCAGTTTTGAGGTTGTCAAAGTACAACACAATGTATACAAATTAATTAATGAAATACCAGTTTATATATTACTGATATGAAGATATTTGTCCTTAACTAATTAATCATGCAATCCGTCATTTTTATTAGTCATTCATGATCAAGGGTTCAAATGAGCCTCAGCCTAGCCAAAGCGATTGGCTATAACTCACTGCCACATTGCCATGCAAATGGTTCTCCATTTATGTAATCTATCTCTTGCATTGTATATATGCTGTGTCCAGTGCTGGAAATTACCAGACTTGACATGGGTGTCTACTTTGATAGATGGCAACCTGGTAGATGTCCTCTTGCAGTAGTAGTTGGCTTTATCACCTTCAAATGAAAATAATAATTAAACTATTTTGATTTAATATTTTTATTTCTAACTTTAAGTTATAATATTAATATTCTCTTAAAAACATTTTTAACCTAAAATTAAAAAAAAAAAAAAAAAAAAAAAAAAAAAAAAAAGGTATTCTCTATAATTTAGTAAACACTTTTAAATTTTTTTAAAATAACTTGTAGTTCACGTTTTGAATCACTTGTATTTTGGAGAAACATTTGATAAGTTATTTTAAAAGAGCATTTTAGGGAATAATTAGGTGACACGTTAAAGAGTTTATGTATTTTAAATTAATTTTAAATAGATGGTGATAATATTAATTTTAAAAAATTGAGATTTTTTTTCATATATTTTCATATTAGTAAGTCAAAACTCACTTTTCCCCTTCTAAAAACACTAAAAAAAACACTTTGAGTAAAAATGTTATCAAACGCACTTTAAGTTATTTTACTAATAATAGTAAATTATTTTATCAAACATATTGGAAATTAATTATATTATATTAAATCATTAAATTAATTTATCAAGCACCCTCTTAGAGGGAAGTAAAACTCAATTCTTATTAATTAATAATTTACATTAACTTCAAGTTAAATTATTCTTAAGTTGTTGACTATTTTATTTTTTCATTTAGGTATTAAGGTTGTTAGATAAAATTAAATTAAATTTTATTTTAAATCATCATATTAACATATTCTCCTTTATTAATTAATTTTAATTAATATTTATTTTCATTAGTTTAAGTAATAAATTTATGAGTTAATTTAACTCAAACCCCCTAAGATTTGGTGCAAATATACCTAACCACCTTAGGATTCAAATTTCATTAGTTAGCACTTCCATAGGGGTGTCAATTGACGTGCAAAATTTGAAACCAATGGTGACTTGGTGTTTTTATACTTTAAGAAATGTGATTGAACACTAAATTTATTTGTTAAAGATCAATATTTAAAATATTATAAATGGATAAGATAATTACAAAATATATATTATAAAAGATAAGTTGTGAATGTCGAATCATGGTTGAAAACTACACTTTCATTAAATACAAACAAATTAGATATGAAAATTATTTTATCAAGATGAAGAATAAGTTAGCTATGTTGACTTAATACCTAAAGTTTTTTCTTTTTTACTTTAAGGTGTAATATTAAGTTATTTTAATAAATTATTTAATCTACTTAATGACTTACATGAAGTTATTAAGTCATATTAAATCATTAAGTTGTTTACCAAACATCCTATAAGATGATATTTGTTTTTTTAACTTAATATTGAATGTAATTTGCTTTTAAACTTGAGATTTTGGTTTTTTATTTTTTCTTATATTTATTACTTATTTTAAAAAATAATAATAATTATCAACTAAAAAAAGCCAAAACATTTGGTTTTTTGTTGAATGTCAAAAATAACTTTTTGAAATAACTAAAAAACGATCTCAACATAACCTCCATCTTATTAATACTTAATACTTAATAGAAATAAAATAATAAAAATAAGCAACTTAATACTTTTAAGTTGTATTTAGAGTTAAATTAAATTAATTTCTATTTAGATTTAAGTAAAAAAAAAACAAACATCACCCAAATGTTGTACTAAATTTTTGAAACTTTAAACCATGATGGGGTTTCTCTTGATCAATGAAACCAAGTGGTTGTTCCATGAACACTTGCTCATGTAATTGTCCATACAAAAAGATACTATTAACATCAAGTTACCTTACCTCTCAACCATGTTCAATAGCCCAAGAAAACACCAAATTAGTAGTTGTGGACTCCACCACAAGACTAAGGTTATGTTTGGTTCTCAAAAAATACCAAGAAAAGAAAAAAAATGTTTAAAAAAAAACATATTTTCTCATGTATGATTGCATTATAAAAAATAATAAAGAAAATAAAAAATAAATAAATAAATTAGATAAAAACGTATGAATTTTCAAATTAAATAATCTTTATAACAATGAGTTAAAATAAGTTAAAAGAGTTTAAAATAATGTATAAAAATAATTTATTGACTTTAATTTTATTTTTTATTTTTTTTCTATTTTTACTCTTTATTTTCTTTCCCTCAGATTTTTCAAAAACCAAACATAACCTAAAAGTCTTGAAAAAATAACCTATTCCTAAAGCTCAAGTGATGTCTTGAGCAACTAAGGGAGCTTTGTAACGGATGACAGGGCTATCTAGATTATGCTTAGTCTTGTAAATCCACTTGCAATCAACTATGCGTTTACCTAAAGGCTTGGATAACATCATGCTCTTCTTTCATTGCTTAAGCTTGCTTATAAGAGAATGGTTCAGTAAAGTTAGGCAAAGGGTGCCTTGTGCAGATAAATTTGATAGCTTTTTAAAGTTTGGCCTTAGAATGAGTTACAATATATATGATGTGTTGGAGGAGGGGATACAACTATATATGAATCAGCAGGAGGGTACTTGATTGAATCTGTGTCTAAATTAGCATTATGAGGAGTTGAATGAATACTAGAATTACAATTCCGACTTTGAGAAAGACTTTGATTAGGATATGGAGTTCTTATATTCAAAAATTGAAGTCTATTTAAAGTGTTGTTTTTTTAAAAAAAAAATTTGTTAAAAGTAATTTGCTTTCAAATTTCAAATAATTTTTTGTTTTTACTTTTATTGACTTATTACTTGTTTTTAAAATTTTTTTACTAAACAGAAAAATCAAAATATTTGAATTTTTTTAATGCTAAAAGTAACATATTAAAACCAACCGGTATAACTAAAGTGAACAGGTTGGTATTTTTTTTTTACTTTTTAATGCTTAATAGAAATAAAATATTTAACAAAATAAACAACTTAATATTTAACACTATTAAGCACTATTTAGAATTAAGTAAAAATAAAATAAAATAAATACCACATAAATCTTCTTTTGAATAACATAAAGAATCAAAAGTATTAGTTCATGGTGGAACATCTTCATTTGCCGTATTCAATGTGAGAAAGGTAACATAACTAGGAGACAAGACATCAGACTTCGGAGTTTCTTGCTCTTTGTTAGTAGCAATTGATATCCACTAAAAAAAATTTGCATGTTGAACAACGTACATGTGGTCGTGACTTATGAGTATCAGGTAAAGACATCTCATAGGTCCCAAGTAATCCTAAATTCATAAATTTTTGTAGAGTTGATGCCCCTACTTTCCTCTATAGTCATGACCTTGGGTTTGAATACCCTAGAGAGGGATTTTAGAAATTTTCTCGCAACTTTGAATTCAAGTATCTTCTCCCTAGGTAAAAATAGGAGTTGACTATATCACTAAGTTCATAATAGAATACAAAGAAGGTTTCATCCTCTTACATCCTTATTCTCTCAAATTTCAAGGTGAGCATCTAGATTTTTGGCAACTTCACAGCCAAAATGCACTCATGGATTGCTACAAGAATGTCTTAGGTTTCCTTAGTACATTAACATGTGGCTATCCTACTTTTCTAAGACTTTAGGATTGAATTTTGAGTTATTTATGTCAAAAAGGGCATTTCAGATGCTCAACTAAGCACTCAATTTATTTTTATGGCTTGATAAAAGATTTCGAAAGCTCAATCGAAAGCTCAATTGTTCCTTGGAGTGTACAATTGAAAGTCAAGTTATCTAGTTTAGGATACACCTAAATGGGGGTGAATAAGTGTTTAAACTTTTTATGCCAAACAAATTAATTATTTTTAATCTTGTAATAGACACTTTTCAATTTAGAGAAGCCTAATAATATTCAACATAAGAACATAAGATTTTTTTATATAGAAAACCACCTAGAAAACATGCAAATGTAGAAACCACAAGATCAAAGACCTCTAGTCACCAATGCACTATTTAAAAGTAAAGTGCATAATTTTACCTGGCAAAAGTTATCTATAAGTCTTACTCCCAAACACTTATACTACATTTCACATCTGTGATGCAGCACTACACATGCTCCTAATGGATGAGGATCTAACCCCTACTCCTAAGGGAATGTAGATCTTCTTCACAATCCAATAAATGGACAACAAAACATTTTTGAGAGTTTCAGGAACAAGAAGGCACATTAGTTTTTCTCAATATTCGTATCAAAAGCTCCAAAACCATTTTTAGCATAGTATTTATAAGATACAAATACATAATGGACTCAAATTAGGATATCTAAAATTAAATCATTTAAAATATGGAAAATGATATTTATGAAGATTAAAATCTTTGCATGAGCGCTTAAACTCCCTTAGAAGCACTTGAGCACTCTCCAATACTTGAGTGCTCTGAGGAGCATTTGTGCTATCAAAGGAGTGTTTGTGCGATCAAAGGAGCGCTTGAGCCCTTGAGGAGTTTTAAAACCTTTTTCACAAAAACATTTTTGTTCAATTAAAAATATTTTGTCCACATCATGCCTTAAGTAAATCAATTTGTCTTTCATCTTTTTACACTATGTCATCCCAATTGACCTCACAACAACTTCAAGTCTTTAATGAAGGACAAGACACAATTTAGAAATTATATCCTAAGCCACAATAAATGGGACAAAATTATCAATTTTAAGCTACACAATCTAATGCACCAACAAAACCCCAAAACATAATCCATATACATCTAAATATCCATTAGAATATGTGAAAATAAATGGATTTAACGTTTAATATTTATATCTCGATTTTATGAGAAGTGGTTATTGTTTATTTAATTTTAGTTTTTATGCAAAATTTTGCTCAAGCCAATTTCAAATTGACCACTTTCTCCCTTTTCTTTACTTTATTAAAAAAAAAATATTTTATTTTATTAAACTTTTATATATATATATATATAAAACAATAGAATAATTATCTTCTATGTCCAAAGGATAAAATGATAAATTATTTCATAAGTTTCATAAATTTATTGCTTTTTACATTATTTTCAATCTTTGGCTCATTGATTCATTGTTATTCCTATTTCTTATAATTTAATTTAAAATACATTATTACCCCTTTTTGACCTTTATTTCTTTGGAAGAAAATTTGGGGAGAGGTCAATACATAAATACCAAGGCCAAAAGGACAGATATGCAAATATAACAATTTCAAAATCTATAAAATGGTGGCTTTCACCGTTTTCTTCAAAGACAACCGTTCACTAGGAAACAGAGAAAGCAGACCGAAGAAACGACCATCGCCGCCAGGTAATTCTAACACCACCCACCCCTTCTTCTTCTTCTTTTCCACAACCACCCCTTCTTCTCCTTCTACTTCTTCTTCCCCATTCGAGTAATGGTTCTGTGTAATCTGTTTGGCCCGAAGGAAAACAATGGAAAACTTAAGAATTACTAAACATGGTGGTCCAATATTTCCTGTTTTTCCATGCTTACTGGGCATGATTTTGTAGGCTGCTTGGAACCCAAGTCAAGGACTCAAGAAAAAACAAACCCAGAAACAAAAGGTCACTTTCAGGTGAGAAAATATGAATAAAAAACAATAGAAAAAATTTGTGAAACTTTTTCAGGAAGTTTCTATGTTTGGGATTCCCTAAGATTTCATCCATGCAGTCACTATAGTTTATGTTTTTTGGCAAGTAATCTACAAATCAAGAAAATATATTGGTCTTTAATGTCTGTTAATGAACTTTCCAGGACAATACTCATTTCACATATTCATCTTTCTTTCTCTATTTTCTTTTCAAATCCGTTTTTTTTTTTTGCAGATTTAGAAACCCTTCTATTCTGTTTCTTGAGCCTTATTATGACTATGATTTTATGCATGTAGGCATAAATTGGAGATTTGGTTGAATTGATTTGTTAGATATCTGGTGCAGAAGTTAAGAAAAAGCAGCTCCAATGGATCATCATCATCATCATGCTCTTGGTGTTGTGTTCATGTTAGTTTTACTCTCACTTCCCCACGATTGCATGCCTTGGAATTTTTTCGGGTCAGGGAAAACTGAGAGCCCGTTCACTGAAAGCTATTCAAAGGCTGAGGCAATTTCTGGTGATGTTATTGCTGAATTCTCCATGGAAGCCCTCAATGACCAGAAGGGGATCGAAAGGGTGGACAAAGCTAGAAGAAAGTTGGCGGGGGGTGGCTCCAACACCTGTTGGCAAAATGCTTATGCGAGTCTCTTTGCTGGGTGTTCTGAGATTATCCCTGATGACAAGAAGAGGAGGAGATTTGCTTGGCTTCTCAGTGATTGCTTTCAGAAGGATTCGGGGGGCCGCACTTTTCCTTCTTGTGATACTCGCTCTGATTCTGATGTGAAGAAGTGTCTGCAGAAATTGGATGAAGAAGCTCGAAGCACATATCTCGCCTTCTTCCTCGAAACCAACTCAATCTGCCATCATTTACAGTTAAGCATCATCCCTACATACCTTCTATTCAATTTCCTTAGTCAGAATTCAATTCGATTTTATTATCTGATTGAGCTGGAAAGTAGTAATACTAATACCTGAATTCAAATTGGTTAGTATCAAAATTTTTATCCGTTTCTTCCGCAGAGCCGATGCTTTTAAGCATGGAACGGAAAGATTAGTGAATGACTTGAAGAAATCAGCCCAATTTGCAGAAGAGAAGTTGGATAACATAGAGGAGAGGTCGGAAAATCTGTTGCAGAGCTCGAAAGAGATCCATGACTCCTTGACTTGGATCGATCTCCGAACCCAACAAGTGGCTCAAGCTTCAAAGAATGTGGAAGACAATATTGACACCGTGTTGAAGCATTCAGAGGCAGTTTTCGAGCAATCCAAGGGAATTGCAGCTTCACAATTGGAGCTTCAAGAAGGGCAAGTGAAGATGAAGGAGAAATTCGAGGAAGGGATGGCAGTGATTCAAGGCTCTTACAACAACCTAGGCCTAGAAATCGAAAAGTTAAGGAATGATGCTGTTGAGATAGAAAATGAGATAAGTAGAGTTGGTAATACAATGACTTCGAAGATGGAAAATCTGCAGAGCAGAGCTGATGATATTGGGGAAGTGGCAGGGCAGTCATTAGATAAGCAGAAACAGCTTCTAGATGGGCAATCGGCTGCCCTTGAAGGCCTTCAGTTTCTAACTAAATTCCAGTCTCAAGCCCTGGAAGAGAGCAGGTAAAAGAGACCGAAAAATCAATAATTATATCCATCTAAATTGACCAAAATTTTAATCCAATCTGAACCTTGCAGGGCTACTCTGCAGCACTTGGCTGAATTTGGGCATAAACAACAGGAAGAGCTTCTTCAGAGGCAAGAAATCCTTCAACAAGCCCATGACCACTTGGTAGAAAACTCAAAATCAATGCTGGCAGCTCAGGTTAGTTCCCTCTTCAACCCTGATCTCCATATCTGAATTTCCCGAACCGTTTTTTCTCATTAGGAACATCCATTTTTATTCAACAGGAAGCTTTTGAATCAAAGCAAGCAAGCATGTTCATTGCCTTGGATAAGCTCTTCGCTTTGCACAATGCCATGTTGCTCGAATCCCGATCAATCAAAGCCTTCTTCATATACTCCTTATCAATCTTTGTCCTCTACATGTTCACCAGTACAAAGCAAACGTATACTGTGAGACCAAGGCTTTACATTGGTATGTACTCCCATCTCTCAAAACCTGAAAACTTAAAAGGATTCAAGTTAAATTAGTCTCTAAAAAACCGTTGATTTTCAGGGCTTTGTGCTACATTCCTGATTGAATTTGCAATTCTTCGGTTCTCAACTTATGGCATTGAGCAACAGACACAGATAATCAACATGATCAGGTCAATCTTTGCGATTGTTTCTTCAATCCAGCTCCTTCATGCCATCTATACATTCAGGTAAGTAAAAAACACAATTCATGGCAGAAAAATCTCAGGTTAAAATTGATGTTTGGATGTTAGAAATTCTTGTATTTCTCAAATATTTTGCAGGGATTATGAAGTGCTGAACCATCAGATGCTGCTAACACTAATGGAAAAGGTTAATGGTATGCAAAGAAACATAGACTACTCGGCCTGTGTCATGGAGGAAAGCGATGTAGATTGGTCTACATGGATCGATACTGACTTGCCCGAAGATATGGACATTGTCAAAGATCCTGATTTTATACTTCAGGAAGAAATTGGCGAGAATTCCATTACAACTTCAATTACAAGAAAGTATAATCTTCGAAACCGCCTTCGTCATTGAAGATTTTCTTAGCTGGTACCTAATTTTTCAGTTGTTTGAGTTTGTATAATTTTATGAGACAGCAACATATAGGTGAAGACTCTATATAAATGTATGATTGTTTGGCTGCCCAGAAAGAAGGGTAGGGAAAGAGAAAGGAAAGAAAATTCTGAAAGCTCAGCAAAATCTGTCTACAAGCAAATTTGGCAGACACCGGATATTTCACATTTGGTTTGTTGGCGTGTGTGTTTTTCACGGGAAAACAGAGTAGCCTAAGAGAACAGGATTCAAGTTTCGTGTTGTTTTGTTTTTTTATGTTTTCTTTAAATTTTCTTGCCATCCAAACAGAGGATACCAGCATAACGGTTGGATGTCGTGCCTCGGAAACGGTGAAAATCTGGAGAGTTTTGAGGTATGGAACCGAAACGGTGCGTTTTGAGGGAAACAATGCGTCTAAAAGCGGAGGAAGACAAACGAACACTTTAAAACGGTGCGTTTTGAGGTGTCCGTTTGCAAACGGTGAAACCTGGAAATTTTGAAGATGAGCGAAAGAAGGCAACAAATGGACTTTCCAAGAGAAGTAAATATATCGAAAAAAACGGAGAAACTTAAAAGATATTTGATAAGTTAATGACTTGGGTGGTGTTTGTTTTTTTACTTAATTTTAAATAAAATTTTAATGCTTAATAGTATTAAATATTAGGTTGTTTGTTTTTGTAGTATTTTATTTCTATTAAGTATTAAAAAATAAATAAAACTAATATATTATTTTTTTTATTTAAAAAAACCTACATATTTTGACTTTTTCTATTTAATAAAAAATTTATAATAAGTTATGAAAAAGTAGAAAAACAAACAACCTAAATTCTAAAACTAAATTGTTTTCAGTAAAAAGTAAAAAAAAACAAACATCATCTTAAACTTAATTATATGAATCTCAAATCTTTTTTTTAAAAATAATTTAATATTATAATTTAAAATTTAAAAGTGACTTTAAGAAATAATTCTAAAACTAAATTATTTTCAGTAAAAAGTTAAAAAAAACAAACATCATCTTAAACTTAATTATACGAATCTCAAATCTTTTTTTAAAAAATAATTTAATATTATAATTTAAAATTTAAAAGTGACTTTAAGAAATAATTAACCTATGTGACATTTTTTTTCTTCACGAATTTAAAATTAAATAGTATTTAATAGTATTAAGAATCGATTATTTATATCAATAAAAATTAATATGTTAATTTTTTCTTAAAAAAAATTAAATATTTTGATTTTTTTATTCAATTAAAAATTTATAATAGATAATAAAAAATTATAGAAAAACAAATAATTTAAAGTTTGAAAGTAAATTACTTTAAATAAAAAACTAAAAAAATGAACACCCTCTTATTTTTATTTAAATTAATAATTAACTTATTTTTACTATCTAAAATTATATTTATAAAAAAAATGATATAAATTAACTCATTAAGTCATTGATTTATTAAACACCTCATGCAATTCCTCAATGTTAAGGGTTTTTGGACTTCTTTTTCATATTTTTATGAATTGATGAATTTTTAAGAAAAATATGGAACAAAAAAGGAAAAGAAATTGTCGGTACAAAGTGTTTATTATTTTTTAAAAAAAATTATTTTATAAAAAATAGTGTATTAAATTTAATTTTAAATCTTATTGAAAATAAGGGATTTTTCTGATTGCTAACACAGGAGGGGCAGACGCTCATAGTGGCCGAAGCTCACTGACTTTAGCCATGTCGACGACGATGAGCTCACTCTCCTACCCGGCCCTATTCCCAAAATGCCCTCGTCTTCATCTCAAATTTCCTCCTAATGCTCTTCTCTGCCTCCGAAACCCTAGCAATACTCTCGCCTTTCGCTCTTCTCCAACTCGAATTCAACTGGCCAAGCCCCAAATCCAATACACGCATAATCTCTTCGGATTTGCTGAAAAAAATTTAGGGGTTTTGCGCCGAAGAAAGTTAGGGTTTTGTGCGAATGCTGAGAATGGAGAAGAGAAGAGTAATGGTAGTGGTGTTGAGGGAATTGAAGAAGCTAGAGGGCAGAGTACAATGCCTGAAAGGTTCAGACACTTGACCAAAGAAGCTCCTGATCCTCCTTTAAGGTGGCCTTGGTATATAGGTATATATGATACCGAACTGTCGTTTAATCTGTTTGTTTTGATGGAAAACGATTGCAGGAAAGAGTTTTCCCTTTTCTTAAGGGAAAAGTTATGTTATTTGCACTCTGTTTGGTTGGTGAGAAATGATAGGAAAATGAAATAATTAAAATTTGGAATTCCAGAGTTACAATTATTTGGGAAAAGTGACAAGCTATCCCTCTTGTTAAATATTTAAATTTTTCTTGTTTCGGGGAAAGTTATGTTCTTCGCACTCTGTTTGGTTGGTGGGAAAAGATAGGAAAATAGAAGGCATTAAAAGTTGGAATCCTACAATTACATTTATTTGAATCTCCATTTTTTCTGTTCTTGGTTTGTTTAACGTAATTGTTTTTGAAGCATGCATTTTCTTATCTACTGCACAATGAACTATACTTCTACTGAAACTATATCATCTGATTTAGCTGGGTAACTCGTTAACTGCAACGAAAAAATAGGAGTTATTAGGTTGATGAAAATTTTCAGTGAAATTCTGAATTGATGCCTTGTACCATTTATTTCTGATGAAGGGTTTTGATGGGAACATGACCATTTATAAGACTTTCAGATGTAGCATGGAAATCAATTCAGATGAGTGTGTTTTACATTAGGTCTGCAATGAGTTATATACAGAAGACTCAATTTCCTTTTTCTTCACACTAGTTGGAGGAGAAGGTATGGAGAGCCGTTTCATTTTTCATTTTTCTGACAATTTGACAAAAATGAAGTCGAAAAGCATTTGGAAAGGAGGAGCAGGCTGACCAGTTGAAATATTTGTTCCTAAGTAACCTTTTAGTTTTGGTTAACATAAAAATAAAAGGAGGAGCAATGCCTTTGATTGATCATGTTGAGAGAGAGGGTTGTTTTTTATGTGCTCTCTTATGTGGTTTAGCCATTTGGTGCCCCTGCCATATGGGTTGTGTATTTTGGTGTACTATTTTCTCATGCCGAGCCATATATATGCATCTTTTATTGCCTATGAGAGAGGGAGAAAGAGAGGGAGAGGGAGAGGGAGAGGGAGAGAGACAACACTAGTTGGAGGACATGCTTTGGGCATGCCAACAAATGATATGCTAGCCAAATATTTCAATATTGAACAAAAAAGCATATGTTTTGCATTTAGCGGGTTCATTCTTTATAGTCCAAACTGTTTTTTTGGGGACCTTTTCCCTTGTAACTCAATATGGTAGAACTGGGCTACTGGAGAGACTTCGGTGATCTTAACGCTTGGGCAAACACTTCTCCATGAGATTTGACAATACACAACCAAGAAAAAGCTTTGCAGGGATCTTGGCAGTTTAATGAGGATTTGAACTCCAACCCTTGTACCTTTTTCCCCTGGAACTGAAATCCTTGTTGAATTATGGGTAAACCAAATGAGCTTTACTCTTCAATTTTCTTGTCAAAGTCCTTTGTTTGATTGTTTGTATGACTAAATAGAAGCTTGTACAAATCCTTGTTGCCTGGTTTAAGCTTGTATAAATCCTGTACTTCGTGTTTGATGGTGTTACCCTCTTCTTCTTTTTTTTCAGTTTTTTCTTTTAAAATAATAATAGCAATCAATTTTTTATTTTTTTTTATAGGAATAATAATAGCAATCAATGTTGCTTATCTTCTTTATTTTGAAAACAAATTGGAACCATTAAAGAAGCAAAGTACTACACTGCTGACTGAACTGTTCTCACCTTTAAAAACAAATTGCAGCACTGGTTTTCCTTGTCTATGCATGGAGAACCGTCTTGTGGGAACTATCTAACTGGAGAAAAGCTGCCTTGGCTATCGTCCATTTTGTGGGATACCTCTTGAAACTTGCTTTGGCCCTTATCTTCCATTTCATTGGCGATCCGGTCACTTCTCTGATCAGATGTGTTGAAACTGCACTTTACACTATAAGAGCTTTTTACTCAAGCATAGTGACATATGCCCCTGTTCCAGAGCTGACAACGATCATCATACTGGCATCAGCAGTACTTGCAATAGCAGAAGCCACAGTTCCAGACTCTGTAAACAGCCAGCCATATCTTCTCACGGTATCCGGCCTAATTGGCTTTGCAGCTGTGAAAGATTTCATCTCTGAGCCATTCTTCTGGACCCTCCTAGTGGGGTTGTTTGCTTTTGCTCGGCTTGTTAAGAAGAGAGACTATGTTTCATCTGCACTGCCTGTTGCAGCTGTGCTTGCTGCTGTTGGACAACCATGGCTTAGAGTTGTTGTAATAGCCTCATATACAGCTTTGGCCATTTCTCACCATTCGAAGAAGATCTCAGACGGAAAGGAAGAAGGCGAAGTTGCAGCAACAAGTAGGAGGCTTCCAGTGCCTCTGCTGTGTGCCTCCTTAGCCATTGGAATCCATCTTGCAGCTAAGTGGGCCGGGTACCGGCACTTGACATGGATGATAGTATGACAAAAACATCAGCTCTTGAACTAGCTTGCTCAGCAGAAACTTGTCCCAACAATTTAATCTCCTTTTTCTCTTTCAGGATAGGCAACTTCTTCTGCAATTCTTTTGGCAGTGCCCATATTTTGTGCAATATTGTTTGTTGCTTTACTGTTATAGACGAGTGCTTGTTGAGAAATTGATGTGAAATTATATTCATCCATCCATTATCCTTTTGGATTTTGTATTTCATTTTTGTCTGTATTTCAAATGGGATTAGAATTTGAAATTTTTGGCTTGTGTTCAGGTATTAGCAATGATGAAATAGGACCTGAACCTGATTTAAGTTTAATAGACTAAGGGCTGCGATTTGAATTATTTTAACATTCCAGGGAATTGAACAGCCCATTCTGCCCTCTGCGGCCTTTGAAGACTTGGAAGTCCCTTGATAAAGATGGAGGCTTAGGATAATATGAATGGGAAGAGCCAGCTTACAAACCCAAGCAGAACAACGTCAAATGGTATAGAAAGTTTATTTTCGCCTTTTCAGATTCTTTTTACATTAAATTTGACTGCAGAACAACGTCAAAGGGCCCACGATGCCCCAGCCCATGGTGACTCAAGTAGGCTTTTTAGGGCCCAGGCCCAAAGCCACTCGAAGGCTGCAGAACGATAGGGTTAGGGTTTTTAGGTTTTCAAAGGCCGTATCTCCACTATATATTCGCAAAAACTCCTCCTCCTCTCCAGATCGCAGTCTCTGCTTTAAGATTAGGGTTAGGGTTTAGGGTTTCTGAAAATGAGGGTTTCGGTGTTCTTTCTTTCAGCACAATGTCTCCCGGGCTAATCCGAAGACTTCTTGAAGAAAAAGGCCCCAACACACGTGCTAAAACGACGCCGTTTAGTGTTGCAGTTCAATCTTGAATCTCTCCCACAGCTGATCTGTGTCAAATCAACGGCCACATCCCTCTCTAGATTTTTCCTTTTCTTTTTTTTGTTTGCCTCTCCTCACCTTTAGCTTTTTTTCTGAATAATAACTCCTGAAAAAAGGTCTAGTCATGGAGGCACAGATTGATCTTCGGCGGTGTCAAACGTGGGGGCTTCACTTTTCTATGGTTTTGCCTCTAAAAACACCCGCCATATCTACCTCTTGTTTGGAGGCTGAGAATTCGAGGGAAAGTGATAGAAAAGTTGGAATCTTTGATACATTTCAAACTTCTTTCCCTTGTGATTTCTTCTGATTTCGAAATTGTTTCTGGCGATGATTATATGTTATCCGCGCTTCCGAGAGCAATCGATGAAGCATAAAGGAAAAAAAATGGTTGAATTTCTTAATATGAGCCAGCTCTGATAATTGTAGTTTTACAGCAAAACCCCCATAGTGATTTGAGTCTCAGTGGACTCTCTGAAAAATCTGTTCGATGTTTTTAGCAGTGATGATGAATTACAGCTTTTAATGCCAGTTCTGCTTCAGAAAATTCTTGATTGATAGAGCTGTTATTTGCTCTGAGCCCTTTACCCAAATCTTCCACAAACCAATAAGTAATTTTTCCAACTTTGAATTGTTGGGTTTTCAATTTGTCGATTGAAGTGTGTTTATTTGTAATCCTTCAAACCTTGAACTGTAGGGTTTGATTGGGAAAATGCCTACTGAAAATTTGATTGATTTTGGAGTTGTTTAGTAGCCAATGATGATAGAATCCAATATTTGGAGGTGTTGTGGAGCCAAGACCCTGTGTTACAGGGAGAACCTACTTGGTGAAGCTACATTCAAATGACATTAATGGATTCAGCTGAGGCAATTTCTATGATTAGAAGTTCATACAATTGTTTTAATGTTTTGTAATTTTGTCATTAGAAATGTTTTCAAAATAATCATCTGGTGTTTGGATGCAAATGATAAGGTTTTTATTAGTAAGATATATAGTATTGGATGATTCTCTGTTTGCATCTTGAGTTTAAGTTGATTAACTATGCTCTCTACCCTTGCATGGTGGGTATGGAGTCTTGAAAAACTCAGAAAGTTAGGTGTTGTAATCAGCTTCTTCTCCCCTTTACCACGAGACTGGAGTTAAATGCCATCACTACATTAGATTTTTTAAGCTACAATTCTCGTTCATTCTTTTCTTGGGTCTCTTTGTCATGCAGTATAATATGGTGCAGTGGAATGCTTTCATTTTTTTGCTGCAACATCAGGAGTGTTTGTAAGTTAGAAACAAAGGTTTTCTTTGGAATCAAAGAAAAAAAAAAAAAAAAAGCCTATTTTTCTGGTTTTTAAGAATAATTGTGAAACGTATTTTTTATGTTTTTCATTCTAAAGGGAAAAAAAAAATTGTTTTAAAAAATAGTTGTTGAACAGGTTCTGGCCCTCTGCTCTGGGTTTGTTAAGGGGTGTATTGATTCAATTCTTTCACTGAATTCCAATATACAAACTGTTTGTGCGCCCAATTCCTTAAAATTGATTGGGGATTCTCAATGAGTATGCTATCATAAGCATATGATCTATGTTATACTAGAATTAAAAATAATTATAACAATTTGAAATTATGTATAAATAATTAAAACATTAAAATGTTTTTATCTCTAAACAAAAATTATAAGATTTAAATGTCAAATAAGTATTGGTAAAATATTCAACTAGCTTAGTGGTGATCTCGTCTATTGAATTGGAAGATGTTTTGGTTCCTGGTTTACTGGTTGGATCGGGTTTTCAAAAATAAAAAATATATATAATTAAAAATTAATAATATTTATAATATTATTTATTTATTTTTATATAAATATATTAATATTTTAAGTTTTATTAAATAAAATATGTATAATATTTAAATATGAAAATATATTGAAAATTGAAGGAAAACTATAATTTTAAATATAAACTTATATTGTTTTTTGAAATAACATATGTAATTTATTTATTGTTTTTATAATTTTTATTGTTTAATACACTTTGTCCCTTTGACCTATAGAGTGTTTTACAAATTGCGCCTTTAGGTTTAAAATTAAACACATTGCACCTCATGTTTCTTAAATTGTAGCACTCATCGCTAGACGGTGTTAGTTTTTGTGAACGAAAATGTCACATGTTGTGCATGTGATTGACGAATGAAGGGTAAATATGGAAAATCTTAGTCCCAAAAAAGCCTCAAATAGCAATATTTTATAATTGAACTAGTCATTGAATCGGAAAAAGTTACTAGTTCACGATTCACTAGTCAGATCGGCGGATCACGGTCGAACCGGTAATGTCATAAATATATATTTTATATATTATTAAAAATTAAAATTTTAATAAATTAATAAATTATATCTAAATTTTATTAGACAAGAAATCTGATATTTTGCCATATCCCAATTTGCTCAACCCCATTACCCATAGCTCCCACATTCAAATTAAAATGCCTATTCCTATGATTGCTTTACCAGTAAAGAAACTAGTCAAACTACCAAACTAATTGAACCCTTTGATATTTTGATTGAATCCCCAATTGGTAGAGTTTTTTCTTTGCAATTGAATCCCCAAAAGGAAACTACCAAATTGATTGCGCATGTTTTTTTTTCTTTTTTCGTTTATTTCCATTTCCCTCTCTTTTCTTAGTTTTATGATTGAATGGATCAAAATGCCACAACGGAACAAGAAGGGCACCCGATTAGAGCTTTTTCACATTTCCTCTGTTCACAGCCAACTGGGGGGAGGGGGGGCAAGGAGGTTTCGCGGGTCGTCGGCGGGAGCTGTTTGGGTGTTGCGGGCCACAGCGGGTGGAACAGTAGACCGACAACTCCTGCAAGGTGAGGAGAGAGGGTTTGGACTTTGGAGGTTACAGGTTTAGCTTTAATTTTCAGATTTTCTTATATACACTCCAAAACGACGTCATTTTGATGTTGCTTAAAAAAAAAAATTCAATTCAATTGAATCGGCCAGTTCATTTGATTCACCGGTTGGAACGTCGATTCAAGCGGTTCGACCCCGGTTCAATCCCAATCCAATCCAATTGATTGGATTGGACCAGAACCGTGATCTGTCGGCGATTAGACCGATCGGTCCGGTCAGATTTTTAAAACATTGCCAAATAGAGAGCTTTGTTTCGTTCTTCATTCGAAGCCCTAACTTGTCAAAGCCCTAATATCCCTAACAAATCCGAAGCCTTAGAATCCAGGAAATAGAGGTTTGTGAAGAAACGCAACTACAAGAGTGATGGAGGATCCTCCTGTTCATTGTTATTGCAATAAAAAGGCTTGTATTATGACATCTTAGACTAATCTAAATCCGGGAAGAAGGTTTTTGGAATGTAATAAAGAATGTATTGATTTCCAGATTGATTATTGGTCGTTTGTTCTTTGTAGACATCTTATTATTATATGTGTTCAATTTTTTATACAAAGATATGGAGGATGTGGATTCTTCATGTGGTATAATGCTCTAATGTGTGATAGGTCGAAGCAAATCATTCTTGTATTGTTGAATGGTCTGAAGAAGAAGGAGAATGAAGTATTAGTTTATCGAAAAATGGTTAAATGCATGTTTTCGTTTATGATCATTCTATAGACAATTTGTTTAGTTCTTTTGGTTATCTTGCTACAAAGAAATGGTGCAAGTTCTTTTAGAAGAAATTTGTTTGGTTTTTTTCTTAGCCATTAAAAAAAAAAAATTGAAGCAAAACATTGGAAGAAAAAAGAAATTTACTGTTAAATTTCATTTCAATCGAGCTCTCAGCTTTTCAATGTCTGCATTGGGTATTTGGGGCTTTTAGGGTTTCGATGGGTTAAGGCTTTGAACGAAGATGAAGCCTGAGAGCTGTTTGGGGGTTTCTTAGGATTAGGACTTTCCACATTTACCCTTCATTAATCAATCACATGCACAACACGTGACATTTTCGTCCACAAAAACTAACATTGTCCAGCCATCGAGATAGAGTGTTGCAATTTAAGAAGCATAGGGTGCAATGTGTTCGATTTTAAACTTAAAGGGGTTATGTGCAAAACAAGCGATAGGTTGAAGAGGCAAAGTTTATTAAACCCTAATTTTTAATACAAATAGAAGAGTAGCAAAGTGATGCAATTATTCTTCCTTGAACTTGTTATTCCTCCTCTTGCAACTCCAAAGTTGATTTTTTTCTTTAAATCAACCGCTACATTAATCTCACATCGAAAAAGGCCCATTTTGCCAAATAAAGGGGGCATTGAATGTTGGGCAGGAAGGAAAGTCTAGCCTATTTTGCTAAAAAAATAAGGAGCATTAAGTTGTTTGATTCCCAGAGAATCAGCTCACCTGGTTTACCAATCCAAGCTTTAATTCAGGCAATTTGAGATTGGTCCAATAGGTAAACGGTTTAAGAAGGGAAATTGAACTGAAAAGGTCATTGGTCGGTGGTTGGACCAATCGATTTGGTTTGGTTTTCAAAACATTGGAAATAAGTAATTTGGGTGAAAATGGTAGTTTTTTTTCATAAAAGAGAAAAAAAAAAAAAAAAAAAAAAAACATGGTGTGGAGTAATGTTGTGTAGAAAAAATTTTGCATTAGGCTACTTTGATTCTAATCCTTACAATCCAATTCTTATTCAGATGGCCTGATAGGCACATGTTGATATGTGATTCAACCCATCCAACCTAGTATTTTAGTGTGGAGAGTTGAAAGAAGTTAATATTATAAAAATATTAAACGCAAATTTGCATTAGGCTACTTCAATTCTAATTCTTACAATCCAATAGATCAAATTTAATAGTCCATCATGTCATCAACATTTGCTTTGCTAATCCTATTTATATAGTATTTGAGTAACGTTGGAGCGAATTGATTGCATTCTATTTGCTCATGTCTTTCTATTTATTATATTTTTATAATTTGTCCTCATATTCTTTTTATTACTCATTATTTTTTTTACACTTAATAAGTTTTTTAATCACTCAACTCATTTAAGCTTTAGTCATTGCTATGCTCATTAAAACCATTGAAGAAAATGATTTCATAAATTGTTTCCCTCATGAATGAATTAGAGGGGTAAAATGTTAAGGACTCCAGTCAAAGACCACCATACATGGTATGAAAACAAACTAATTTAACCTATTATGCACCCAAGAGGGGAAGAGAGAGGAGGGAGTGAATTGGGTGTTAGTTCTTTTTTGAAAAAATCAATTAAGGTCAAGTTGAAAAAAAAAAAAACAAAAAATGTTAAGTAAAAAGTAAAAATAAAAGATTAAGAGAAGAAAATACAAACTCTTTTATAGTGGTTCAATAAACCAACTACATATATCTACTCTCTAAGTGAGAGTTCCACTAGCTTTAAAACTTGAACCTTAAGCCTTCAATCATATGAGAAAACGTCTTTAATCGGTATACAAATTTAGAGTTAGTGTGTGCATCAATAGTTGGAATCAAATGGAATGTGAGTTCTTGAATTGTTTTTATCATACTCGAAGGATTATGAGCATGGTAGAGCTTACAAATACAAAGCAGGTGGAAAGATGAACCTGTGGTTGATTATATCAATTGTTTGCATTCATTGAATCTTGATTGCAAAGATAGGTGGTAAAAAATATCAATAATAGAAATATGCATAAAAGGTATATATTGGAGTCTTTCGTATACTCTTTATGTAATTAAGTTTCATATCTTTGAGGAATTAACCACATTGACTCATGACATGGAGCATAACATTTCTAGGCATAGGGTAAAAAAAGATGTTATATTTTTTTAAGAAAAGAGAAATAGTGGACACATTTATATTAATAAAAAAAATATGGGTATATTTGTGAAGTGGAGAGAAAATAGTGAACAAAGTTATAGACATAGTCTCTCTTTTTACTTTATTTTTATTTTTAAAAAATTTGAAACATAGAATAATTTTTTAGAAAAATGAAAAAAGGAAGACGAAAAAAATGAAAAGAGAAAAGAAAAAAAGATTAGATTTTATTTGAGATGTTGGAATAAATAATAATAATAATAATAATAATCCTCGAGTACTATGCTATCCAGAAAGCATGAATTTTATTTTATATTTATTAAATATTTAGATTATTTTTTAAAACAAAAATAAAAATAAAAAGATCAATATAATAAAAACCAAATTTTATTGTTACTAGAGTTTTTGTTATAAGCCTAGGATATGACTATACTCCATGGGCTATATTTTGTCATAAGCTCGGGGATGGGTAAAGGTTTGAGATGGACGTATTATGTATGATTAAACATCAAGATGAATTTGAAGCATATAATAAAGATTAACGTAATCTCAATAATAGTTAACCGGGTTAAAGACCCCTCTTTTTGAACTAAGAGACACTTGTTTGCATTTTAATTTTTGCTTTTCCTATCACCACTTGCTGGCCACCCGAGACTGAGCTGGGCATTTTATTTGTGGGGGGACAACCTTTACAAAGGAGCAAGCTGCATAAGATATGTGGCAAAAAACACTACCACCTTGCCATGATGGTGGTTAAGGATGGAGACTTTTTTGTTGAACGGAGAGCAGTAGAGTAGCTGGGAGAGAGAGTGAAAACAATGGGGAAAAACAGAGCAAATTAAGGTAAAATGGGATTAGAGAGAAAGCTGAAGCTAGGGGTCACTCGGATTATGGTAGAAGATACTCATGTCGCCAAAACTCATGGATTGAAGTGGGATTTCAAATGAAAAGTGAGTTGTTTGAGAGGGCTGTAGGAATAGAGAGTTGGGTTTAAAAGGAGAAAAAGAAACTTACCAATTTTTTGGAAAATCAGAGGAGAAGTTTAGATTCATGGAATTCTGAATGTAGTGAGGTGGGTGTCAAGAGGGCTAAATAAAGAAAATGGAGTGAGTACCAGCTAGGGAGAGGGGTTTGAGAAGTTGTAGAAAAAAGGCTGGGTTTAGAAGAAAAAAAATAGACGATAAGAAGGGATCTTGCTAATTCATAGAAAGAAAGTAGAGTCGGAAGCCATGCAACTCTTGGTTGTAAGGGGGCATTCCAAGTAAGGTTACTGTGAGCTTTTTGTCTCTCATTTTCATACTGTTTCATTCTCATTTTCTGTTACTTTTCTGAGCATTGCTTTTTTTTATTGGTGTGGACATCAACGGCCACACGTTTGCTTTGCCGGATTTGACTGTCTACATGCATGCTCTATTTTGGCTTTATTTTGGTATTTTTGTTTTCTTTTATAAACACCTGATGCATTGATCTTTCCCTGGATTTGATATATAAGAATCATGCTTGCATTCTTCGTTAATTCCACCTATTCCTAGCTCTTTGACAATCCATGAAACAAAGCTAAGTTCATACTCTATTTTTCATGTTTTTATTTTTTTATTTTTCTCTGATTATTGTTCTGTTTCCTATTGATGGTGGAATGATATATCATCAATGGCCAAGTTGTTGGGATTAGAAGAGTGAGATCATTGGGGGAAATGAACTTAATGGAGGATTTCTGTGATCGTAATTGTGCTTCAATTTAGTGGTTCCAAATATTGGTTGGGGATTTGAAGGCTTAGTATGAATTTATGGTTCGAATGATGGCAGTGAATATTTCGAGAGCTTCCCATATGGTCATATGTTATCTACAAGCTTAAAGGTTGCTGGATTTAATTGCTACAAGCGTAGAATTTCATGATAGAGACACGACTATGGTTGGAAAGAATGAGAATTTTTTTATTTGTTGAAAATGGAGTGCGATTCTTCCACTTGTGCTTGCTGAAGCTAACCAAAACTTGTTGAATTTTTATTGTTATTGGTGGATTCTTGGAGATTAAATTTTAGTGGAGTTCAAGTGATATTGTGAGCCGCATATGGTGGTTTTTATGGTGAGAATTTAGTAAGGGAATGTAGCTGAATTTCAGTGCGTGTTTCAATAGAGAATGTGGCTGAATTTTCAATGTTAAAAAGATGAATTTTGGTGGTTGCATAAGGTGTATTGCCAGCTGAATTTTCAGTGGAGTTAAAGGGAAATTGTGGCTGCATAATGAAGATTCTTATGGTTGAACATTAAGGAAGTTGTGGTTCCATAATGGAGAATTCTTGCAATTGTTTAAAGTGGATACAATATGGAAGCTTAATGGTTGAAAGTGATAGCCATCAAATGGTTCTCTAGTGGCTGAAATAATGTAGAATATATTGTTGCATGGGTGTGTGTTTTAATGGATAATGCTCTTAAATTTTTTTATACCATTTTGAGTCATGCTGAAAGCTTGATTTTAATGGAATATTCCATCACCTTTTAGCTGTAATGAAAGCTTGGATTTGTGAAGAGATTGTAACTACTTGATGCTTTGATCTAATGAAGTTTTAGCAACACACCATAGGTTATACCCATCCCCATGGTTTTAAAAACCAGATCGGACCGGCCAATCGGACCGGTCCGACCGCCGACCGGTCACAGTTCCGGTCTGGTTCGGTCAATTGGCCCGGAAGAAGTTGAACCAGGATTGGACCGGCTGAATCGACGGTCCAACCGGCGAACCGGATGAACCGGTCGGTTCCCTTCGAACAGGACGGTTCCATTTTTTTATTTTTCCAGTGTTAAAACGACGCCTCTTCTCCCATCTTCAACCTTCAACCCAGTGAACCCACCCCTTGCAGTGTGAAGCCGCTGTCGCGCCCCCTCACGCCTCGACATCGGCTGTGAGCCTTTCCCATCGCGACACCAGTTCCTCCGACGACACAGGCTGGAAGCTTCCTCTGCGGCCGTTAGCTGTAAATCCCCATCCGACACCTTGACACCGGCTGTGACCCTCCCCGTCGCAACACCAGCTCCCCCGACGGCACCAAGTGGAAGCTCCCCCGTGGTCAGCAGTTGTGATTCTTCATTTCTCCTTCCTCCCGCCGCGACCACTCCTTGTGTAAGCCCCCTCGCCCTTCTCTGTGTAACCCCTTTCCCCTGGTTGTTAAAACCAACCACCAAATCTCTTTCCCAACCCACTGTAAAAGTGTGGCAGCAGCTGGAAGGTGAAGTTTTTTTTTTTTTTTTTTTTTTTTTTAATGTTTTATATTTAATGTGTTATTTTTTTAATTATAATTTTGATTTATTTCTAATTTGAAACTAATATTCTGATTTTCAAATAAATTTTAAAATTTTAAATAATATATAAATTATTATTTTTGTTTTTATAATTATTTTAAATTTTAATAAATTTATAAATTATATATTTAATTATTTATGATGTCACCGGTTCGATAGCGGTTCGACCGCCGGTTCGATAGCGGTTCGACCGCCGGTTCGATAGCGGTTCGACCAGTGAACTGTGAACCGGTAACTTTTCCGGTTCAATGACCGGTCCGGTTTTTAAAACATTGCCCATCCCTACTAGCATCTCTCTACCTCGAGACTCACTTCCACATGGCTTTGCATGGCCACCTTTTAGTGCACTACCCCAGAGGCCTAAGTGTCATCCTCTTAATTCTTCATCTTTTGGTGTTACAATTTAATTTTCAAAACTCCAATTTTCAAAACTTCATTTTAAAAAAAATTTAATTTTCAAAACTCCAATTTTCAAATTTTCAAAACTTCAAATTTCAAATAATTTTTAAAACTCCATATTTTCAAATAATTTTAATTTCACCCTAGTTTTCAAATAATTTTAAGTTCTTTCTTTTCTTCTTCATTCCTTAGGGTTTAAAGTCACCAAAAATCTTGTTTTTAATAAACTTACTACATTTCTATTTAGGTAAACACTTTTACAATTTTTTTCGATTTTCAAATAATTTTCGACTTTCGCATTTTTTTTTTTTAATAAGCATGAATTATTATTAATTTTTTTTTCATAATTCCAAAATAATGGAATTTGTGGAATTAATTCATACAAAATCAATTGAGCTTTGGTGGGGGCCCAACATCTATAATATTTTCTTTAAAAATGATCTTAGTGAAATGCATAATTGTCATTAATGATTTCTTACTTTGTTTTGTGACACATGCGATATATTTTGTATTCATTATTGTGCACTAATCTCGTTTCATGATAGCGCACTATTACTTGCTGCTAAGGTACAATCCCACTCCCACTTTGTTATTCTCATGCATGATTCGTTTTATTATTTGATCATTTCATTGGTATCTATTAATTTCCTTATCAATTGTCACATTTGTTTCACCTTATTTAGTAGAGACTCGTTTATAGGGGTTTAGAGGGGCACTATGGTCTTTTACCCTACCTTCCCATATAGGTAACCTAACCCCAAACTCGACTTTAATTTTTCACAAACTGTATTTTCCAAATAAGGAGTCACACTTAAGGTTTTCTTTTTTATTTTGTTTTCTTAAGTATAAGACAAAAATAAGTGACGATTTCAAGTCTTTTCTAAAAATAATATTTTTCACAAAATAAATAAAAAAAACGAGTCTCATCGTCAAGTAAGGATGCACATGAAAAATACAGGTTCACACTGGTCTAATAAGAGAAACAGATTTTTACATACTAAAAAAGGATTATCAATCAAATTACATTACACGTATATTTAGGTATCATTATTTGTATCTCGATTTCATTATTTATGTCATTGTTAAAAGATTTGTATTCTATCATATCTTTTCAATCATCGTATTAAAAGTTATATAATTAAAGTGTATTTAATAATGATTTTAGAAAACGTTTATAATTTTTTAAACACTTATACCCTGAGACTCACTTCCACATGGCTTTGCATGGCCACCCTCCGGTGCACTACCCCGGAGGCCTAAGTGTCATCCTCTTAATTCTTCATCTTTTGGTGTCACAATTTAATTTTCAAAACTCCAATTTCCAAATAATTTTCAAAACTCTAGTTATTTTTCAAATTTAATTTTCAAATAATTTTCAAAACTCCATTTTTAAAAAAATTTAATTTTCAAAACTCCAATTTTCAAATTTTTAAAACTTCAAATTTCAAATAATTTTCAAAACTCCATATTTTCAAATAATTTTAATTTCACTTTGGTTTTCAAATTATTTTAAGTTCTTTCTTTTCTTCTTCCTTCCTTAGGGTTTAAAGTCACCAAAAATCATGTTTTTAATAAACTTGCTAACTTTCCCTTTAGGTAAGTACTTTCACAAATTTTTTTTCAATTTTCAAATAATTTTCAATTTTCACGTTTTTTTTTAATAAGCATGAATGATTTTTATTTATTTATTATAATTCCAAATAATGGAATTTGTGGGATTAATTCATGCAAAATCAATTGAGCTTTGGTGGGGGCCCAACATCCATGATATTTTCTTTAAAAATGATCTTAGTGAAATGCATAATTGCCATTAATGATTTCTTACTCAGTTTTGTGACACATGCGATATATTTTGTATTCATTATTGTGCACTAATCTCGTTTCATGATAGTTTACTATTACTTGCTGCTAAGGTACAATCTCACCTTCACTTTGTTTATTCTTATGCATGATTCGTTTTATTATTTGATCATTTCATTGGTATTCATTAATTTCCTTATCAATTGTCACACTTGTTTCATCTTATTTAGTAGAGACTCTTTTATAGGGGTTTAGAGGAACACTATAGTCTTTTACTGTACCTTCCCATATAGGTAACCTAACCCCAGACTTGACTTTAATTTTTCACGAACTGTTTTTTCTAAATAAGGAGTTACATTTAGAGTTTTCTTTTTTATTTTGTTTTCCCTTAAATATAAGATAAAAATAAATGGCGATTTCAAATCTTTTCTAAAAATAATATTTTTCACTAAATAAATAAAAAAGCGAGTCTCACCGTCAAGTAAAGATGCACATAAAAAATGTAGGTTCACATAGATCTAATTAGAGAAACGATTTTTACATTCTAAAAAAGGATTATCAATCAAATTACATTACACATATATTTAGGTATCATTATTTGTATCTCAATTTCATTATTTATGTCATTATTAAAAGATTTGTATTTTTTCATATCTTTTCAACCATCATATTAAAAGTTATCATAATTAGAATGTATTTAATAATGATTTTACAATAAGTTTATAATTTTGTTAACACTTAAATAATAATAATAATAATAAAAAAAAAAGGCTATCGACCGAAGAATTAGTCTTCATTCATGAAAAGAAAGTTTCTAATGATTCGCCCTCGAAAAGCTTCAAATGGATGTTGACAGATGAGATAGATGAACAAAATTGTATAATTACACGTGGCCATTTTATTTGAAAACAAATGATTTAAATAACTGAGGGGTCCGAAGAAAAAGGGTGTCTCCATGTAAATAACCTTATTATATCACGCGGACCACGCCATGGAGAAGCCAATGATAGCTTGCCAACCGACAGGGAATCATGCACGTGGACCCCGGCGGATAATAGTGTAACGCCCATCCAAGATTTCAAATTTTACCTTTATTTTATTCCATCTACTCTTTACTTATATCTCCAAATTACTCCTTTTGCCAGCTATTAAATCGAACACGTGGATCGCCAGATCATATTAAAGTCAAATCTTTTGTTTTAATTATTCGTTAGTCATTCTTGTAATGAATTATTAAATGAGATGACAGATTAATATTTTTACCACAATTTTTTAATGTTTTTATTATATTCTTTACTTATATATACTTATCTTCGAATCACAGTTTTTGTCATCAATTGAATTGGCCACGTGGATCGCCAGATCATATTTTATTTTTTTCTATTCACCGCGCCTTGTCTTAAAATAATTGCACGTTATCCCCGAGAACAAGTTAGAACATATCTTATGGAATAAGTAAGTTCTTGTTTGGTAATCGTTGGTTCTCTGTTCATCATTGGCTATAGTGTCTAACTGTTTTCTAAAACATTTAAAAAAAATAATTTTTAAAACAATTTTTTGAATTTGTTTTATGATGTTTTATAAAATAAAAATTTATTTATAAACCCGAAATGTTTTTAAATTATATATAATATTTATAAATATGTTTTAAAAATCATTTATATCTAGTACTTTATTTTTAATTATTCTGTGTCGATATAATTATTTTTAAATAATTTTAAAAATAATAAAAAATAATTAAAAAAATATTATAAAAAAATATTGTATTTTTTATTTTTAAAAATAAAAAGTACAAAATAATTTTTTATTTTTTTTAAAAAAACTAGAAAATAATTTTTAACTTGCAAAACGGGTTTTTTTTTGTTTTTTTAAAGAAAAAATAAAAAATTATTGCCAAACAAACACCAGGATTTATTCTACTTTATTTTTAGTTGCATGTTCCATGTCTTAATTATATGACTCATTACTCTTAATTTAATTTATATGTTTAGGTATGATACTAAAAGCGTTATTTCTTAATAGAATTGAGGTCACATTCTGTTGGAAATTATACTAAAAAGGGATGGCAAAAATTCACCCCACAGTTTCTATTTTCTATTTTCTACACATTTTCTAAGGTATTGTCTGCTCACAAAAATCTAGCGTGCAATTCACTTCGTTGTGGAATTTAGTCCAATAAAAACAGGATTCCCAAAGTCGCCAGAGACGGTCCAAAAGGCTGATTTTGAGTTGTGAAAAAATCAATTGACTTTACAGGGAGATAAAGGCACTAATCTAACGCCACGTGGAAATTAATCCTCCAAAACGGTGTCCACCGGATCTTCCCACTCCTTATGGGCTTGTCCAACCAAAAGCTTTTGTTTCAGGCTTTCAGCTCCCTGTTCTGGGATCTCCCATCAAAGCTAGAAGCATTGTGAAATGACGATTTTCTCCTTCTTCTCCGGAGCCTCCAGAGCTCTTGGTTCCAGCTCTTCTTCCTCTAAGCTTCTCGTTATTCTCTCTATCAGGTTCATTTCTTGCTCAGTCACCCTCATTTCCGTTTGGTTGCTGGGAAAATGAAGGAAAATCGAGCAGAATTTGAAGCTCGCAGTTTCTTTTCTGTTTTATCATAGTCTCAATGTGTTTTCGTTTTCTTTCTTGTGGAGACTGCATCAATAGTGAAGATAAATTGAGATTTTGAAGAAAATTTGGAGATTCAGTTTCGTCTCCGTTTCGTTTTAATTTCATTGCGTTTCCGTTCGCGAAGATAGACCGAACTTTTCTTGAAAATTTGAAGCTTTCAGTTTCTTCTCCGTTTTTTAATTTCATTGCTTTTTTACTTTTTATTTTTTTTCCTTGTGGAGAGTGCATGAAAGCCAAGATAAACTGAGGTTTTCAGTATTAAAGAGGGCCTGTTTGGCTGCGTTCTCTGATGTGTTTGCTGTGATGAGTTCCGCTTTTTTTTTTTCAGAAATGGAAAGGAATTAATATGTTTTGAAAAGTGCGTTCGAGCTTATGATTTTTTATTTTTTATTTTATTTTTAGTTCATTTCTAAAACGAGTGGGCAGTTAAATTCGGCGAGATCGGAGTGTTTCTGTTGCGACGAAGCTGAGATTCTGAGCTTTCATTTCGGTTCCTTCGTTTTTCCTTCATTTTCTTGCCAATCAAACTGAGAATTAGGCCATTGTTTTGTGATCTATTGATCCAAATGCTGTGAACTGTGACAATTCCTACCTAGAATAGCGCGGATCAAAGCTTCTGCCTTTATGAATGTTTGGTTACCGAGTTAACTTATTCATGCTACCAATCAAACTTACGTGTGTTTCATGATGAACATCTTACACTTGATCAAGTTCACTTTCTCTGTGCCTTTTTTATTTTTTTTATAAGTTCACTTTCTCTGAGCTTTTTGAGTTGATGCCCTTTTTCCTAAAGTGCTTTTCCTGATAGACTCTTGAGACAGTGCACAACTGTTCTCGATTTTGCAAAAGGAAAAAAGTGACGTTTCCTGAGTTTATCTTAGACGCAGTTAGGATCAGTATTCCGGAAAACTTTAGGTCCTGTTTAGTAGGGGAATGGAGAAAATTTTCCTGCTTTCGGGAATAGAAGAAGAAAAGAAAACAACACAGAAGGTGTGTTTGATAAGATGAAAATTTGATCATTTTTCAGAAATGTTAAGATGCTGTTTTGGTGTTATAAAAAAGAGGGAAGCAAATAACTCTCCAAAACTGTTCAAAAATGAATCTTTTCCTTGTTTTCATGCAAAAGAAAATGCGTCTGAAAAAGCCATTTTCTTTCCCGCCACCTAAGACCTTGTAATTTTCCTTTTAAAATAGAATTTTGGAGATTCGGGGTCTGAGCAGACATTTCGCTGTTCTTGAAAAGATGATAACAGTGAATTGTGATGGCTTGAAAAGAAAAATGGGGCAGGGTTCTATTTGTTCCTTCTACTTATCCTTAAATGGCTCCTACCCTTTGACCAATTAGCCTTCTTCTCTCAAGCTAGCTCATCCACCTTTTTTCATATCTATCCTCTCTTCTGGACTGTTGCAGTAGTGGTGGTCTTGTGGCATACTCAGAATCTCAAACAGATGCTGGTGCACAAAATGCTGAGATCAAGCAAAAGGAACCCCAGAAGAAGAGAGTGGTGGTGCTTGGAACTGGATGGGCTGGCACTAGTTTTCTGAAAGATCTGGATATCTCATCATATGATGTTAAAGTGGTTTCGCCCAGGAATTATTTTGCATTTACTCCTCTTTTACCTAGTGTCACATGTGGAACAGTTGAAGCACGAAGCATTGTAGAGCCAATTCGGAACATTATAAAGAAGGTAAAGCTGACTCAATATCTTAAAAATAATAAAGAGCATTTATTCTCTTGTAGGAGATAACATTATGCCAGGTATCCATGATACCTGGTTTTGATTGATAACAATCTCTTTAGTATATATGTACCTCACTTATCAGAATATCTTTTGTTTTGCTTTCCCTTTTTTCTGACAGAGAAATGGAGAAATCCAATATTGGGAAGCGGAATGTGTTAAGATTGATGCTGCAAACAAAAAAATTCAATGTCGGTCTGTCATTGACAACAACTTTGTAGGCAATGAAGAATTTCTTGTAGACTATGACTACTTGGTTATAGCAATGGGAGCACAAGTAAATACTTTTAACACCCCTGGCGTCAAGGAATACTGCCATTTTCTAAAGGTGGATATTACAGCTTCGTTCAAAATGGAGCTTTTACAGCATTAAACCGTATTCATGATGTTATAGACTAGATGCTTGTTTTGGTTCTTGAGACCCCTTACATGGCTTTGTGCATCGGTCTTTCTTTCTTTTCTTACTTCTTTAATTTTTATTTTTATTTTCATTTGCAAACTCTATTTTTTCATAAAGTAAACATATCAGTTTCATAATCCAATGCATCTTAACAATTTATATGAACAATTTACTATCAGCTTTCTTTAATGAGGTGCTGCTTTTGCCTTTTTTTCCCCCTAATTTTTAATTGTCATTTTTTTGAGAAGAAACTGTGATGATTCATGCAGGAAGTAGAGGATGCTCAGAAGATCCGAAGGAGTGTGATTGATTGTTTTGAAAGGGCAGTCCTTCCTGACTTAAGTGATGAAGAGCGAAGGAGAAACCTTCATTTTGTTATTGTTGGAGGGGGTCCCACTGGTGTTGAATTTGCTGCAGAACTACATGACTTCATCCTAGAAGATTTAGTCAAGCTATATCCTATGGTTAAAGATCTTGTGAAAATAACAGTGATCCAATCAGGAGATCATATCTTAAACATGTAAGGAATATATGGCATTCACAAGTTATTTCAATTTCTTATGGACATGTATGAATGGAGTACTATGGTATCTTAGCAACTATTTACTTTTCTTAAAGTGTCATTTTCAATCCTGTATTGCTCATGGGAAGATGAGGTTTCTTTAGTTATAAGTCTTAAGACTCTAAGCTTCATTATGTGTTATACTTTCTCAGTACTAGAAATGCAAATGCAACATCAATGCTTTAAAGCTTGGGAAATGTTATATTTTATATTTCTGTAGGTTTGATGAGAGGATTAGTTCATTTGCTGAAAGGAAGTTTGGAAGAGATGGTATCGAAGTTCAAACAGGATGTCGGGTTACAAGTGTTTCCGATAAGGCAATGACCGTGAAGGTGAAATCAAAGGGAGAAATTTGTTCTGTGCCTTATGGAATGGTTGTGTGGTCCACTGGTATTGTCACTCGCCCAGTTTTGAGAGACTTTATGGATCAAATTGGCCAGGTTGGGTTTATTAATTCTATCCTATTATCTTAACCTTGAGTAAACTGAAATGATTTGCATTGTTGATGATTATTTATTTTATCAGCTATAATGATGGATTTCTGTCTTATATGCAGAGTAATATAAATTCTATGCACTTGCTTTGACTTTGTGTTGATTGACATTACGTAAATGGTTTCCATCAGTTACTGATGGATTTTGTATTTTCAATCAATTATGATTTTGGTTTTGCTCTGTATGCAGAATAAAAGACATGTTCTAACAACTAATGAATGGTTGCGAGTAGAGGGATGTGATGGTGTGTATGCTCTTGGTGATTGTGCTTCTGTAGCTCAACGTCGAGTCATGGTATGTGAAGCCTTCTCCTGTTGATTTTATTCTATAATTTGCTGGAAGTGCCTAAATCTATTGAGGTGCAGTGCATTACCACATATATACCACATACCAAATTCATCACAGATTTAGCCAACTTGTCCTGGTATTCACTGACAATACCAAGTTCCTTGTGTGGGTATTTTGATTGAGGTTTGGAGGACTTGCTCTGGTTGGCATTGAGTCATAAAATGTTCTCCTTGATTTAGTCTCTAATCCCTGTGTGGTTTTTGAACTAATTGTGATGTTTTCTTTGGTAGGAGGTGGATAGATTGTTAGTACAAAGATCACACCAAACCTAATGTTACTATTTCCCTTAACAAGGAAAAATAGCAAGTGTTTTATTTAAAAAACCAATGCTCAATGTATATCACTGATTTTGTTAGAGTGAAACAAATCTCCCCAAGAAGCAGATTGCATTGAGAAACAAAATAGTTTCCTTACTCTTTACTGCCAGAAACCACTCTTCTGAGTAACCTGTTGAAAGCTTATCTGACACTGGTGGGAATATATTTTTGTCCTGTTATCTGGTTGTCACATTAGTTTCCATCTGTAAATGCCATTTTGCATTTAATTGCTCTGTTTATAAGCATATTAATATTTATTCAATACAATCATGTCTTTAGGAAGATATCTCGACCATATTTAAGACTGCGGACAAAGATAATTCTGGTACCTTAACTGTTAAAGAATTCCAAGATGTAATCGACGACATCCTCGTAAGGTATCCCCAAGTGGAACTATATTTGAAGAACAAGCATCTGAATGGTGTGACAGATCTGTTGAAGGATCTGCAGGGCCATGAGAGAAAGGAAGTGGACATTGAAGGGTTTAAGTCAGCCCTTCGTCATGTGGATTCACAGATGAAGAGCCTTCCTGCAACCGCTCAGGTATTTATATTTCATGCTCTGGTGAAATGAGAATTTATATAGGTTTCCGGCTTTGTGCTGTCTAGGAGAATATTACAATGGTTACATGTTATCTTTTGGCACTTCAGGTTGCTGCTCAACAAGGTGCATACCTCTCTAGTTGCTTTAACCGTAGGCAGCAATGCCAAGAGACCCCAGAAGGGCCTTTACGTTTTAGAGATTCTGGCCGTCATCATTTTCGTCCCTTTCGGTATGCCATAACTTTTCCACTGCTCATCTTATTTTACCATTACCTGCAGCATTTTTGAGTAATTTAATCAAGTGTTGTATGATGTGCCTAATTTCCTAGGTAATCTACCAAAGACTAAACCTTGTTTATTCCCATAGCTTTATGTTGTAGTCGATATATGTAATGCCATCCTTCCAAAAAACAGAATGGCCAAGTCATCCTAACTGCTCCATAGATGAATTATTTTGCATGGGTTGCAGGCCTCTATTTTCTAAATTGCTGCACTCCCAGTTTAGCTCCAGACCAATGTATCATGCCTTTAAGGTTGAGTCACCCAATGGTTCTGCCTGCTAGCAGGCATTTCTGATGGACAAGATGGTGAATCATATGAATAATTTGGAAACGGAGAAAGGTGAACCTTAAGTCCATACATGGTCAAATTTTGTCGGTCTTCACTTCTTTAAATTGCTAAAGCATTCATTTCTGTGTGCTTTATAAACTGATCATCATTGCTTAAACATTTTTATACCTCTTTGGCTTACAGTTCATATACTAGTTCTGCTTTCTACTTTTCTATTTTCTTACATTTTATCAGAGCATATAATCTGCAATATGTCAAACAAAAGGAAGCCATTTTATAGAATGCCTTAAAGACCCAGAAAATAAAGCATCCATAGCCCATCACCAACACATTTACCATAGCATGAACATTCCTGCTTCTCCCTATCTTTGCATGCAATTTTTTTTTCTTCATTTTTACCCTTTTTGACCTTGACTTCCTGATAACTTGTGATCACAAGGTACAAGCATTTGGGGCAATTTGCCCCTCTGGGAGGAGAGCAAACAGCTGCAGAGCTCCCTGGAGACTGGGTATCCATCGGCCACAGCACCCAGTGGCTCTGGTATTCTGTATATGCAAGGTGAAAAATGAAAATCCTCTCTCCTATTCAGTGACTAACAAGTAAATAGTCCCTGCATCGGTCTATCTAATTCAGTATCCTTCTCTTTGTTTTCTTCAGCAAGCAAGTGAGCTGGCGCACAAGATTCTTGGTGGTATCTGATTGGACGAGGAGATTCATTTTCGGGAGGGATTCAAGCCGAATCTAAAAGCCTAAAACAACTGCGAAAACTATCATATCAAGCTCACCTGCTGTTCTGATTGTGATGCTTCCACCGTCTTCTCCTGTAAATTTCTGTTGTTCTCTATTTTTTGGGGAACTCGGTATATTGTAATACTTAAGCAATGGACAATGCGCTCTCGTTCTGATGTAATGCCATTTCTGATATGAATTTTATGATCAGCTATGAAAGCTGAAAGGGATACCATTGAGCTCCAAAATGGTGAGAATCTTTCTGTTGATCTTCATATCATATTATCATCTCTTTTCAAATTCAGGTGGGCTTCAATAATCAACCCTATTGGGCCTTGGGCCGCGAGTATTGGGCCAATATTGGGCTGTGAGACCTCTTCATCATCGGATCTGAACCAATGAAAAGAGGGGAAAAAATTAACACGGGCCCCACAGAATCCAACCGTCTAAATCAGAGACTTCTCCGTTTTGGAACCCCGATCCGACGGCCAGATACAATCTAAGGACTTCGTGGCGTAGAAGCATGACCACGAGACAAATTCCCGCGAAGGCGGAGGTCTCCGTCTGGAGCGAAAGACACGTGTCCTAGAATACCGGGGTTTTAACTAGTCAATGAGATCAAGCATAGAAAGTGCATTACGTGTCAGTTCTTCCTTATAAATAGTACTACAAAACTCACGTAGGAAAGAAACTGTTACTTCCATCTTTCTCTCTGTCCGAAACTCTACCTTCTAGGGTTTGCAATGAGGATGTTTACTATCTTTGAAAGAGCCTTCAGGGTTTTTCATGACAACCCTTCACTCTCCAAGTTGATGGTTGTCTGCACAGTCAGGTTTTCTTTTTTTTTGTTTTATCGTATTGTTATTATTTTTGATTGTGAGATTTATTGTTGAAGAGATTTGTTTGCAACAGATGGCAAAGTTTAGATTTGGGTTGAGAAAATAATGTTGATGATGAATGTCTTTTGCTTTAGGCTCTTAGTCTTTTGACTCTTTTCTGATCCGTTTGGTTGCTGAGAAATTTTATAAAACGTCAAGAAAATTCTGAATGTTTTTGTTAGCTTGTGTTATTTTGTAGGGGACAAAAAGAAGTGTTTGAAACAGTGATAGAACAGAATTATTTGTGGCCTCTTTGACCATGTCGTTCAAAAACAGTTTTCTTGCTTTAAAATTTTAAAAACTATTTTGAATATACCGGAAACATTAAAAGATCTGTTCTTTTCTTTAAGTTGGAAATTTTGTTTTTAAAAATAGTTTTCTTGTTTTTAAAATTTAAAAAAAAAAAGAAAAAACTATTTTTAAAAGTTTGTATGCATGTCATGTGTATGATTTATCCTTCGAAACAATTTTGAAATTCGTTCTTTTTTCTTTTTCCGAAATTTTTTTTTCTTCATCAATTCTACTACTTTTTCCAGTCTGAGTCTGGACTCAAACCTATATATGAATTTGCCAACATTTCTCCGCAGTGGTGGAGGCTTATTAGCTTTCGCAGAGACGAGGCCATTCTCCGGCTCAGATTCAGTACCAAAGAAGAAAGTGGTGGTCCTTGGAACTGGGTGGGCAGGCACAAGTTTCCTGAAGAACTTGAAGAGTTCCACCTTCGAAGTTCAGGTGGTGTCGCCCCGTAACTATTTTGCATTTACTCCTCTGCTACCAAGTGTTACCTGTGGCACGGTGGAAGCTCGCAGCATTGTGGAGCCTATTCGGAACATTGTCAGGAAGGTAGAGTGCCATCAAACCAATTTGCATTCATTGACATGTTACCTCATTGAAGCCTTAGGTTAAGTTTGGTTTTCGAAAAGAAAGTACCATCCAAAGAAAAAAAAATATTAACAAAAATAATTTTCTAATATATATCTATGCTTGTTTGGTTTAGAAAGTGACTAGAAAAGGAAAAAGAATATTAAGAAAAATAATTATATCATGTTATAATTAGAAAATAAAGAAAATAAGTGAAAAAATAAATAAAAATAAAATCAAATTAAAATTAATTAGAAATTTATATATATTTAAATTATTTAATCATTTTATAAGTGAAAAAAATATAAAATGAATTTGAAAAAAAAAATATAAAAATAATTTATTTATTTTATTTTATTTTTCCTTTATTTTTTCTTTTCTATTCTTTCTTATTTCTATTTTCCATCTTTCTCATCTTTTCTAAGGCTATATTTGGTCCCTTAAACCATTAAGATTAGAAAAAAAAAAATGGTAAGAAAAATGATTTTCTCATGTTTGGTTTTACTATGGAAAATGTTGAAGAAAATTTAATATAATTAAAATTATTAAAAAATTTGTATATTTTTAAATTATTTAATCTATATATAGAAGAGTTATATCCGTAAAAAAAATTGAAATAATATATAAAAATAATTTATTAATTTTAAATCTATTTTTTATTTTTTTTTTCCTCACATTTTCTTTCAAACTATCTGGGAATTGAAGATTGCCTAAATCTTCCAAGAACCAACCATAGGGCATGGAAGCTTTTATGACAAAAGGCAAAACCCACTTGCAAATGGTATGATGATCTATACTTGAAGCCATGTTCATCATATAATCAGCACTGAACATTGATATTTCTTGGTTTTTAATTGAGTGTTCATCAAAGGATGATTTTCACATGATTATTTTGGTGTCTTTCATCTCTTGTCCAATAATTGCAGAAAGGTATAAATATTGAATTCAAGGAAGCTGAATGCTACAAGATTGATACAGATAATAATAAAGTTTACTGTAGATCAAGCCAGGACACCAATTTAGGAGGGAAAGAGGAATTTTCTGTAGATTATGACTACTTGGTGATAGCCATGGGGGCTAGATCAAACACATTCAACACTCCTGGTGTGGTAGAGAATTGCCATTTCTTGAAGGTAAAAAAAAGAAACTACTTTCACTCTGATCCCATATCAAATCTAAAGAAAATTTTCAGTGCCCAGAATAATAAAACTGTGATTCAGGAAGTGGAAGATGCTCAGAAGATTCGTAGGACTGTGATCGACTGCTTTGAGAGGGCAAACCTTCCCAATCTTAGTGAAGAAGAGAGGAAGAGGATCCTGCATTTTGTGGTTGTTGGGGGTGGCCCAACAGGAGTGGAGTTTGCTGCAGAACTACATGATTTTGTTCTTGAAGACTTAGCTAAACTGTATCCTAATGTAAAAGATCTTGCAAAGATCACACTCCTCGAGGCAGGCGATCATATCTTGAACATGTAAGTCCATATTTGGATTGATATGATGATAAGCTTCTGGCCCTGCTTTCTCTTTTGTTCTTAGTATGATTGATCATGGAGTAATGCTCATTATTCCCTCATTTTCCACTGTAATTCTCATGCTTTCCTGGTTGGTTGGACTTGCAGGTTTGACAAAAGAATTACTGCTTTTGCTGAAGAGAAGTTCCAGAGAGATGGTATTCATCTGAAAACAGGATCAATGGTGATCAAAGTAGATGATAAACATATTTCTACAAAGGAAAGATCAACTGGGGAAGTTTCAGACATCCCATATGGAATGGTCGTATGGTCAACTGGTATTGGTACTCGTCCTGTCATAATGGACTTCATGAAGCAGATTGGTCAGGTTGATTGCCCTAGAACTATGCCCCATCTCATTGCTTTCCTCTCCATTTTACTCTCTTTTGCTTAGAGAACAAATTTCTATTTGTTTGAGTACAGACTAACAGGCGGGCTTTAGCAACTGATGAATGGTTGAGGGTGGAAGGACGCAATAACATATATGCTCTAGGTGACTGTGCTACAATTAATCAACGAAAAGTCATGGTAGGCACAGTTTGATTTTTTTTTTTTTTTTTTTGGTTGATCAGTTACTTGCAGTTCTAAAAATTTCATATTCAAGTAATCTTTCTAGCATTCAATGACAGGCTATTGTAAAATAGTCATGCTCATATGTTTCCCCCCACCTGTTCTTACCAATTTGTTAGGAAGACATTTCTGTGATATTCAGCAAGGCAGACAAGAATAATTCAGGAACTCTAAATTTGAAAGACTTCCAAGAAGTAATTGATGACATTTGTGAGAGGTACCCTCAAGTGGGGCTATACTTGAAAAAGAGGCAGATGAGAAACATTGCTGATTTACTGAAGAGTTCTCAAGCCGAAAAACAGGGAACTGAGTTGGATATTGCGTTGTTCACATCAGCTCTTTCTGAAGTGGATTCCCAGATGAAAAATCTTCCTGCAACAGCTCAGGTAAAAACTCAAAAAGTAATTCCTCCTCAATAGCCTCTTTCTGCAATCTTCTCATACTTTCCTCCTTTCACTGTGTTCTTTCAGGTAGCTGCTCAACAAGGCCAGTACCTCGCCAACTGCTTCAATCACATGGAAGAGTGTGGAAGGAATCCTGAAGGTCCTCTCAGGTTCAGGGGAACAGGACGCCATCGGTTTCGTCCTTTCAGGTACAAGTTGAAGTCTCTCCCCAGGAATCCTGTTTTCAATTCTTCTTCCCTGGTTGAAATATTAACCTGAAAAATGACTTCTTGTAGGCTTATCTGTCTGAAAGGCCTTATTCATTTTCTTCTATAAGGAAGGAACTGGGGCCTCTCTATATTAAAAGTAGTTGTGTTACAATATGCTCAGTGCCTATCCAATTTCTTGTTCAGAAATTGGGCACCAATCACCAAAAATATCTTTTTTTTTTAGCATTGTGCAATTAAAAAAATGTTAATTTTGACAATGAACTCTATAATCGGTAAAGGCCTTACTCTATTCCGGACTTTAGTCAGGAATAGCGGCCTTGTCTAATCTAGTAACTCAAACAAGTTGGGGGAGCACCCACTTCCCCTGGTACCAGGGAGTACCCCTTAGTTTCCATCTGGCCCCTAGTTGTCTTTAGGTTGGACCCCTTAGTATTGTTTTTACCCTGGACCCCTGAACATGGCTCCTAAAGGCCTTATTCAATACCTTCTGGCCTCTCTATATTAAAAGTAGTTGTATTACAATATGCTCAGTGCCTTATCCAATTTCTTGTTCAGAAATTGGGCACTGATAACCAAAAATATCATTTTTTTTTGGAGCATCGTGCAATTAAAAAATGGTAACTTTGTGGTCTATTGATATGCTCTAGCAGACTTGATTAGAGTCATTTTACCTGCTTGGGAAAGAAATTTACCTTTCCATCCTTGCAATTTGACCTTCATTCACTCCAGTATAGAAGCAAAGACCTCTTTGTTAACTCTGGTTTTGATCAGTGGAGCTCCTAGAGCCTTTTCTGAGCTGACCATACGAGGAACCTTTAGAGACCTTCCTACAGCTCTTTTTAGCCTGTGCGGTAAGTTTGCTGAGAAAATGATGTCAGAACTAACCATTTTGAATGCATTTTCCAAATCTTGAATGAATCCCCATGTTTTGTTTTGTTTTGGTCATTGACAGATATCAAACTAGTTCTAAGATATATCAAAGTTTCTTCAATTTTTGGAATTGACTGAATATATGCAGACTTCAGGTTGGATAATGGCTCAAATCTGTACACTTCTTTCAGTTAGATGCCAAGAAAATAGACCTCTTTCTAAGTTAAAAACACTTGGGATTATCGACATACTAATTTCCCTGTTATTTGACTTAAGCTTATGATGTTTTTTCTGTAAACAAGGTACAAGCATCTTGGGCAGTTTGCTCCACTGGGAGGTGAGCAAGCTGCAGCTCAACTCCCTGGGGATTGGGTTTCAATTGGTAAAAGCACCCAATGGCTCTGGTATTCAGTATATGCAAGGTAATCTTTTGTGAGGTTTTTGTGGGGTTTAAGCATTTGGTCCATATTTTACTGTTGTTAGCGTACTTTCGTTCTCTCTGATTGTCTGTCTCCACATTCAGCAAGCAAGTCAGCTGGCGCACAAGAGCATTGGTGGTATCCGACTGGGGACGGCGGTTCATTTTTGGAAGGGACTCAAGCAGAATCTGAGACAGCTGAGAGTGCAAACAACACTGAAAATGTCTTCTGTAGTAGACAAAGCAACTAAGATTTTGCCCCCGTTTTTCATTCAACATTCTATAATTTTACAATTTTTAACCTAATAATGTTCTTTCACTCAAACTGAATCTTGGGTTCATCATTGATATACTGTATTATGCTTGCAATCTATTCAGTTCTTATTTAACAAATCACTCATGTGCCTCTTCTGCTTTCTCACCCCCCTCTTTAAGGGCAAAGTCATGATGAACAGAGTTGGATTTGATTTGATCATCAATGTCAGTTTCTTTTAGCTTAAGTAGTGTTCCAAAAGCTCTATTCCATTATCACATAACAAAGAAAGCTTACACAACCAATTCCGAGGAAGCAAAAGAATGCTTTACCCCGCATTACCAAAGCTATAGCTCAACACAACAATTGCAACTGATTGCAGAAAAGAAAATGGTGGAAAAACCTCTTATTTGCAGCTTATTTTTTCTTCAATACAGGCTTCTGCAAAATCCAAACTCTGGGAAACCGGATGATCCTCTCCATCTTCATCTGCGCAGAAGTATGATTTTCTTCCAATCAACTCAGCCACCCTCTTTGCAGGCCCTGAATTTCGGGGACTATTGTTAATACACCGGTCAGTCCTGATCTTTGGAAGTATATCGGGCATCTTTGTGATTGATCGGGGAGATGGTGGAGACTCATCATTCTCCAGACTCTTGTGAACCACCACCACCTCACTTGGAATCTCCCACTTCTTTTTCACTCTCCCCTTATCCAAATTCTCTCCATTTTCCTGGAAAATTCCACCAGGTTTTTCCAGCGATGAGTTGAGCCTCTTGTCACATCTCTTACCATTGTCTTCATTTTCTGGTAAAGACCTCTTCCTCATTGAGGAGGAGCATCCCCCAGTAGACTGGTTCCCTATCAGACTGTACCGGCTTGCCACTACTCTGCCGTTCTTCAATGGCTTCTTTGCTGACTTCTCTCCGTCCGTGAAGAGCTTTTTTGGCTGAATTGATGAGACAACCCCCAGTTCTTTCTTCACAGGCCTTTTGGATGCTATGGTGGTCGCGGCTTGTTTGGAAGCCTGAGTCTTGGAAATGATTTTCCGATTTCTTGGACTCACAGTCATGCTCTTTCCCCTTTCTTTTGTCACCTTCCCTTCATCGATATCTTCAAGCTTCCAAAAGCAAGATTTCCGGCGACTCTGGGTCGAGATAGGGGTCACTTCAGGCTTACCCAGTTGCCGGAGCCTGGCTCCGGCAGCAATCTCCGACGGGCCAAGACTCATTCCTCTGCGAACTCCGGCGACAATCTCCGATGGACCCAGACTAACCCCTCTTCGATGAACCTTTGTTCTTACACTGGAAGATTCTTCAGTCTTCACTCCGTCACCCCCCTTCATACTCTGTTTCTGCTCCATGAACTTGGCAGCCACAATTCTCCCACGCTTCTCCACCATTTTCGCACTCCTTTTCACCTTTTCGAGACAAAGCTCATCGAGCCTCGACGACAATCTGCTAATCTCTAACCTAATCTCCTCAATCTCCGCATCGATCTTTCCCTCATCTCTCACTTCTTCCTCTTCAAGAACCTTCACCGACTTCCCCTGGGACTTCACAGTTGCGCTCTTGGCCTGAAGGGGATTCACGGGTACCGAAGATTTAACAGAAACAGAAGATTGCTTCACAATCACAGGGATGATATTCTCTTTTCCCTGATCAGAATCGATCGATTCAGAGACATTAGTGAATATGTTCTTGAGAGGAGTCCAAGACGCTTTGATACCAGAAGAGTCTTCAAAATCTCCGCTGTCGAAGGCGGCATTGTTCCATATTTGGAGATCTGAATCTTCATGAAAACTCATTTTTCTTCCTGTGGAATTCGTGAGATGGAAAAATGATTGATGTTAGGGTTCTTGAAGGAGATCGAGAGAAGATAGATAAAACCTTAATTGGGGAAGTTCTCTTTTCGACCGTTGAGCAGGAAAATGAGACGTTAGGATCTGGGTTAAATCCTGGCCGTTGGATGCTAAAACGGCTCCTCCAGACGCTCCGATTTGATTTAAAGGTTATTTTGGTCAACAAAATCATGGGTTTAAAGTCCGGATTGGAGCGCATCATATCTGGGCCGCGCTATGATGTTGGGAGCAGATTTCAGACCTGGGCCTGGCCCAATATCCATGATGACGCCCGCACCTTTCCTCGGTTTTTGGTTATTAGTTTGCTTGAAGTATGATATTAGTTTGCTGGTCTATATCAGAAAAATCTCAACTTTTTATGTTTTGTTTGAATTAAGAATATATAAGGCTATGCTTGTTTTTCAGAAAATTTAAGGAAAAATATAATGGAAAGAAAATAAAAATAAATACATATATATATTAAGTTTAAATTTAATTTTTAGTTTCTTTAACTTTTTTCTTTTCCGTATTTTTATTTTTCTTGTAGTTCTTTTCTGACCGTTTAACAGCCACTGGAATCGAGGCCCGGCCCATCTCAATGGTATGGACTCAAGAACTGGGCCGGCTCACAACCTCGGCCCAATTGGAAAACTTTTTCTTTTTTTTAACAATAATTGCCTTTTGATGTTTTTCCAGTTAGGCAGAGTTGAGGCTCTGATCTCTGTAATGAATCGAACTGAAGCTTCTTTGTTTCTTCACCTGCAAAGTCACAATTCCAAGAGGAACTCCAGTTCTTGATTTGGAAGAATCAAAATTTGGAGAATGGATCAAGTGCGGCAGGTCTTCACCGTCGATCTCCTGGAGCGGTATGCAGCCAAGGGCCGTGGAGCCATCACCTGCATGGCTGCTGGAAACGACGTTATCGTCTTGGGCACCAGCAAAGGCTGGATCATTCGTCATGACTTCGGCGTCGGCGATTCCTACGGTACTTTTTATCTATTTATTTATTCGAATTAGGTATAGCTCTGCAGGAATTTATTTTAGAAATTGTTTTTGGTTCTCAAATTGCGAGCATTTTCAATATTTTTAGGAAAAATGTTTACTACTGTTTTTGATGGAGACTGATGTCATTTTTTCATTTTGATGCTGATGATTTTAGTTATTGTTGATATTGATTGTGGTTTCTTGCATTTTCTGTAAATGGTGAATTTTATGAATTCTTTTATAAAATAGGCACTTTTTTTTTTTTTTTTTGGCTTTTGATTGATTCGCGTCAAAGAAATTTGAACAAATTTCTCTTGTCAGAACTTGTTTTCGGTTCTAAATTGCCACCATTTTTCAATCATTTTCAGTAGAATGTTTCATGGAACTGTTTTCCAAAGCCACTGACGTCATTTTTTTATTTTAATTATTTTGGATTTCTGTTTTTGGAATATGGATATATTCGTGATACAGTTTCTGTTTCATTCTCTGAAATGGTGTAGATAATCTTGTTGCATTTGCTTGGAAAAGATGCACTATCAGGAAATGATTTAGAAGTCCATTTTAGTTTCTTTACATGCTAGAATCTTATTACATATCTATCTAGAGACTAGCAATTGAAGGTAGATACATGATGAAGCAGTTTTATTTGGCGCATTTCCAGGAAGTATTTGTACTAAACAGTTTTCGCTTTCATTTTAATTCAGTTTCGTTTTGATTATGTTTGATATGGTAGAATCTCATTACATGTCTGTGTGAAGAATTGCAATTCATCTTGCAACTGTTGGGAGTCTAAACTACAGCCATATTGGATGCTTTGCTGATGTAAAATGGCTATGAATTGATGAATGGGAATTTATAGATTGCTTTGAATATCTTTGACTGCATATGAACTTTTATATTGATATGATATTGCAATTTGTTTATAAGATTAGAGTGTGATCTGAAGTGAGCTGTTTAAGATTGACTTGGTTGGCCCTGGTTGCCAATAAAAAATGATGAGCTTCAGACAGAGTTAGAAACTCAGGTGCTCAAGGATGAAGGAACCAACCTTAATACCACTAAACTTGGGTGGAATCAAAATTTATTTAAAAAATTTTAATGTGACACCAGTTGGACTGATAAGTTGAGGGAAGCTGAGTTTAAGGAGCAAATTAGAAGCATGGAACATGCCTCGAGTTTTCAAATAGTTGCACAATAAACCCCCTACCAGACTCAGATTGACTTGGATTAGTTTGTTCTTGCATGCCTATGTAAAATGAGGCAATGACTAATCTTTTTCTTTTTTCTCTTTTTAATTCTAGATATTGATCTTTCTGTGGGTCGAACTGGGGAGCAATCCATCCATAGGGTTTTTGTTGATCCTGGTGGGAGCCACTGCATTGCGACTGTTGTTGGCAATGGAGGTGCTGATACTTATTATACTCATGCAAAGTGGAGCAAACCTCGTGTTTTAAGCAAATTGAAAGGTCTTGTCGTGAACACTGTTGCTTGGAATAGACAACAGATAACAGAAGGTGGACTTGTTTGATATGTTTTGATGGAGATTTGCACAAATTTATTTATTTTTTATAATAGAAATATGTTGATTTATTGGATTTGATGTCTATAAACACAGCTTCTACCAGGGAAGTCATTCTTGGTACAGACAATGGGCAACTTCATGAGATTGCAGTTGATGAGAAGGACAAAAGAGAGAAATATATGAAGTTTCTTTTTGAATTAGCAGAACTTCCAGAGGCTTTCATGGGTTTACAGGTGCTTCTTTCTCCCTGAAATGGCTTCTGGATTACCACTTGGTGCTTCTTCTGCATTAGTGGAGGCTTCCTTACATGTCATCAGCTCTGCAGTCAGCCAGAGTTTTTCCATTACCACTGTAATTAATGCATATATTCTTCCTTTTGCTTAGCACAGATGGAAACAGCTAGCACAAGCAACGGAACAAGATATTATGTAATGGCTGTTACTCCCACCCGAATGTATTCTTTTACTGGAATTGGATCATTGGATGTAAGTTCATATCTTACTTCTATTTTACATGGTTGGATCCCTAAAATTGGTAGACTGTTATGCAAGGAATATATACAATTTGTTCATTGTGGCTCGGATGCATGATTAAGATAAAAAATTCTGGTTAAATAGTTATGCATTAATTGGGTTGATTTTTTTGTATCCTATACTATTTTTCTTCATAAAATCTGCTTAGTATGAAGTCTATGTATAGTCTGTTTCATATTGATGCCTCAAGGATGATATCCTGTATATTAGCTTGTACAGGCTTGTGGCAGAATGCTCCAATCTTATAGAATATGCCAGATATTTGAGCTGGTAGTCCTTCAGAAAGTGTACGACCAATGTTGGTTCAATTCTTGGTCTGAGCTTGAACATTGGCTTCACATATTTGCACATAGAAACAAATTTTTAGGTCTCTTCCCTTCTGCTTCTTGGCTCAAGAAAATTTCTTTTCCTTAGAATCATTAGTTTCTGTCTTGTGTTCAGCACATTCCCATTGTACAGGAAAATTCTGATGTTTACCTTCCGTTCTAAGCAGACGCTGTTAAGTCATGAACAAGTTCTAATTGTATCAATGGTTCCTCTCCTTTTTGCTTCAGCTATAAGGGCTAGACCTTTTTCTTATTTCTCTTGAAATTTTGCTCCCCAGATAGCTAAATTAGTGGCAATTTTCAACTTTATTTTGCTTTACAAATGTTATAGAGGATAAAAATTTGGAATCTGCGACATAGAGTTGTTAAAGACATGCTTAAAGTGCAGCTAGGCCAAGTTATAGCACTTGCATGCTAAGGTGTGCACCTTGTTGGAGAGACTCATTTCGTCTTCTTTATTTATCCTCTTTTAACACTTTTATTCTAACTTTGTATTGAAATTTATATAATTTCATTACTTATTTGTTGATTTTTTGTTTTAAAGATTTGAAACGTTGAACTTTTTGTTGCCTGGATTGGATTTCAGTTCATATTTTATAGAATTGATATACATCCTAAGTTGCATTTCACTTTGCTTAGCCATGTGCCTTGTCTTGTACCTTGCACCCAAGTCTTAGGGAAATTTTGCACCTTACGTGCATCTTGTGCCTTTTAAAACTATGATATGAGAATCCTCAACCTTTACGAAAAGAAGCATATTTTTGCGATCTTTTTAGATATGGAAAAGAATTTCATGTTAACTTATTACAGGAAAAAAGAAGTAGATGAATTCTGTTTCACCTCAGGTCGTACACTGTAGATCTAAATATGTGACACCTTGGTGGCAAAGAATATGAAAGAATTTTGAACAGTGGGTGACCATTTTTAAAAATTAAAGTAAAGAGGAAAATCTATTTATGTTTCAAAGAGAAATGTGACCATATGAGATTTTTCCTTCCCTGGATTTGTGCTTTCATCATGAGTTTCATGTTTTTTGGCCTGGACAATGTATTGTTGGCTGACAGCTCTTTCTCAGTCAATATTGCTTTTATGCTCATCTATTATTGTGCATTTTCTAGACTGTTTTTGCTAGTTACTTGGAGCGTGCTGTACATTTTATGGAACTTCCTGGTGAAATACCAAACAGGTAAGTGATTTTATTTAATGTAATTTTTCTTTCGATGTATTAACTTCCCAATTTTCAGGATGATACTTTGGAGGACAAGTCCTTTTCATTTGTTTTTTAAAAATAATGATATTATCTTTTCTTATCCAAAAAAACAAAAACGAGAAAACTCATCGCTTCAACTTCTCTAAGCTGTAGATGATATCAGATGTAGTTAAAAAACTAAGCTTCAAGCGTAAGCTTGTTTATTCCAAACTTAGAAACACTTATTTCTAAAAGACATATCATGCTCAGTTTTGTTAAGATTTTCAACATCAGAGAGGTTTTATTATCTCTTCTCTAATTGACCACTTATGATTTTATATCTATTAGGTGAAAATTTGATTTGCTCTAATTCTTTCTAGTTTTGCGAAATGAGGTTTGCCTTACTTTTTCTGATCTTGCAGCGAACTACATTTCTTTATCAAGCAAAGAAGAGCCATACATTTTGCCTGGCTTTCTGGAGCAGGTATCTATCATGGTGGCCTAAATTTTGGAGCACAGCATAGGTAGTGAATGAGATTCATAACTTTTTTTTTTTTATGTTCTGTAATGTTTTTCCGTTTTTTTTTTTTGATAGGCTTGTTCTGTAATGTTGTCATGGTATGAAACTTATTCTTGCATTAATGTTTTTGAAAATCTCTCAATAGTTCATCAGATGGAGATGAAAATTTTGTGGAGAACAAGGCACTTTTGAACTATACAAAACTATGTGAAGGTCCTGAAGCTAAACCCAGTTCTCTGGCAGTATCTGAATTCCATTTTCTGGTTCTCATTGGGAACAAAGTGAAGGTGTGTCCTCAAGAAGCTTGAGCCTTTAATGATACCCATTGTTTGTTAACTTCATGAGTAGGAACTGCATTTATACTTGAGGCACTTAAGTTCCTTAGGTCCTCTTATTTTAGAATGAATCAAGTTCAAGAATTTTTTCCTTGGTTCTCTTAGTACTTTCCAAGGATTCTTCGTTTACATATCCTCTTTTAATAAACTGGTAAGATTTTTTCCAATGTTCCTGTAGGTTTTAAATAGAATTAGCGAGCAGATAATAGAGGAACTTCAATTTGACCTAACATCAGAATCAGCTTCCAGGGGTATAATTGGATTATGCAGTGATGCATCTGCTGGGTTGTTCTATGCATATGATCAAAGCTCCATCTTTCAGGTTTTTTTACTAATAACATCATCTTTTTTCTTCTTCTCCTTCTACTTGTTCTTTTTATTTTTTATTTTCATTTTTCTGCCTAAACTTTTTTCCTTTCTGGCCCTATGTTTCTTTGCACATTGAAATTCTTCCCTGCTCACTGACTTTGAGGACATAATGCAGGTTTCAGTTAATGATGAGGGCCGAGATATGTGGAAGGTGTACCTAGACATGAAGGAGTATGCTGCAGCTCTATCAAATTGTCGTGACCCACTTCAGAGGGATCAAGTGTATTTAATGCAGGTTGCTTTCATTACAAATAAAGTGATGGCTGTTTTAATTTCAAACTTTAATTGCTTCTTTGTTATGAAGCTTTGCTACTCTACCTCTTATCCATTGAAAAGAATCCTCTAGATTCAGGCAGCATATAACTACAGTAATCGTTATGCAGGCTGAAGCTGCTTTCTCCACCAAGGATTTCCTTAGAGCAGCATCTTTCTTTGCAAAAGTAAGTTCTCTATCTCTCTCTCTCTCTCTCTCTCTCCCCCTCTTTATCTTTTTAATTAACTTAGCTGCTGTGCTGGAACACTTTTCATTAACTGTTACTCATTTTGTCTTTAAGTTGTTGTCATCATTATTATTGATGTTAATTTTGTTATTATTATCATAGATATCATCATCATCCATAATTATCATTCATATTCTTAAGGGTGGTGACCCTTGTTTCGTTATTATTAACATTTTTCAGATTAATATGGAAACTAACTTTATCATTTTTAAGATACCTTCCATGTTTAAGTAAATTTTTCTTTCTCCTGCCTGCTAGGCTAATACTTCATAAATGGTCAGTTAAATAATCACTTTATGGCTATTTCGAGAATGTTTTCAAAAAGGGGGTTCTGGGTAAAATGATAGAAGGTCTTCTAGATTGAACAGGATTGGATCAAAAACCATAAAATTCTAAGCATCTCACCAATTGTTAGGATTAATGTTTTCCCAAGCTGACTTGCAAGCTCAAAACAGCTTCAATGTGATTGTACCTTTCATAATCCTTTGGTGTGAATGAAGTAATGTTGAAACATGGACTATTGGGTAATATGTTATTGATGGTTCCTTTAGGAAAACTTGGAAGCCCTTAATAAGCTTGGCTATTTCTACTGTAACCTAGAGCCTACTCAGACTTTCATCAACATTTCAAAAGTGGTTGGGAGGGTATGGACAAGAATCCCTTTGCACATCCTCAGAAATCTTGGTACAGCCTTAAAGCATTCTGTGTATAAGATAGAAAGTAGAAAGGCTCAATTTCATTTTGTCCAAATTACATGCATTCTAGTAGTAGTTAAAGAAGCCAATTGACATAAATCACACACTTCTCCCTTGTCAAACTTACAAACAAGTCCTGAACAGCTAATTCTACTCAATCATCACATTCGTACATTCCTAAGAAATATGTGAGGTATATTCCCCTTCAGGGACAAACCTTTTTTGGTTCCAGTGAGTCCAGTTGAGGGTCAAAGAATGGTCCTGCCATGAATCTTGGCCAAAAGCAATTGGTGGGTGGGAAACCTACCCAATAAGTTGTGCATTAAACAATTCATGGAACCAAGCAATTATTTTATTGGTTATATGTTGCACAAACCAGTTTTTAAAAGTAATTGTATAATGGATACACACACACACACACACACACACACACAAGAAGTACAATACTGATGGGAATGCATTTTGCAGATTAACTATATATTGTCATTTGAAGAGATCACATTGAAGTTCATTAGTGCAAATGAACAGGTAAGAAAGATTCTTGCTTATGCTTTCAGTTTTATAAAAATTTAGCACAGATTTGGGAAAACATTTATGCAATGTGCGTTATCACATATTTGTGCAACAAAATCTCTTTCATGTTGATCTGTTCTGTGTTTAGAAAAAAGATATATATATATATATATATGTTTTCTATATCATATTTATGAAATTCATACTTTCTTAAACAATATTCTGTCTGGACTCTGTTTATGGAATTCACACTTTATGGAATTCGCTTTATTTACATATTAGTTACCTTTGTGAGGATGGCCATTATGTAATAGTTACAAAATGCTCATTATTAACTTTGGGGCACTTTTTATACTCTCTGTGTATGTGGTTACAGCCCCTTCTCTTGATGGGCACTTTTCAATAATACTCCATTCCTACAAAAATTAGGACAGAAAAGATAAAGATAAAATGAAAATTGTTATTTACACTTTTAGGATATAATTGATGCCATTTATTTTTGGGATTGAATTGTAGATACGAAGGCTTCACCTAAATTTGTTTCATAACAAGCTTAATTCATCTACTTCCATCCCTTTCATGCCTAATGAGTTTATTATTGATATGCAAAAAATTACCTGTGGCATACCTTTCCTGCTTGGCATGGAAAGAACAATATTTTGGAATATAATCTTGTATCTGATGTGTTAATTCGTTATTAATCACTGCTGCAATTAATAGCATGCCTAGCCTTATATAATCCTATCTATTTGAGATAAGAACCAGAATTATATCTGCATTTACACAATTGGTAAGTTACAAATGCTAGGATCATTCATATTTTACAAACAGTTAATATTGGTTTTTAAGTGGTCCACTTATTTGAGTATGAAGAATCTTCACTTGAGAGACACTTGGGATTTTCCTATTATTATTGCAGGAACTTCTGGACAATTATTTAGTGATTTTGTGAGATTTCAAAGTGCTTCCTAATGTTTGGAAGTATTTTCTTTACAAAAAAGAAGCATTTGACAAAATTTTTAAAATCCATATAATCACTTGAAGTGATTCTTGGATTAGTTCTTTGTAGGTCGTGCTTTATAGGTCCTTCCAAAAATCACTTTTTTTTAATGTAATACATTACCAAAAGCATTATAAAAAGTACTTGCTTTTGTTTATATACAAACATGCTAAAAATACACTACATGGTAAAAATGCTTTTATAAGGATCATTCTCAAACAGCCCTAAGCCTCCTGGATCAACTTAACCAATACCCTAAGATTTATGTACATCAGAACTGCTTCCATTCAGAATTTGTGCATGCACACAATAAAATCCATATTTTTGTGCCTTTCATGCAGGATGCTTTAAGAACTTTCTTGTTGCGGAAGCTCGATAATCTTGCAAAGGATGATAAATGCCAAATAACAATGATTTCCACATGGGCAACTGAATTATACTTGGATAAGGTTTTGCTCCTACCTATTCCCGACTCTTCATTAATAATTTGGCCATCCTTTTTGTTTTATTGTTTTTTATGTTTTCTACTTATGCCCCATTAGAGATGACTTCATCAATTAAAAGAAAATTATTTTAATTCATCTTACTGTACCAAAGGTATTCCAGAACCATTTGGTCATACCACTTTTTGCTTTCTTGCTTGGTGTTTGTCCAGAGATCACCAAAAGAGGCAATGTAGCAGAAAATAACAACACCAAAAAAAAAAAAAATTAATAAATGCAAAAAGGCGAGAAACAGAGGTTAAAACAAGTTTGCTTTTTAGACTATTGTTCAGAAGGTCATGTTCAAGTGTTAAGGTTGTCTGTTGTTAGGACTGAGGAATGTTGCACACCAAGAGCACCTTTTGTGGACTGCTGTCCCTTTTGTGTTGGTACTAGCCATGATGACCTTATTTTTTGGCAGTTAGAGTCCTAGACTTTTATACGCTCACCATAAATATTGTAATTCTAGCCAGTTTAATGAATTGGTCAAATTCGTAACTGTAGCACCCTCAAATGGATCTAGCTTGGGTTATATACATTATATTGCTTCTCAACATGAATAGAACCCCTTCACTTATATTGTGACTATCCAAAATAGTTCATTGCACAATAGCTAACATATTGCCATTCTAAAATTAATTATCTATTTTGTTTTCATAATTTTAGGTTAATCGACTTCTCTTGGAAGATGACACTGCTTCTGAGAATCGTAATTCTGAGTACCAATCAATTATCAAGGAATTTCGTGCTTTTCTTAGTGACTGCAAGGATGTGTTGGATGAGGCAACTACAATGAGACTACTAGAAAGGTAACTTAATGTAACTTGCACATTTGGTGTGGACCTTTTATCTGATTGTGCAATTCTATCTAATAGTCGTTATTTTGTATGATCTTTAATTTATAAGGACTGCAACACACTGCATGCCATTGGAAACCTTGTTTTTGCCTAATTTTCAAGGAGGCAAAATCAATGGGGATCCTTCAGTAGATCTATATTAAGAAATTGACAGTTTTATCAATTAGATATCTTTTTCATAAATGTTCTTCACTTCTGTCTTCATTAACTTCAATCAGGAAGAAATAATTTGTTTTGGTCTAATTTCATAAATTTAGAAAGGTAAAAAATTTTACATTTGGATTTTGGCACACTTAACCTATTCTTTTTGTTTTTGTTCTTTGAGCCTTCACGTGGGGTCCTGGTAAGTTTCTGTTTCTTTATTTTTTTTTTTTTACATTTTCCTTTTGTCCCTCTTGGTTTATTTGAACTTTCTTTCATGTTTGTGTTCTGTATACTTCACGGTAACTGTAATTGGAATTGTTTATCATAAAACAACCAGTTTCTTTCTAGAATTTTCTCTTAAAAGATTTTTGTAGTGAATTGCTGATTCTGAGGCATGGATGTGGGGACTCTTTTACATTTTAAGGCATTGGGTGTTTATTTAGCTCTAGCATAATTTGAGACATCACTATCATTTTGATACTCATTTCCAATATCTACTATCCATGATGCATCACTGTCCTTATGCTGAAAGAAGATCACTTCTTAAATTTGTCACTCTATCTTGGTTTTCATGTGTCAGTTAAAAGTATGACAGAATAATTTTTTTCATTTGTTTTTTATTGCAGTTATGGAAGGGTTGATGAATTGGTATATTTTGCAAGTTTGAAAGAGCAGTATGACATTGTAGTTCACCATTATATTCAGGTGTTTTTCTTTCTTTCTTTCTTTTTTCTCCCCATTTTCTTTGAAGAATTCTGGTAACACCACCTATTGTGCTGCTCATATGTTCTCCTTAGCGATGTCGTACGTGTCACATGTTTTTTCTATGGTATCATTTTTTATCCCCTTATGGGATTCAAAAAATAACTAGAATTCTTTGAAGAATTCTGGTACACCATCACCTATTCTGCTGCTCATATGTTCTCCATAGCTATGTCACACATGTCACATGTTTTTATTTCTTTTTTTTTAATTCTTTTATTTTATGGTGACAAATTTTTTGTTCCTTATGGGATTCAAACTTGGAACCTCCTCTACATACCTACCCCAACATCTTGCCACTTGAGCCCAGGCCTCAATATGACTACTACAAATCTTGTGACATGTTTTTTCTTGGCTGTCATAGAGTCTGCTCAAAGCATGCGGTCTTACATATCAAAAGCATAAAATGTCAAGGGAGTTCTGTTTTCCCCCCTTGATGGAAAACTTAATCATTCCATTACAAATCGAATAAAGCAAAGCAAGCAAATGTAAAGGGATGGATGAGAGGTTGTTAAAAACACGTGGTAAGCAAGAAAAAACTTTACAAGATGATCACCCCCTCCCTTTGGAAAAGAAGGCCACGTCTAGAGAAACTGAACCTCCAACCACAAGCAGTAATGAAATGTGGTAACTTCCACTGGAAGTTTCTAAATTAATGGATCCTTTTTCGCAAGACAATCGGCTTCCTTATTTTCTGAATGCTGCACTCACAAATAGGGGGAAGGCATTTTGTTAGTTTAAAATTTAGCAGTGTAAGTAATGTTTATTGATAGTTTATTTGTTAAATTTTCCCATATTTATCATAAGTTGACATATTGGTTTGAACATATTGTGCACTTTTGGGGCTGGATTCAGCAAGGAGAAGCAAAGAAAGCATTGGAAGTGCTTCAAAAACCTTCTGTTCCTATAGACCTGCAGGTACATACGAATCTTGAGGATTAAGAAATTTAATATTTCTCATCATCCGTCCTTACTGTCTGAGCTGGTTTATTTTATGTTTCTGAGAGGTTATAGGCTTTCATCTTTTGAACCTGTTACTTCATTTTCTTTAAAGGTAATAAATTGTGCTTATTTTGTAGTACAAGTTTGCCCCAGACCTCATCATGCTTGATGCGTACGAAACTGTTGAGTCATGGATAGCCACAAAAAACCTGAACCCAAGGAAACTGATTCCTGCAATGATGCGCTACTCAAGTGAACCTCATGCAAAGTAATATGCAGCTATATTTCTCTTATTATTAACAGTGTGTTTCTGTTATGTTGTTAGGACTTGAGGCCATAAATTCTCTGTTAGTGTATATCATTCTAAAATATTCTCAGCCCCTGGTTAAACTTGGATGTGGTACTGGATTATCGTACTAAATTTCTTTGCTTGTTGTACTAAATTTCCATTAATTTTAGTTTTTGACCTGACTGTATATCACACGCAGGAATGAAACTCATGAAGTCATCAAATATTTGGAATTTTGTGTTCATCGCTTGCTTAATGAGGATCCTGGTGTTCACAACTTACTGCTCTGTTTGTATGCCAAGCAGGTTGAGTCCTGCACTAGAGTTAATTGAATTTTTTAGAACATGTTTCTTTGTTTATGGTCGAATTTTATTTCTTGTTATTTTAGCGAATCTTTTTTATCAAATCATATTATCTTATATGAGCACACAAAACACAAAAAAAAAAAAGAAAAAATTATATTAAGGCTATGAAAATTCAAAGTTAGTTGACTTGCAGTCTTTATGTTATTTAATAAGAGAAACAAATCGAAAATGGACTTGCACTTGTTAAGAAAATTAAAAATCATGGTAAAAATTAGAGTCTGGGCAAAAGGTCAAGTTCTAATTATTGTTGCAAAAATGACATGGAACTCTGGTTTTCCAGGCTATTCTAATTTCATCATTCCTGGTAAAAGCAGTGATTGTTGGGAAAAAAAATAAAAAATCAGAGTGTGAATCAAACTTAATATAATCTGCTTTTGATATTATAATCAGGAGGATGATAGTGCACTTCTGCGTTTCCTACAATGCAAGTTTGGCAAAGGACGAGCAAGTGGTCCTGAATTCTTCTATGATCCCAAATATGCCTTACGCCTTTGCCTCAAGGAAAAGAGAATGCGTGCTTGTGTTCATATATACAGCATGATGTCTATGCATGAAGAAGCAGTTGCTCTTGCCCTGCAGGTGGAGTTTACTTTGATATTTTTATGTGCAATTCTCCTTGATTCTGCCTTTTGTATTTGCTATTCTGGATGTAGCTTAATTTTTTGCTAACTGTTGACAGTTCTATCATGCTATTTAGTGTTCTACTGCTTGTGGCTATTCATTTTTACTATGATCTATGGCATAATTATGAATCATTTGATTATATAGACAGTAACATTTGATGGTCTAAATTATAAAATTTCAGTAATGTACTTCCAATCTAACAAGAATTCCATTGAAAAAGGTGGGCTCAAAGTTGTAAATGGTGGGGCACATATCTCATAGGTAACATTGGAAACAGGAATGGGTATTAAGATGTGCAAGGTCTAGGTATCACTAGAAGTGCCCTATGCCAATGACTCAATGTTTGCAATATGAACCTCACTATAGCCACATTTTCAGTCTGCATTTTGGATTTCAAATCCCTACTTGTAATTTCTTCTCATTTTCACTCTGGCTTTGCTCATCTATTTTTAGCACCTTCAAGTGTACTTTTCTTAACAATGTTGTTATTGGCTTTCTTTGTACTTTTCTGAGCCTTTAAGTTTCAGTCCTAATCAAAGTTTTTCTTATCATGCTCAATTTGTAATCCTATTGTGCATATTATCTATCTCTGGACCTCCTCTTATCTAATTTATCTTGCTACATGTTTGTTTATTACTCCCTATCCAGCTTGTAGAGGATAGTAAGTCCTATTCATGTTCCACAGAATCATCATTGGAGAAAACAAATTTCTCATCAAAGTATCTCCACTTTGGCTCCCTATTTGTTATTATACTAGCGGTACCCTTTTGCATGCTTTTGTTACTGGAAATAGCAATGGAATGAAGCATCCCACCATAACCAAACAAAAAAAAAGGGCAAAGTAAAGAAAGAAAGCCCACTCACCCAAAAAGCCTCATGCAGGATAATATCTCCAAGCAATTCCTTTGTTCTCCTTTTCTCTACTCATTATGATTGACAAGTCTCCTTCTGCTATAATCTTATGAAAACGAAGAGTGAGCACTTCACTTGGGCCTGATGTTGTCTTGACCTCTAGGTTCGGATAAGTATCGGATCAAGTTTCATTCACTTCCCTGAAAAACCATGTATTCTCAATCAGCCCGGATTCCCTTATGGACATTCATCAAAATTAAGCTCGACCAACTCAGGAGGACAACTCCACTTAATCATCTTATGAACAAGTCTATTTCTAGAGGAATCAACAGTTTTCCAAACTCTCGTCTGTGTCCACTTGTCCTGAGACCTTGGGAATGAGATGAATCCTCCAGCTAGACAGAAACAATTACGCCTGACATGCATTTTCAATCCTATGATAGGAACTAACAGCCTTATGTTGCCACTTTTGCACTAACTAATCATGGTAAAGGAATTAGGAAGTCAATTTTCTTCCTGTCTCTTGCATGTATGGCTTTCATGCATCAAAGTTGAAGTTCTACTAAAGGTAAAAGCATGTAATCCAGCGTGGCTGGAATTATTAGCCATGTGCTCTTTCACTTTTGAAGTGTTTGTTTTGTTTCAAAAGTTTACATGTGTGTATATTTATGACACTGCCAATTAGCACCTGCATCCATTTCAACTTATGAGATGCAATGCACATTTGCTATTGAAAGTGATACAATTTTAGTTTCTAATGGCTCTTTGTGATATTGCTGTTCTGTGCTTTTGTTCATTGAGACCATGGATTTGGAGTGTTTGTGTAACGGTGTTGATGGCTTCTAGGTACAGGAACTTATATCAAGGATTAGTATCATATTGTTCTTATTGTAATATGAATTTTAGAATATGTTTTTTGCCTTCTAACATTTGGCAGATGTATTGTACAAGTACTTAGTTCTAATTTTGTTGTATAAATTGTCATTCTGGTGCACTAGGTGGACCCAGAGCTTGCTATGGCAGAAGCCGACAAGGTTGAAGACGATGAAGACTTGAGGAAGAAGCTTTGGCTTATGGTTGCCAAGCATGTAATTGAACAGGAAAAGGGAGCTAAAAGGGAAAACATTCGGAAGGCAATAGCATTTCTGAAGGAAACTGATGGTCTCTTAAAGATTGAAGATATTTTACCATTTTTTCCAGACTTTGCCTTGATTGATGATTTCAAGGTATGATTTTGTTCTCTTGATTGTTATTCTACTTTTTAATAATCATGATGATTTATTTTTACCTAAACTACATATATTGCATGATAGTCAGTTTTCAAGCTTTTGTGTACAAATGTCTAGAAGTTTCCTGTCTCTTGGTAAATTTACAGAAGGTAATTTCACAGCTCTGCATTTTAATCAAGCAGTGCTTTTTAATCAAAATGATGGCATTTAGACAAGAGCATTTTTTGATGCGTTTCTATCAGCATCTTTAGGACAATCTTAATATAACATTTAGAAAAAATGATAGATTCAGTGTCATTTATGGATTTTGTGTAACCAATTCATATACATATGTTTATATCATACATAGATTTCATATAATATAACACAAGTACATAGATGTAGAGTCAAATCAATAGATCTACATCATTATGACATGACCATCTAGTTGATTTCGCAGCCAAAACTATTTAGATGGATGTTTTTGGTATTACTAGGCTATATTTTCTCCTATGATATCCATTTTTATGTTGGTGGTTGCTTGATTGTTGGCTTTTAAACCAAATCGAACTGCCTTCAATACTAAATGTCAAGAACGAGTTTGCAGGAAGCAATTTGCTCTTCGTTGGAGGATTACAACAAGCAAATTGAACTACTGAAAGAGGAGATGAATGACGCAACACATGGTGCTGACAACATTAGAAATGATATCAGTGCACTTGCTCAAAGATATGCCCTCATTGACCGTGATGAGGAGTGTGGGGTATTGATTTTCCTCATGTTCTAGTTTCCTTTGATTAGCAAATAATTCTAAGTGTTCACATTCTCGCTTCTCACTTATGTTTACATTTGGGTTTGTCACATCTATTTTCCATGGTTTATCAAATTAGGACCCAATCAAATCATTATGCTTGATTTGGTTTGCATTTGAAATGCTGCAGCAAGTTCATCAGGAATTCTAACAAATCTGAAAGTTTGCCTCTGGTTTGAGCTTGTGTGGAAGCTGTCTCTTCAAACTCTTCTCCTTTTCTCCAAATTGGATCTAATACAAACCAGGAGACCATCCCAATTTGTATATGGCATATTTTACAGCCTCTTTTATTCAGCTCCACTTGATTGAATTGGCAGAGTTTTCTCAAGATTTAAAAATGGAACAAATGGATTTCAATTTCACCCCTTCAGATTTTTCCTTTCATCACTAATCTTAGAAATCAATCATTTCTCCAGCAACATGATGAGATTAAGATTCATTTTTTTAATTTCATGCCCATATCTGGCATCTGACTTCTCATCCTACAAATTATCAGGTTTGTCGCCGCAAAATCTTAACAGTGGGTGCAGACTTCCGGATGGCGAGGGGTTATACATCTGTAGGGCCAATGGCTCCTTTCTATGTCTTTCCATGTGGACATGCCTTCCATGCCCAATGCCTGATTACCCATGTGACACAGTGCACCACCCGAGCTCAAGTAAGTTGTATGATATGGCATAAATTTGCAATTCTCTAGCTGAAAATGATTATTATTACTTTATCATTGACTTCATTGAAATATATATGAAAATTTGTGGAGCTAAATCAATATGAGAGTCATTTTTCTGTGCTATATTAATGTAATGTAACAGCTTTCTCAGTTAATCTACAAGCTATCTCTGGTTATGTATTGTACAACCCTACTGTAAAACTTCTGGAAGAAACTGAATCCAGCAGGCTTTAATTCTAATTAGAGTTAGCATTCATTTTAGTATTTTACAACCCCATCCATATAACATTAGCATTATTGATTAAGAGCCCATTTGAGAGGATTTTGAGAGCTTTCTTCAGAAAAGTAGGTGTTTGGCAAATTGCTTTTAAAAATATGGAGAATCACTTGAAGTGATTCTTGAACAATTACTTGATATATGACTTTTCCAAAATTCACTTTTTTGTTGTATAAAACATTACCAAAAGTACTATCAAAACATTTTTTATTTTTTATTTTTTATATCCAAACACCAACCAAGCACCACCAACTAAAGCACTATAGATGAAAGCATTTTAATCAAAATCACTCCCAAACGAGTTCTATAGCATCATTCCTGTGCAGAGCTGACAGAACTTTTCGTAGAGGTTTTGTCCTTGCTGAAGTCCTCCAATATATAATGGAACTTCTTTTTTTTTTTTTCATTTCATATCTACGCAAAGGGCACGTTTTTGGAGTGTCTCATTTTAATATATTGCTTTTTATCCATCAAAAATAAAATAAAATTCTACGCAAGCCTTTTAATATGCTTGTAGGCAATAAATTATCAACAAGGACTTTGATGATTTGTACAAGAATCCATGACCTTCATTCATGTCTCTCAACATATACATCTCTTTGAATTTGCAGGCAGAACATATTTTGGATCTGCAGAAGCAACTTACTTTACTGGATGGCAACACCAGGAGGGAATCAAATGGTGGCATAACAGAAGAATCTATAACTAGCATGACCCCTGCAGATAAGGTGTGCTTTTATGTTTTTCCAAAATTAGTGATTAAGGTGTCATTTGGATTCCGCATACGAACAAAATCATCCTATATTTAATAGGATCACTTGAGATTTTTGTGAACAGTTGTGCCTTCAGTCTTATCATAATTGCATGAAGCAGTGTCCAAATCACTCTTCTACTACTAGTCACCGCTATATTCCAAATGATGAACTTTTGCCTTATCCTCTGTTTGGTTCCTTGGTTCCTAAAAATTACCAAGGGAAGGTTAAAAAAAAAGATAAAAATGAAAGGGAAAAGATGGGTTTAGATGAATAAAATTTTCTAGTATACTTTTTCGAATTTGCGTCTTCTTTTTTTATTTTCTTCTATTTAAAGAATGAAGTATTTGAAAATGCAAAAGTTTTTAAATAATTTCATTGTATTTAAAATTTTTATTTTTTTTCCTTTCTCTAGTGCTTGGTATCTGATCTCATTCATAAAGCTGACTAATTCATGGTTAAATTGATGCATAGATCCGATCACAGTTGGACGATGCCATTGCTGGTGAATGCCCATTTTGCGGTGATTTGATGATCCGTGACATCTCCTTGCCGTTCATCTCCCCGGAGGAAGCACATCAGGACTCTTCATGGGAGATAAAGCCGCAAAGCCTTGGAAACCAGAGGAGCCTCTCTTTAGCCATATGATTCCCAACTTCCAGGTGTGCTGAGTGTTTGGATCTCTACCCACTTCCTTATGTGCAATTTTTTGTGTATTTTCTTTCTTTCTTTTTTTTTTTTTCCAATTAATGTTTTCCCATGTGTAAATCCACTTACTAAGAATTTTAAGTTGAAGCACAGCATCCACCTAAAAAAAAATTTATGCATACGCCCAATCATGGATTTTTTTTAAAAAAAATTATTTTGGAAGGAATTTAATTTATTTATTTAGAATGTATGTAAATTTGTTAGGGTTACACTTGGGTCTTGATAAGTTTAGAAAAAAAAATGTAATATATATACAAGGAAAAGTCATCAAATATAATGGGTTGGTGGTGATAAGTGTTGGAAAGGGTGGGTTTGAAAAATCCTCGAGAGGACCGGAGAAACGAGTAAAAAGTCCTCTAAAGGCCTTGAAGCAAAAGTAAAGATAAAAATATAAAAAATGACCTTTAACTAATAGTATCAGGATTCTATTGGTACATTGGCTTCTTAGATTATAGTTATAATAGAAATGCATTAACATCACCTTGTGAAAACACAAGAAGTACGATACATTCAGAATAAAATCAAATTTTAAGCTATGCAAGTTTCTTCTTTCAAATAGACACTTGATCATGATTGTATTTCCTTACAAAAAATGGTTAACCACACCATATATATAATGTTGGTTAGTGAATTGATAACAATGAGGAGCAACTTGAATCATTATCAGTAGAGTAACCTCTGTTCATATTCAATTGGAAAAATATGTAGAAATTTGTAATAAAAACGTCAATAGAAAACTTTTATTGAGGAGAGATTGTAGCAAAATCACATTACATATTGAAGTTTCCATGACTCAATGCTTTTTGACAGGGATGATCACACCAACTTTGAGAATGGAAAAAAAAGGGTCTCCACTGATGAAATTGAAGGATTAAAACACAGAAATATTATGGGTATCGGGTTTAAGGAAAGTAAACAAAAGGAGACAGTAAAGGGCATTTGAATCAGAGAAAGTAGGCATGTGGGGAAAGGCAATAAATTAAAAAAAGAAGAAAGAAACGAAGAACAAAAAATACTTGTATGGAATTTGAAGAATAAATAGAAAATGGAAGAGTAAAAATGGAGTTGTTATTTTTTTATATGGAGTTGCAAACCTTTGACATATAGAGGATGAGAAAGCAAGAACCTAGAATCAAAACTCAACAACTAACATTGAAAAATAAAAGTCTTAGTAGTAAGAGAACGTACCGAATAAAGAAAGGAGGAGAAAAAAGGGAGATGGTGATGGAAAAATAAAAAAGAAATAAAAAAATTCTATTTGAAGACGACCTTCAAAACAAATCAAAACCCAATGCTCCCATTTTGTTTTTAATCTCATTGTTTATTTCCCTGAAAAAGGTGTATCAGATTGAATACCAACATCAAGAGTTTCCCCTTTACGAGTGAAAACAATAGAAGGATATTAAATGAAACCCTGAAAATTGAAATTATTGTAAAACAGACTTTTTCTTTTTTCAATAATTTCTTGGCTACAGAGACCATCAATCCCTTTCTCCTTTAAACAACTAAGAAGAAAATAAAAGTCCATAATTTTTAACTTTTGCTAATATTTTTCCACTCCGTCTCTTTCGCCGGCGGCCAAACGTATCTGACCAAACATACCTTACACTAACAATAATAAAAAAAGAGAGCCGAAAATTCAGATCCACACATGAACCCTAACTTCAAAGACGACCTGAGAAGACTTTAAAACCAGAGTACAGAATCGCCGGAACGAAAAGATCAGCACCGCAAACAAACCCCGGTAGTACCTAGAACTTCACAATCGACACTCATAAAACTTGTATAAAGAATATTTCCTTTCTTCTGAATTATTGGTAAGCCGACTAAGTCCAGAAGAATATGGCTGAATTGTTCTTATGTTTCTTGAATTTCGAATCTTCCCTAGGAAGAATACAAGCAAATTGAACTTCTTCCAAGCAAGGCTTTAATTCCTTTGTAGCTACAATTATTGGCTCGGCCTCAGCAAGGCAAGGAATGGAATGGAATGGAATGGAAATCTTCCCCCACAAAAGATAATTTCATATGTTCATCAATTCATTCCATTGTTACTCGCAGATTATCGAAGATAAACAACCGCCTCTTTCGGGTTTTTTTCTTGGGTTTTTTTATTTTATTTCTTTTGCATATTTACAAGAAAATTTTTCCGAAAACCCCTTCGTCTATGTACAATCTACATACCAACACCTCCTCCTCCCAACAATTTCAAGTTTCAACTCCCCAGTAACTCGCCTCGTCCGACTCAGCACCTCTCACTGCCGAGTCAGCTCGTTCTCCATCTCCGGCCAGCGGATCCCGTCGAAAAACTCTATTTCCGGGTCAACTCCACTCCGGATCTCAGCTCTGACCCCAGCAATTGAAGTACATCACTTGCCGGAGAGACTCGTCGGCTTGTGTCCGCCTCTCCTCTCTGTTACCGACGAGTCCGCCGAGATCTGGGTCACCTGCGCCAGAGACCGGTCGGATATCCGCCGAATCCCCGCCGGAGGACAACCTCCTCTTACCGATCTGAAAAGGTCGGGCGCCGGACTTCCACTTACATCCCTGATCGGCGTGGCCATTCACCACCGCCACGCTCGTCGCCATCCAAACCCGATTCAAATAACTCATCCTGAATATTCGAACTCGAGGTAAATCTACCGGAAATTCGGTATCTTAAATTTGTGTTTTAGACTTCCAACACCGTCGTACAAGCAGATAAGAGAAGACAGTGCATTTATAGACGGAGAGTGAACGCTAAAGAAAAGGCGGTTTCATAAAACCGGAAACCGGAAACCGGGTTTGGTATGGTGGTATGGAGACATTATTGTAGGGGATGTGGTCGAGATCTTCTCTTGGCCTTATCGATACTGTGCAAACCTTATTTTATCTCCAATTTCTCGGATGTGGTATAAGATTTTGTCTCGGACGTGGGATAAGATTTGGTGTAAGCGTGGTGGATCCTTACGCATGTTAGAAACCTATGATAGCAAATATTGCGCATTACGTGGTGCATCCAAATGATCAGAGGATGTATTATTCCTCAGGAGAAATATTTTTTAATATTTTTTTTCATGATTATCTAGACATAAAATAAATTATTTTCTTTGAGATTTTTTTTTTCTTAATAATTTACAGAGATTTTTAGGGCTCTTTGCAATCCCTTTAGTGAAATATAAAAGTGTAAAAACCCTTCCATATAAGGAAATTCGAATTTTTTTTCCCTATTTATCGTATCTATTCATATGACATGTACGGTATCCCACTCATTAGGATGGAAAGAGGACGTCCGAGTGACAACACGGAAGTGCCCCTCCAGTATCTCCTCTCACTTCCAAATCACGATATATTAATTCTCTAAATTATCGCGAGAAATGAAGGGAATAAAGTAAATTAGACTGGTACATATAAAAGAAAGGGACATGTGGCGGGCTTATCCGAGGGGTGAGCTGTGACTCATCAAATTCCAGCCAATAGAAAGAGACCAAAAATTTTAAGGTGGGGCCTACTTTTGAGATGTGATATTGTCCTTTGCTTATATTGGGGTAGACTTGTCTATTTCTCGGTCTCTCGCAAGTGGACAAACGAACCACGTGAACGCGTATGGAGTTGGTCAAGTGGGTCCCAACTTCGCTTTTACCAATGGCGAAGGTTGCAGGTGGCAACCGCTAAGGCCTAAATAAATAAAGGAATGAAATTAATTAAATTGAGATTAATTATAAATAATTTATTTATTGATATCAACTTATTATTTGTTTAATTTGGTTTGATTTTATTAAGGGATGTCTAATCACAATGATACATAAAAAGGGAAATAATTAAAAATAAGAACTCACTCGTGGAGGTATCCAGACCGCTCGAGTCAAAGAGGTGGATTTCGCCACAATAGTTGTCTCTCAAAGGGTGTCAAATTCCTTCGAGAAGGGGTACTCAAATGTTGTATCAATTGAATACCATCTCTTGATTGAGAAGTCCTCTCAGTCTCGTCTAAACCTAATGATCTGAGAGCTTGCCCTAATCGATCCTAGAAGAACTCAAATGTATCATCGAAAAGAAGTTTTTAGATCGCCAACACAAATCATATAAAACGGATATCGAAGACAGTGACAAGACGTGTACAAGAAAGAAATCCGGAGAGAAAGCCTTGTAAATCAACATGAGGTGTGAGGAAGGTTAACCACACACCTCCTTATCTACATGTAATCTTCAACGTCTAACTCTTGACATATCATTTTCTCAAAAGAAGATTAACCTACTCGACTAATCAAGATTTTGTTTGAGAAGCCTACAAAGGAGGAAGAAGAACAAGAGAGATTGACAATTCTTCTCCTATATAGTCAAGACATCCATGAACAAAGGAAGTGACACTAAAAGATTGGCTAGTAACCCAAATAGTCACTGAATCATCACATCCAAAAGGGTTGAACATCAACAATTCTTGTGTGTATATATCTATATATAATCATAATCATGATAAGTAAATTACTATCAAACCATCTAGATTTTAATTTTTAAACTTTTTATCCCGGTTTGATCTCAATCAAACACCATAAATTTCCTATTAGAGTGAAACTAAATCATCCTCTTAATTCGTGGTATTCTCTATCATTTTTTAAATAAATAAAAAAATTATGGATCAATTATGATTAATATTGATGGACTTTTCACAGCATGGTCTTTAGGGGAAAAAAATGTTGATGACTAAAAAAATAGGATGATTCACATTATGTGGCATATTAAGGAAAATAATCAAATAAAATAATAAAAATATAAAGAATCTAAAAATAATTAAGGAGACGTAGAATTAAGCCACAATCAATATTTTTATAAATAAAAATATTCATAAGGTCATGGCTTACAATTCAAAATTGCAATAATCTAATTAAAAAATCATGGCTTAATAATCTAATCTAAAGCATAAGGTGCTCATGTCATAAACTTATAGTACATAAAAATTTATAATATTCATGATAGTTCATTATAAAACATCAAATGATCACCTAATATTATGAATCAAGTGTCATGGTTTGTTAATCTAAGAGGCCTTTTTAGATGTATTTGTAAACTTTACCAAAAAAATTTAGTTGGCTCGTATTAACTTAACCAAATTTAAAATTTTGAAAAAACTAATTTGATTTGGTTTAGTTCATTTTGTTCAAGTTCAAATTTTTTTTAATTCATTCTTATTTTCTTTCGATAATCAAAATTTGATTATAAACAAGCGTGCGTTACTTTCATGTATAATAAGCAACAAAAAATTGTTTTTCATATTTGAGTTACGAATATTTTTATTTATGAAAATATTTCAAAATTAATTTTATAAACAATTTTCAAGAACGATAACTATTTTACAAAATCTAAATTGTAATATTACTTTGGAGCTATATCCATCTATCCCCAAATTATCTATTCAAACATTCATGACAAACTACAAAAAAATAACTTACAAGATCATAACTAGTAAGTTCATTGCTTGAAAACCCAACAAGAATATACAACTGGGATTCTTATACAATTGAGAAATGTTGCATTCAACATTGTGCTCTTGATGGGGGTTCAGCCCTGGCATGAGCCCATTAGCCTTGTCACCAAGCTGTGTTGAACCTCGTCTCCAAGACTGCCAGGTCTGCACAACAGGAGTACTACTCTTCAGTTGGGTCCCCAGCAGCTCAAGTACACCACCATCCTCAATGGCTCCTCCATGGCTTTGCGCCGCGTGTCGCCGCCTCGGGGCTTCTCCATGGAGCCCTGAGGGCCATGCAGGAATAGTACTTGGGACGATGATGAGCCGATAGCAGCGAAGTAGTTAAGCTTGAGAGCAGATGAATTTAATTTCATCACTTGGTCTTCAAGGCCAAATGCAGCTCCTAGGGTGACTGCCAAAAAGGCCTTGTTGATGAACCCCATTTTGTACCTTTTCCCAGAAGTGAAATTCTATAAGGTAATATGCCTATATGGGAGAGAGTTTCAGTTATAGGAGAATGTCCTACGCAGGGGAAACAAGAGGCAAGAGTGGCCTTGAGAACCAGGGGGCTAGTGTCTTATATAGCAGCCACAGGAGCCAATGTGGCCCTAAAAGAGAGTATGGGCTGAGGCCTGAAAGGTGGTTTGGTGAGGGGAAAACCACTGGCAAATGGCAAAAACCATCCAAGTCCTTAAAATGTGGAGATGGAAAGATGAATTTTGAGTATGGTCTCTTTTGTTTTCCCCTTTTTTCTTTCTCTGGCTTTAAGGACACCTTTTGTACATACTTGGGTGGGATGGGACACCAAGCTCTCTTCATACAATGTATGAGGATGAGGATTCAATGTGCTTCCCTATTGTCTTATCCTTTTCAGCTTTAATCTCTATTCTCTAGTGCTCATGGGTCACCTCATTCACATTCTTTTGATCTTTCAAGTGAGGTCCACCTATAAAACTAATTCTAGATAAAGAGCTTTGTAATTATTTTGCTCCTCAACTTTAGTAAGTTGTTTAGGATATTATCAAATTAAAGGGTGTGGTGGGAGAGGACAAAAGAGTATTGAGCTTCACTCTCCATGGAGGAATGCTTTACTTTTTCCAATTATTTTCTTTGTTAGCTTTTCAGAAGACACAGAAAAAGGAGATGGAATTAGCCTGGAAAATCATTCCAAAAAATTTCTCACTTTCCCTCTCTGGATTTAACCAATCCCATTAATGCCTCATTTGATATAGTTTTAAATTTTTGGCTTATTAAAACATATTTTAAAAATCTGTGCCTGGTCACCATGATCTTCAACAACCAAAAATCTAATAATGTTTCTATTGATCTTCGAACTCCCAAAAGTCTAATAATGTTTTTATTGATCTTTCTACTCTGAATCTGGCTAAGATGTTGTATGATTAATCAAGAAGCACATGGAATAGTCTGGCATTAGGGTTCTCCACTGATGACAATAGATCTCAATTTAAAGAGGAAGGTCCTCAAAGAAGAAAATAATAATAATTAGGGCATGGTCACTGAGTAGGTGAGTGGAGAACCCCACTTAAAACAACTACTTGATTGAAGGTGGGTCTTCTCACAATAATCTTGTATAATGTTTCCCATTTTATAAAAAGAAAGTGACACTAACCCATATGGTTATTGGCTTCCATCTCACATCATATCTACTACTATCAACCATTTTAAAAGATAAGATCTTCCCCTTTTGTTATATTCATGATTGCTTGCTACTTTGGCTTATTAAACTACCCTGTTGTCTTAGTTTACTCTCAATTCCTAAGGACATGTTTGGATGCACCATGGGGAATGCTTTCAATGGCAACTAAAATGCCCAGTTATTGAGCCATCACTGCAAAACCATGGTGAAAGTTCAAAACCATGAAAGCTCAGAACTTGAGCATGCATATGCAACTGAGAGATTCACCAAACTTTAGAATGTTCCCAAACGTGCCACAACGCCTCGATTATATTATAAACTAATGTTATAATCTAAGATTAGTGGACAATATAATCGAATCTAGATCTCAATCTTCATTCCATTAGTTCTATTCAATTAAGTAATGTAACATTTGATCATCCTTGTTCTAACCAAATCTCCAGCCAAGCATCCTGTGGAGTTTTGCTTGCTTTTAAGCTGTCAATTCATTTATTAGTGCTAACTAACCATTATTTTATCACTCTTAACTACACATAAATCTTCCTTATGGTATTCTACTCTAGGTCATGCCTTTGTTTAGGTTTCTTTAAAAGCTATTGGTGCCAACAAAGTTTGTTCATCAAGGTTCAGGACATGTCTATGGATTCTTCCAGGGAGTAATATGCTGTATAGCTTAAAACTTTTTACCACCTTTGGTTTATGGGAAATCCTACCAGAAAGTGTCTCAAATTTTTATTTGATATATATATTTTTTTTGATAAAGAAGAAAAATTATGTAGAATATTAATTTCATATACCATAATTCCTTCTAAAAAATGGTTTCCTTTCTGTTAAGAATCAACTTTTCTTTTCATTAAAAAACAACTTTCTTTTCGTAAAAGAAAATTGTATAAGATATAATTAGGAAGAGTGACAGATGACCGATGAAGCAAGAATCCGTGATTTAGGATGTAGACATAAGGATAAGCATGAAATATTTCAAAGCTCAATAGTCATATTGAATTTTTCCCTTTTTCTTTCGCATTCTTTTGCACTGACCAAAGACACCGAAGCTTCTACCGGCATAACAAGTGTTATCAAGACCTGTTTCGAGAATTCATACAAATTTAGGAGTTTATTGTTCACCAAACTGGTGAAAGTAGTAATTAACTTCATGAAGAATATTGAATGCTACTGCAACAAGCTGTTAATATAGCTAATGGATCTGAAGACAAAGGAGTAAACAACTTTTGATTTCCCAAAAAATAATGATTGTATTTCTAAATCAAAATCCTCCTATCTACAAGAAGGAGAGCATGAGCCCTGAATAACTGTAACTTAAACCAAATGCATGTAATATCCCATGATAATGGCAACAATACAAGAATTTTTGACAACCCCTTGAGGGAGATTAGGAGCAATCCCCTGGACAAATGAGCAAGATTTCAAGTAGGATACTACAAACACTTCTGCTTGAGTGTAAAACAAAAGAGGAAACCACACGTTACACTGAATCAATCCCTTCAACCTGCTGCCTGGCCAGGTATCTTTCCCTTCTTTCTTTCTGTAAAAAAATCGGAAAATGGAGCATAAAAGAGTAAGGTGATGCAAGAGAAGTACATTTTCAGAAAGCCCAAACGGGCAAGGAGAAAATGGAATACTGAAATGCCTCACCCATTCATCTATGACAAGTCCTTCCCCAACAATTCTAGGGCCTGTGTCTTCTGGGGGCTTTTTTCGTGCCTCAAGTGCAGCCTCAGCCTCAGCTAACTGTCGCTTAAGTTTTTCCAGAGGCTTGACAGAAATGGGCAATGATTTAATGCAAACACAAACACAGATATAGACATCTATGCGGGCATATAACCAACTAAATCCTACTTACAGGACTAGGGCGCTCTGTATCAAGAAAAACAACCCGCAAAATCTGCTCTTCTGCAACTTGATCCTTTTGCTCATCAAACTGTGAAGAAAGGGTTAAGTCTCAAGAATTCAAATGTCCAGTGTTACAATTCTTGAATTATTCAGAGAAGTTTGTAATGGAGCATGTTCATAGAAAATAAAGTTAAGGCCAGGGCCCCAGATTCAAGCAAGCAGGGATTTATCATAGTAGTCTTAAAATAAGTTAAAGGAAAACCCGAAATTGATCCTTAAGAAGGAGAAAAAAAAAGGGTGATTATCATTTTGCTTAAAGGGTAACAGAGATCATTGTTGCTTGAAGAAAACCTTCACCTCAACCAATGTTTTCTTTTGATAGCTAGAACCCAAATGGAAAATAACAAATACATTGCCTCAATAGGATTTTCAAATGCAACCCAAATTCGAATTGATTGTCTTGTTCTTCTTCATCCACTCTGACAACAATATTTATGCAAATACAGAAACACCATTTAATGTTATAACAACTTAATATGTCCTATTTCTTTGCCTTTTTCCAGTTTTAAAGGAGCTACTGTCAATGGCAACTTGATGCAACCACACATGGTGGCATTGAATATACATTAAAAAATGGCAGATGATTGAGCAGTTTTTGGCATCAAATATAAAAGAAAAGATGCAGAACTTAACAAATTTGGTTCCATACAGGAAAAACCAATAAATTTCAAAATTCAGGAGATAGCACATAAGTTATCGAAGTAACGATAGTGTGATAAAACAATAACAAGCAATTAAAGAGCTAGGCTAAAAAGTATACCAGCTCAGGCACGTAATCCATTTCTCCTTTAACTTTTAAGCTCATGATCTTGAACTTAACCTTGCTCTTCTGATCTACTGCTGGTTTCTCATTGTTCTCGGGATGCTCCACAAACTTGAACACTGGCAGTTCAGTGGAAAATCAGGAGAAGGAACACAAAAAAAAGGGAAGCAAGAATAAAGAGACCAAGAAAATAGCTAGAACTATTACCTGTTGCAATAAGACTTTCGCCTGGAGCCAGTATCCCCCCTGGAGGACGCATATAACAGCTTTTTGGTGCTGTTGTTTGAAACTAAAGAGAACATGGTCACCAGTTAGATCTCCTAACTAGGTATTGGCACTAATGACATAAGTCAAAGAGACTATTACAAAAATCAAAACTCTGATTATAAAATGTAATGGGGTATTTAATGGAATCCAAATTTAGCAGCCAAGGGTCTGGCAATAGGCCAAGATCAAAGAGGGTAGGAATGGGGTTGCAAATATTTGAATAATGGGCATCAAGGACTCCAACACAGCTACACACCACTCAAATATCAGCATCCAAAGAAGGATAAAATGAAGAAAACAATTGACACGGCTAAATTCCATACCTTGAAAGCTAAATGAGACCTACTAATGTTTTTGATGCTGATGGCACTCCTCACCTGCTTACCAGGTTCATCTTGAAAAGAAACAGAGTTGACACATATCAGGAAATGGAAAAGAAAAATAAAAAAGTAACAAATCTAGCAGGCATTCATGAAGATCTCCTACATTATTCTTCCTCAAAATGTTAGGGAATATGATATAGCCCAGATTCTGGAGCCAAATCTACGCCAGGCTACTTATCACATTGATGAAAGCATTCTAAGGAAAGTTTATTTACAGGGCCTAGTGACTGAGTGAAGAATAATTGGAACCACATTGAAACTCCAAGAACCAAGAAATTATGTAATGGAAACACTCCAACACAACAGAAGATATCAGCTATAGAGACAGAATGAAGAAGACCCAGATCAAGAAGTCATCAAATGAAGCAAGAGAACACAGCCTAAACCAATAAATCATCCAGAATCCACTAACCCACATCAGAAAATCCCCAAACAAAGAGAACCAGGAATGGAAAGGAAAAGGAAAAGAAAAAATGAAGGCTTTACAGGGAAAGTAGAGCTTGTTGGGAGGATCAAGATGAAGCCTCCTCCTTGTGGGCAAAAGAGACTTGGTCACGAAAGACACAGCGTTTGAAGATTGAAGAGGCTGGTGACTCTGGCTCAGCTGATGAACACTCTGCAAAGAAGAAGAAGTCGAAGAAGAAGAAGAAGAAGAAGAAGAGTTGTTAGATTGCCAAAACGGCATTTTACAGAGGCTCCAGACTTTCTCTTCAGAGAACGACTTCTCACCGTCAACAGCCATCCTTCCACCGGAATCCGACACACAGTCACCGCCGGCGACAGTGTATCGCCGGTGATTTTTTTTTGAATTGGATTCGTTGAGGCGATCGTTTTTTGAGGTGGTGTGTATGGCCTTTTTATCTGTGTATGCCTGTACGGTGAATAATGTAGTGTCGTTATCAAAACGACGACGTTTCGAAGCTGCCTGGGTTTTGTAGTTTTTGGTTGGGAAGTGGCAATGGCTCTGGTTGGTGGGTGATGTGGTGGGGACCACTTGCTGACTGGGACGACAGTTCGGATCTCAAAATATGGATTTAGCTCTATTTCATTGGTGTCTTTCACGTCCCACTTTTTTGGGCCCCATTTTCAACAATTTTATTGGAATTTTTTTTTTGAAAATTTTACAACATTTAAAAAAAGATTCTTAAAAAATTGAAGGAAAAATATTTTTAAAATATGACAACTTCAAGAATTACTCTCAAATAGTTTAATTTTAATTTCATTTTAAATTGAAATTAAAAATAAAATTATAATTTTTTTAAAAAATAATATGAATATGATAAAAGTTGGCAAAAGAAGAGATTGTAGAGATGTGATTACAACAAACAAAAAGGGGAATGAGGAGATAATATGATTAAAAATGATGGTTTTTCCTACTTTATCTTAAAAGAAAAAGATTAAAATGATAATTGATGTGAAATGTGAGAGAGGGAGAGAGGGGCATGATATGTTATGATGTGAGAACATATTCTTGTAGTGGCATTTGAACTACAACATGGGAAGACCCACTGATGCTCCCATGTGCCCTTCTTGCAAAAGGCATCCCCCTTTTTCTTTAGGGATTTTGGGTCACCTATTTGGGAATAATTGGGTTTTCAAAACCCAAGAATTGGATTTACTTCCAAAATAACCCTTTTAAAAAAATAAATAAATAAAATTTTCTACTTTCAAGTTTTAATATGTCCGTTGGCTTTACCTTTTTTAAAAAGTATGTACGTATTTCAAGTTTTCGACCGATTCACCAAGGGATATTTTGATATGAGTTCTTCAATTAGTGGATTCTAAAGAATGAGAAGGGTGGCCATAGATCAACTGCTTCTTTAAATTAAAAAAGTTTTGGATCATCTATATCGTTCTTTATGCTAAAATCTCCCTCGAACCAGGTTCTACCACTGCAAGACTCAGTAGTTATTCTCCCTTTACTAAAATCGTCAAAGAGACATGATCCTAGGCTTTTGATATACGGATTTAAACATAAAAGGGTATCCACTTTTTACAAGGTAAATTTTCATGTAGTTTTAGTAATTAAACTAATTGATTTTTAACAAAGAAAAATCTGAAAAGCTTTTATGATATTCAACATCATAGTATCTTGGATTTAATTATAAAACTCTTAAAAAATATTTTAAAAAAAACATTTGTTTCCATTCTAATTTAGGTTGACATTAAAGATAAAAGAAACAACTTCTACTTCTCGTGATGTGATGATTATAAAAGAAAATTTAGATGTTGCATGCAAATGTTCTTTATCATGATTTTTTTAATAATAAATTATAATCAAAGCTAAGGTTATTAGACTTGAAATACGATAAAGTTTAAAATTGAAAATTTTGATGAAAGAAATAATTTTAATTTGTAGTTTGTTAAGATGTGTGTCTTGTTAATTTAATAAAAATTGTCCAATGCATTAAAAGGTAAAATGACTCTACTAATAACAATGTATAATAAAGAGAATCATGACCTTACAAAGAAAGAGTACAATGTTATTTTATTGTACTTGGGTAATGAGATATGTTTTTGAAATTATAGAAAATGATATAATTTCCAAATTACAGTCAAAATTAGAAAGTCTATGTATAATAAAGTTTTTTACAAATCACTTGTATATAAAAAAATCATTACTTACTCTATAGATGAAAGAATGTACATTAATAAAAGACCATCTAGATGAAGTTAATAAAACTATTATAAATCAAAAGAATATTGATAATAGAATTGACGATATAAATCAAACCATAATTTTGACGAGTTCCTTAGCAAATTTTTACAAGCACTTTGTGAATAGTATGATGTATGATGGAGATATTCTATCTATAAAAAATGTTAGAGCAACTTTAAACTCAAAGGAATTGAAGAAAAAAAATGTCTAAGAGTAGATAAAAAAGCTTGGATAGAGGTTCGGTGACTAGAAAGGGAGCAAGAGAGGTCATTCCAAATTTAAATCAAAGTCCAAAAGAAATAAACAAGTGTTTCAATTACAAAAAAGAATAGAAATTGTCTGAAACACAAAGGAAATTAAAGAAAAAAAAACTTCTACTTCTTGTAACATGATAGTTGTAGAGAAAATTTTAAATGTTACATACAAATGTTATTTCAATTATTATTAGTAACTTAGGAGATGAATGAATCTTTGATTCACAATCCTCCTTTCACATGTCTCCTGATAAAAAATGGTTTGGTACCTCCCAACTTATAAAAAGGGGGGGAGGAGATTTTTAGGATAAACATTTTTGGAATTAAAATACATGATGACATTATAAAAATATTAAATAATATAATTGTTGTTTTAGAACTAAAGAGAAATCTGATTTTTTTGGATGTAACTTACTCCAATGCATGTATATATAAAGTTGAAAGTGAAGTTATGAAAATGTTAAAAAATGCTCCTTTTATGATGAAAAGCTAGAAAATTGATCATCTTTATACACCATAAGATAGCATGGTTACAAATATAATTACAATTTTAACCTTAACCAATTTCAAACACTACCAAATTATAGCATATGTGACGCGGGCATACGAAAGAGAAGGATGATAATTTTAAGCAAATGAGAATTGCTTGATAGATTAAAAATATAAGATTGTTGGAAAGTTTTTGATGTTCTTTGATTCTTATAAATATAATTTCTTGCTGAGATTTTCTCTTATGAATATGTGCCTTTAATAAAGATGATGTTAGCATATATTCAATTACGAAAGGTAGAGGGGAAAATTATTTTCGAGAGAGAGAAAGGGAGAGAGGGTGGGAGCTAGGAGGTGATGAAACCAGAGTCCAAGCTTGTATCACTGAGGCTGTGGTTTAATACGAAGGTGTTAAACGATCAGAATCTTTAACAAAAAATCTAGGAGTATCTGCACCAATTCTTCACTCCATCCATTCTGTTACCAATTCAAAAAAAATTTTGAGCTACTAGCGTAACTTTCTCCTACAAACATGTATTTGATTGTATTTGATTGTTGATTGCATTTGATTGTTTCCTTTTTATACTCTTAACATTTCAATTGTACAACTATAAATATAATGAAAAACTACATGGCTTAGGTGTGTTAGCCAAACCAAAGATATCTCGTGTGCTCATCAATCTGTTGAATAGTTAAGATCTTACATGGTATCAGAGACACATCCTATAAGCTCACGTTTTTCAAACGATCTTTTCTCAAGTTTCTGCATCATCTAAATGGCCAACACCAACGACACATCCATCCCTGAACCTATCCTATTTCCATCTACCACCACTATTTCTGTTAAGCTAGACGGCTCCCACAATTATTTGGCATGGAAAATGCAGTTCCTTAATCTCCTTCGAGGACATGACTTAGTTGGCTTCATTGATGGTACTGACGCTTGTCCTCCAAAAAATTTTACCTTTGGTTCATTAAATCCTACCTATGTTGTTTGGCAAAAGAAAGATGTTTGTCTCCTTGGATGGATCCTTGCATCTCTTTCGGAAAAACTTGTTTCCATTGTTTATGGATTGGAAACGTTTAAGCAAGTCTGGACTACCCTGTAGACTCACTTTTCTTTTCAATCTCGTTCCTTCATTTCCTATCTTAAACGTCAACTTCAAACATTGACTCAAAGTACCAAATCCTATTCCGAGTATCTTGAAAATGCCAAAAATCTTATAGATCAATTGACAACAACTGGTAAGCCTATTGACAATCAAGACTTGGTCTTCTTTCTTCTTGGTGGCTTACAATCATCATACACACCGTTTGTCATACCTTTTAATTTTGCATCCCGTGACACTGACTTCACATTTGAAGACTTTCAAGTCGAATTGCTGGGCTATGAAAATCTTCTGGATGTCAATCAATCTATTCTTAGCACAGATAGTACTCATTTTGCATTTGCTGCAAACAAATCTAAGGCACCTACTTATGTGAAAAAGAAAGGACCTCCACTCCCTCCCACAAAAATGCAGAATGCAGGTTCCTCTAATTATCAGCCACACCAGTAGACCAAATCTACTCCTCCACAACTCTCCAACAACCGCCTAATTTGTTAAATTTGTGGTAAATCTGTCCAGACTGCTATTGATTGTTTTCACCGTTTTGATTATTCATATCAAGGTCATTTCCCTCCTCAAGATGTCACAACAATGGTGGCTGAGACTAATGCCACATTTGATCATCAAGTTTGGTACATAAACAACAGCGCAAATGCCCATATTACATCAGATGCAACTAATCTCACTCATCAACAACCTTTTCGTGAATCAGAAACTATAATTGTCAGAAATGGTTCAAGTCCGCGAGTTCTAAATATTGGTTCTACCATCTTTAACTTAGGTCAATCCAATTTTCATTTAAACAAAATTCTTCATTGCCCACAAGTAGCTACCAATCTTATCTCTATCAATCAATTTTGTTTAGATAATAATTATTACTTTATATTAACTACTAATGATTTTATCGTGAAAGAGAACCGGACAAGCAAAATTCTACTTCAAGGTGTGGTTGAAAACGACCTATATCCACTAGCTAGGTGCAAGACTTCTCATAAGAGCCTCACATGTCTTTTGGCAACAATAGGGGTTCGAGCTAATGCAAATACTTGGCACTCAAGACTAGGACATCCCTTTAGTGTCATTTTAGATAGTTTGTTTCATTCAAATAATCTCTTTATCAAAGGTCCTTCAAATAAAATAGAGTTTTGCTCAACTTGTCAACTTGTCAAAGCTAAGAAACTACCTTTTCCAGAGTTTAGTCGTCAGTCTTTTGTTCCTCTTGCTTTAATCCACTATGATGTATGGGTTTCCCCTATACAATCAACTGGTGGTTGTTCCTACTATGTTTTGTTTAATGATGATTATTCGAGATATTCATGGCTATATCCTTTGCACAAAAAATCTGATGTGTCTGCAACTTTTGTTCAATTTAAAACCATTGCAGAAAATTTTTTCTCAACATCAATAAAGCAAATCCAAACAGATAATGGTGGAGAGTTTACTTTCAACCAGTAAAAAATTTTTGACTGCAGGTTGACTATAGGTTGACTTGCCCACACACTTCTCAACAAAATGGAATTGTCGAGAGGAAACATAGACACATACAAGAAATAGGACTAACACTTCTGGCCCAATCAAGCTTGTTCCCCCAATATTGGGTTGATGCGTTCCTTACTTCAGTGTTCTTAATAAACATATTGCCCAAAGTCTTAGATAATATGACACCTTACTTTTTAATTCATAAAACTGAGCCAACTTATATGGACTTGCATGTTTTTGGATGCACTTGCTATCCATTCCTTCGACCATAATTAAGCATTCTGAAGTAAAAAGTGTCTCTTCCTAGGCTATTCTTATTGTAAAAAAAGATATAGGTGTATTGACTTAGCAACTAAACGAGTATACATCTCACGACATGTCATCTTTGATGAGATATCTTTCCCAACTAAGGAACTAGCCGAGAACACCACATCTCGAAGAACAAATCCTACTGCAGGTAAACCACTAATAATTTCAAGTTCAGTTATATCTAGTAATTTATTATCTAACATTTCTACAGTTATGCCACCTCAAAATGATCCTTCTTTTCCTTCTGTTGAAATGCCAATCCTTGTGGCATCAAACTCTGCATAACAATCTCCATATCCTGCATCCAATGATTATTCTCCCCCTCCTCCTCCCACTTTAAATTTTGAAAATTCCGTTGACCTAGAAATTGTCATTCCACCAATATCTCCTTCTCCACAGGTGCCACAAGAACCCGATAATACCTCCAACAATCCAATTGTCCAGCCTACCTTCACTCAAATTCAAACACATTCCAAAATAGGTCACTCTCGACCAAAATCATTTCCTAATTACAAATTATTCTATCGTACCCGACATCTTTTGCAAGTTTTTTCTGCAGTCTTGGATACTCTTGAACTAACCTCTTACACTCAAGCAATTTCGGATCCACAATAGTGTGTTGCAATGGGAAAGGAATTTGTTGCATTGATGGAAAATGGGACTTGCTCTCTATGTCCTCATCCACTTGATAAACACATTGTCCGGAACAAATGGGTATACAAAATTAAGAGGAGACCAGATGGCAGTATTGAACGTTTTAAGGCCAGACTCGTGGCCAAAGGGTATGATCAAAAGAGTGGTGTGGACTACCATGAAACTTTTTCACCCGTGATTGAGCCAACTACTATTCGTTTAGTTTTGGCTATTGCAGTTCATTTTAGTTGGCTCATTCGACAATTGGATGTGTCGAATGCATTTCTACGTGGATTTCCAAATAAAGAGGTGTTTATGGAACAACCAAAAGGTTTTGTTGATGAGACCAAACTGAACTATGTTTGTAAATTACATAAGTCTCTTTATGGTCTTAAACAAGCCCCAAGAGCCTGGTTTCAACGATTATCACAGCAACTTATGGAGCTTGGTTTTCAAGAATCCATCAATGACTACTCTCTGTTTACTTTACATACTAAAAATGTCAGAATTTTTGTCTTAATATATGTAGATGATATTTTGGTTACAAGATCTAACACCTCAGAAATTACCAAACTCATTCGACATTTGTAGAGTATTTTTCATGTCAAGGATCTTGATTCTCTGTCTTATTTTCTAGGTGTGGAGGCTAATAAGAGCTCACAAGGACTACATTTACGTTAAACCAAGTACATTTGTGATCTCTTAGACTGGAGTCAAATGGCTAGTGCCAAGCCACTTGTATCACCTACAGTGGCAAGTACCAAACTATCCAGTACAGAAAGAGAACTAATATCTTATCCTTCTACTTATCGACAAATCATTGCGGCACTCCAATACTGCACAATAACGCGTCCCAATATTTCTTATGTTGTTAACCAGCTATGTCAATATATGCACCGGCCAAGAACTCCACACTATCAGGCTATGAAGCGAATTCTTAGCTACTTAAAGGGCACTGTAAACCATGGACTGTTCTACACACCATCTCCTCTATAATTACATACCTACTGCAAATCGAATTGGTCAGGCAATCCAGACGACAAAAGGTCCACTAGCAGCTATGGAGTTTTTCTGGGCAAAAACCTGGTTTCTTGGAGCTCTAAGAATCAAAATGTGGTCTCTCATTCGAGTACTGAAGCTGAGTACCGTTCAATGGCACTTGCTACAACTGAAGTCTACTGGCTTAGAATGTTTTTCAAAGAATTGGCTATTGGTCTAGTCCACATATCGACTATGTGGTGCGATAACATTGGGGCAATTGCACTCTCTTCAAATCCGGTGTTCCATGCAAGAACGAAGCATGTAGAGATTGACTATCATTTTATTCGGGAGAAAGTATGCAACAATGATATTAAAGTCCAACATGTCTCAAGCGTGGATCAAATAGCGGACGTCTTCACCAAAGGCCAAACTGCACAATGTCTTCAATATCTAAAAAGCAAATTAATGGTCTGTCAAAACCCCATTAATTCGAGGGGGGGTGTTAGACTATCAGAATCTTCAGCAGAAAATCCAAGAGTATTTGCACCAATTCTTTACTCCATCCATTTTGTTACCAATTCAAAATAATCTAGCTGTTAGCGTAACTTTCTCCTACAAACGTGTATTTGATTGTATTTAATTGTTGATTGCATTTGATTGTTTCCTTAGTATACGCTTGACATTTCAATTGTATAGCTATAAATATAATAAAAAACTACACGGCTTAGGTGTATTAGCCAAACCAAAGATATCTTGTGTGCTCATCAATCTGTTGAATAGTTAAGATCTTACACCAAGATGTTAGTAATGTCGAGGCTAAGAAAGGGGTCCAGTGCAGCTTCATGGAGAACAAAGAATCTTCTTTTTCCGTATCCCCTTTGCCTTCCTTTGGGTTGATGACTTCCACACTTTTATACCCAAACCACCCATTGATAGATTCGGTGCACAGGTTCTTCACCAAATGAGATATTACTCTAGTCTTCAGCAAGATTAGGAACTTTGACGAATGTACGCACACTTCGAGGTACAGTCAGGCCATCTTAGCAAGATTCAGGGTGGTGAATGGTTTTTTGCTCTCCACATTCTCACATGTGTGTCTATGGGTAAATGGAAAGAAGTTGATGGGAATGCGAAGTTGGGTACTTAGCGCATGGAGTATGCATCTATGGAGAAAAGCTTCTAACAAACTCCTGGTGTTAGTAAAACTAGTAAACTTGATCAATGAGATTTTTTGCCTGGGAACGCGCCAAAACATGCTCCAAAAAGTCAAGTTTCCATGCACCAAAGAGTAAAGAGTAGGACAGTAGTCTTCTGTCAGTGAGGATGACCATAAGAAGGCCTCCGGGAGTGTCTTAACAACTAAAAATAGGGTCAGAACCCATGTTTTGGCCCACTACTTTCCTTCTTCATCACCTCATTGCAAATGGATGAACTGAGTTGCAGTTGCTTGCAATCCCAACTAGTGTTTTTTATCCAATTATTGATGAGATAGTTGACTGCCCAAATGAGAGCACAATTTGCACAACAAGCATAGATGATGTTCCACTTTTGTACGAGGAAATGGATAAAAAAGGTAGCCCATTATTTGCCAAACTTATTAGCTTTTGATGAGATGCTTCAGAATTGAGAGCGGATGAGTTTTCCAAACTTGAGCTCGTCCTAAGGAGTGTATCATAAGTTACCTTTCTAACCTCTTCCTTTGAAGTTCACGATCCCATCATTTTCTTTTCTTTCTCAAATTCATGCTTCTTTTTCTCCAATTGCTTGATGAAAATTTTCTGAATTGCTATTCAACCCAACAAATGATCTAATCCGACAATTGCTCAAAATACCATCTGGAACTCTCGACAGACATACGGTTCTTAATGGGATGCAGGATATACTCCCCTCAAAGCACAACCTGAACCTTCACGATTCATACAGCCAACTACTTCACCCAAATTAATAACACCAATACATCTTTCTTGCCACTATATTGCTTACTGAACCCAGATGGCAAAGTGATTCCAAATACCAAAACTTCAATGCAGTCCCGTGGCCAACATTTGGAACCAATAGATTGGAGCAGAGATATGATCACAGAAATCCTCTATTAAGTTCACTTCCCCACAACCTCACTCCTCCAGTCCCAACAACTTGGCCATTGATGATATCATCCCATCATCAACAAGAAACAGAGAAAAATAAAAACATAAAAATAGAGTATGAATTTAGCTCTATTTCATGGATTGTCAAAGAGTTAGGAGTAGGTGAAATCCACAGGGAACAAGAGCAAGATTTTTCTATCTCAAGTTCAGAAAAGGAACAATGCATCAAATATTTACAAGAGAAAGCAAAGATAAAAAACAAAGCCAAAACAGATCATGCATGCAGAGAGTTAGATCCAACAATGCAAACGAGTGGCCCTTGATAACCGATCAAAAAATCAATGCTTAGAAAAAAAAAAATTGTTAAAATTAAATGGGAAGGGTAAGGATTTAATTTTTTTTTTTTCCCTCATATATATATATATATATATATATTATGAATTCTAAGTGAAATTATTATGAATCAACAATTTTATTGATATTTAAAGTTTTTTAAAAAAATCTATGAATTTTAAATAAATTTTGGAAGGTATTTGTAATGGGGTATTTTTATTTGCACTTTCCTATTATGTTGAAACATTGTAAGATAAATCAAAATATATCAGGTATGATTTGGATACAAATAATTAAAACAATAATAATTTTTATTTAAATATAAAAACTAATTGAAATTTACTTTTCAAATATAATATTTATTATAAATAGTTAAAACAAATGTATAATTATTAATTTTACAAACTGAAATTGACATTGAAATTCCGTTGGAGTAATTCCAAAGGCCCACTAGGCCAAGCTAAGAATGGCCCGGGCCAACATGGTCCATTTACATGCCTACCTTTTTATTATAGGCCCACTTAGCTGCATCTCTTAGGACTCTAGCGAAACACAATCTAAACCAAATAAATTTCCCGATTCAATTCACTTCCTACAATTCTGCCAAAAAGACCTAATTTCTCATTGAAAAAATTGTTAAAAATAAAAATAGCAAGAGAATCAAGTTATGGCTCAAAAGAGTTTTTTTTTAAAAAAAAAAAAGAAAAGAAAAAGAAATTCTATCTAAACCTTAAAAAATTTAAAATAAGTAAAACATAAGGGAAGTTACAAACTAAATGCACCAAAAGTAAATCCAAAAATGGGATGGCTGGTTAGGGACAATAATATAAACAAGTAGGCTTATCAATTGTTGAATCCATAGAATCTATGATCCCCCTATGCATTATGAATTTTTTCTTTGCTTCAAATAATAATAATAATAATGTTTATTCATACTAATAAACAATTCTTCATAATCATAACCTCCTAATTTCCAATAATTATAATTGAAATTATTTTGAATAAACAACGTTGAAACCAAACAATGTTTCAACATAATAGGAAAGTGCAAACAAAAATACCGCATTACAAATACCTTCCAAAATTTAATTAAAATTCATAGATTTTTTTTTTAAAAAAAAACTTTAAATATCAATAAAATTGTTGATTCATAATAATTTCACTTAGAATTCATAAAAATAAAAAATAAAAAATAAAAATTGTGAGGGAAAAAATTAAAATAAAATAAAATAATTTAAAATCCCCACCCTTCCTATTTAATTTTAACAATTTTTTTCAACTTGAAATACAAATTACATTGTTTATTCAAAATAATTTCAATTATAATTGTTGGAAATTAGGAGGTTATGATTATGAAGAATTGTTTATTAGTATGAATAAACATTATTATTATTACAAATTTGAAGTTTTTACTATTTATTTTTTATTTTTCATCATTTTCATTAATTTTATTGTTATTAGTGTGAATAAATATTATTATTATTATTATTATTATTATTTGAAGTAGAGAAAAAAATCTTAAAATTAAAAAAAAATGTAAATTTGAAGGGTATGGGTTTTTACCTTTTTTTTTCATAATTTTCATCAATTTTAAGTATAATTAGTATGAATAAACACTATTATTGCCATTTGAAGTGGAGAAAAAATTCTTAAAATTTAAAAATAAATAAATAAATTTGAAGGGTTTAAAAATATAAATTCAAATTTAAATTTATTACAACTTTTATTTATTTACATGATATTAAGTATCTTATTATTATAATAATGTATTGTTAATAATAGAACATTTTTGTACTCTCTCATTTGATTATATAATATTAACACTTATTGTCATGTATCTTTAATAATAGATTCATATTCATGTAGAATATAATATATATATATATATATATATATATATAAGTTTTATTCAAATTCAACTTTTTTTTATTTATATAATATTAATATTTATTTAATACATTTTTATATTAAACAAGTACTAATACTTTGTAATCAATTAAAAATAAAACCTTGAGGAAAATCAAGGATATGTGTCAATATAAATTTATAATAAAAATATATAAATATAAATTTATTTATTCTCGATAATACATGGATATAGATTCATTATTAATTTATTAATATAGAAATTTATTGTAAACTCCTTTATGTAAAATTTTTTTTATTATATTTTTTTGTAAAATATTTTTAAAAAATTATATTCTATAACACCTATTATTTTTATGGGACAATTGTGTTTTGAACCTAGTTGGGCCCAAAAATTAAGTTTTAGTCCATATAAGTTCATCATTTAAGCCAAAAACCTAGAGAAAGTATGAAAATTGAAAAGAACGATAAGAATTTTTTATCTTTTCAAAAATGACCTTTATTGACTATGAAAAAAAAAGTAGAAAAATATTAATTTAAATTTTATTCCTTTTGTAAACCTCAATAAAATTTAATTTAATTTAGTGATTTGGAAAAAAATACACCATTTTCCAAAAAAAAATAAAAATAAATTATTATTATTTAAAAATCAAACATCTTGGAAAATATATATTTTAAAAATTGTGTATATAAAAAATAACTAAAAATATGTCAAAATTATTTTTTTTAAATGATATATTTTTAGAATACATGTATATTTTTTAAAAAAATAGTTTTCTAAAAATAATAAATTTTTAGAATAATTATTAAAAAAAATTAAGATAAAAAATTTGTCAAACATTGTGGTAGAAAATACTCAAAATAGTTTTAAAGGGTATATTGGTCTCTTCACAATTTATATCATTTTCATCAATTATGCAACTTTTATTGACTAAATCTTAATTTTTGGGCCCAACCGGATCCAAAACATCATTTTCCCTATTTTTAATCGGTAATAATAAAAAAGGTCATTGCTTTGGCCTCATTTTTCATCACTATTGAGGGATTGGAGACAAGTATGGTTCAAAGTCGCCATATCGATCATTGACTGAGAGGGTCTCGAGATATGTTGGTCTCGACATCTCGATTTGGTATCAAATGATACACAAAATAAGATAATTAGAAATTTCAAAAAATTATAAAAATGTTATGTAAATTATATATAAAAAATAGATAGAAATTAAATAAGTTTAAAAAATTAATAAAACAAAATTTTTCATATTTAACTCAAAGCTATTTATAATAATACTAAGAATTGGGGATTTAATTCTCAATCTGTCATATAAATACATTTAATTTTTCATTAAATCCCATCCCATACCATCCATATCATTTTGGACTCAAATCATTTAATTTAATTTAATATGTTACCATCAAATCCTATTTCTTACCATCAATGTAAATCCATATAAAATGCATTTTTTACTTTACCAATAATTTGGGTTCCCAATCTCCCACACCTCGCACACCATCGTTGCTCTCAAGACCGCCTACAGACGACACCACTTGCAATTGCAAATTTGCAACTATGCAAAACCCTGGAGGGGAAGCAATCTGACTGTGAGGAGGTTGCCTGGCCGACGTCGCCGTTGTAAGATTCAATCCACTTGACGAGTTACCATCGTCGACACCAAAGCTCCACCCTCTGGTAATGCTTGATTTTTAGGAAAATCAGGTAAGTAAATCCTAAATCATGCCCTCATCCTTCGATGGTTTCTCCTCTCATTTTCAAACGGGTCAAGGGTTGGGTTTTTTCTTCTTCGTCTTCTTTGATCTTCTAGGTTAAAAGCTCTAATTTCATAATCATGGGTGTTTGCTTTTGAAAAGGGAATCTCTTATTTTTATTTTTGAAAATGTTCTGATGTTTTATTGTGATGGGAAAGAAAAAAAGAATGCTTGAAATTTTTTCTGTAATCTAACTAAGTCGACCGAGTTAACTCGAAGCTCAGATGAGTCAACCGAGTATTACCGATTCTTTGTTGAGTTTGTGCATTAGATCGTATCAGGTGTTGGTCTCATCGCTGCAGGTGTCGAGGCTGTTGATCAGTATCTCTTGGAGTCTGGAGGAATTTAAAGTGTCTCTGCAAGTATTTCATTAGTAGGTGTGTTAAGAAGGTTGGTTTTTATTTGTTTCACTCAATTGTTATTCCTTCTGCACTTCAATTTCTTATAAGAAAGTGTAATTGTAGTATGATATGTCTCTTTTATTAGGATTTTTGTAATTGTTTTTCAATTTTGGTTGGATCTTGGAATGACAGGTGAGCATATTTGGGTTATGAGAAAATGTGGGAAAGAAAAGTAAAGAGTGAAGTGCCATATATTGAATTTTCTATTGTTCATGAACAGAGAAATGCAATGTAATGTTCCACATCAGATAGGGGAGAAAGTTCCTAACGTTATATATGTAGAGGCTTATTTTAATCAAAGTAGACGCGTTTTAAAGCCATGAGGGCCCCTTTGGGTTCAAAGCGGACAATATCTACACGGTTGGGAGTGCATCGTTACAAATGGTATTAGAGTCAATCCCCGACCCCAGTTTGGGGGTTTGTTTGGCCCCGTAAAGGGTGTTTGTCTGTTTATCCCACAATCCTGTCTGCATGGGGGGGTGTTTGTGATGTCCCACATCGAATAGAGGAGAAAGTTCTTGATACTATATATGTAAAAGGCTCCTCTTAATCAAGTAGATGCGTTTGAATGCCGTGAGGGCCTCTTTGGGTCCAAAGCGGATAATATCTACACCGTTGGGAGCGAGTCATTACAAATGGTATCAGAGTCGATCCTTGATTCCAATGTGGGGGTTTGTTTGGCCTCGTAAGGGGTGTTTGTCTGTTTGGCCCCGCAATCCCATGGGACACAACAAGGACGTTGTATCTGCATGGGGGGGTGTTTGTGATGTCCCACATCAGATAGGGGAGAAAGTTCATAGCGTTATATATGTAGAGGCTCATTTTAACCAAGTAGACGCGTTTTAAAGCCGTTAGGGCCCCTTTGGGTCCAAAACGGACAATATCTACACGGTTGGGAGTAGGTCATTACATGCAACTTCTAAATATACCTTTTCCTTGGTTTTTTCTTGTGTAAGAATGGGAAAGATTAGCACTTGCTATTAATTTATACTTCCTATGTTAAGAGGATATTACCGAGAGGTAGTTGGGAGGCCCAACTAAACAATATGCAGAAAATATGTTTTATTAGTTCAATCATAATTCTATCATATAAAACCATAATTGCAATGAAACATCTAATAGCTTTGTGGGTATTCCGGCAAAGAATAATCACCAATAATGTATTAGAAAAAAAAAAAAAAAAAACCCTCATTACTCAAAATAAAACGCTTATACAACACTTTCAAAATTACAATAAGAAAATATGTTTTTTGCTAATAACCTCTGATGGACCAAACTTACTCTAAACTTAGGGTCGCTGCTCCTCTTGTCCTCCTTCCCTATCATAGGCATTTTTTTTATTCTTGAACATGTCAAAATTATAAAATGTTTTATCCCAATAGCATGCTATTTTCACTAAGAACATGGTCCATATGACAAGGAGGAACCATCCAAAATATGGGATCAAGATCAGGAATAGCAAAATTGCAGCTGTTGTTCCACTTAAGAACCGAATATGACCCAAAATAAGGAGATATCTTCCATCTTCTTCAATTTTGACAGTTCCATCAAAATTAAGGATTTCATAAACCACAACCACCATGAAATATATAAATATTGCAAATTAATAAGGAGATTTGCATAACTATATTGTGTTGGACAAATGGGGAAACATTCTCATAGTGGTACTTCACAAGGACAGTTGAACCCAGAATTGTAAGGAAAGATATGAAAGCTGATGAAGTTTTGTCATGAAAATAATAAATAAATAAATAGGAAATTCAATTAGATTTATGAAAATAAGATATTAGTAGTATTAATTAAAAATGTTAGATAAATATGATCAAATTAATTCTTTTATCTCATTTTAGATAATATTATATAGTATCATCTAAAACAATTATAATTTTAAAATATTAAAAGTACATTTGAGCAGCACTTTGTGTTTTAGTGGATAGAACACGTAATATCTAACATGTATATTTGAAAAGCAAATGATTAAGATAAAAATTTAACCTAAAACTAGAGTTTGAAAAATTGAGTGCTCACAAGTAGAAGAGCATTGAGGGAAAAGAGTGAAATGCCAATGGTGGTGTTATTTTTTATTGAAACCATACATGAGAAATTTTAATGGGTTAAGATATATTTTCAAATGAACATATATTAAATGAAGGGACACGCATAGGTTACATTTAATTAATGAATACTTGTGAAAATTAGTGAAACATAAAAGTTGAAGAAAATGATTTAAAATGAGTGTATTGAATTAAACAAATGGGTTGAGTAAGGTAAGAGAATATTGAAAACAAAATGAAGATGAAAAGAGGGAACAAAATGGGAAAAGGACATGAGAAAAGGCTGCATACCGCATACCTTGGTTGTGTGGGCATGACAGATATTGTAGATGTTGTTGCTCTTACTTTGAAACCTGAAGGGAATGAATTAATAAGCCCTGAATTAATTCAGGGAGGGATGTTGTAGATGTTGTTGCTTTGAAGCCGATAGAATTTATAAGACGGAGAAATACTGTAGAGATGCGGAGAAATACTGGGAGGGATATTGTAGATGCTATTGCTTTGAAGCCGATAAGGGAGTCAAGGTGCGAAGCAAATAAGGGGGCCATATACTGGGGCCGAGCCAAGTCGCTTTAGGCCAAGGCAGCAAGTCTTGGGCAGCCATTTTTTATGCTGCGGAGAAATACTGTAGAGGTGCCAAGTAGGGTTCAAAAAATCGACCGAGTCCGGTACGACTCGGCTGAGTTGTATCCGCCTCGATGCCAGCCGCGACGAGTCCAATACCAGATACCTAGACTCGGCTTGAATCGGTTGAACTCGAATGACTCGACCGATATTCCGAGTTAATTCAGTCAACTCGAAAAAAAAAAAACCCCCAATCAACAAATTCTCTTGGAAAAAAAAACCATCACAACAAGAATCAATTTTTCAGAGAAATCAGAGATTTCTCTGCAAAAGAAAACCCAAACAAACCCGTGAAAATTTAAAACACACCCATGACCTTTCAAAAGCCTTTAAAAAAAGCCTCAGTTGTAGATTGAAAAATAACTTACCTAGCCCTAAATCCACCATTGCCGGAGTGTAGAATCTTTGTCTTTGCCCTTTGGTGCGGTGCCTAGTGGGAAGGTAGTAGATCGTGGTTATATGGTAGCAGACTAGTAGTGGGAAGGTCCGAATCGGTCTTTGTGGTCTTCGTTTGTGAGTTAGGGAATAAACTAGCAAGGCTGCAGAGTACAGATCAGTGTCTTCGTGGTCTTTGTTTGTGACTTGTGAGTTGGGGAAGAAGATAGTAAGGCTGCATCTTCGTGGTGTTGCCGTGTTGGGGAAGAAGATAGAGGGAGGGCAAGAGTTTCAATTTCAAACCTGCAGGTTATAATTAATAAAGGTAATTTCCCCCTTTTTGCTATATAGTTGTGGTTAATGAAGCATATGAGCATATATATACTCTCTGTATACGGTTTAAGAGTTTATTGTTGCTATATATAATCTATCATTCCTTTTCAAATATTGAATGGTTATAATTTTTAGGTGCCAATTAATTTGATTGACTTTCATCCATCACATAAATCAAAAAACATAAATGAATATCTTTAATATTTTAAAATTATTATCACCATTAAATTATACATTTTATCAATTTCTCAATACTCTTAATAAAATTAGTCATTATTTTTTATTTTATACAATGACAAGTGACATTAAATACTAATTTATTTATTAAGTGATTAATTAAAATTCATCTTAGCCCGATTGGGTGATTGACCATCCTTGAGATGTGATCTATTAGTCTTTGATTGAATGGTCTTTGATTTTTGTTTTATATTCTTCAACTATGGTATAATTTAATTTTAAATTTACGTATATAAATTATAAACTAAATAAGACATAATTAATAATTTTAAATTATTTCATAAATTTTTTAATTTTTAAAAATAATTTTTAATTCAAAAGACCAATCTAATTAATTACATATAAAATCAAAACATTTTATAGTATTATGTTCATAATTCAATTCTAAATAAGTACATGGAATGAAAAATTTGACTCATTTTAAAAAGTTAAACCTTATTAATTATTCAATTTAAATAAAATATTATTAAAAATTATTACTTTAAATATTTATTATTAATTTTTAACCCAAAAAATGAGGAAGATGTTAATATTTTTATGTTTCTAACATATACTAAAATAGTATTTTTTTTTATAAAAATAAAATAAAATAAACCTATGATTTTATTATAATATCATATATAAGTAAAAAATTATAAGTACTCATTTGCAATAGATACTAAACCTTTGTTTAGGTTATATTTGATTCCCAAAAAATTATTAAGAAAATTTATTTATTTTTTTCCCTATTTTTATCATAAAAAATATAAAAGAGAATCAGTTGCAATTAAAAATTAGCTAAACATTTATATATTTTTAAATTATATAATCTTTATATAGAAAAATAAATAAATAAAATGAATTAAAAGAGCCATAAAAAAATAATTTATTAACCTTAAATTTGTTTAGTTTTTTTTTTTCCTCTAATATTCATAAACCAAATATAACATTAGTAAATGACTTATTTAATTAAAAAGGTTATTGAAAAACCAATTTTGTAAATCTAACCCTTCATTATTTTTTTGGCATCTTTTTAAAAAAACACTCTCATTATTTTCTTATAAAAATAATTATTTCTTTTAAAGCATTCATGTAAATACTTAAAATAATCAAGGGTATTTATATATATATATAAAAAAAATGAGTTACTCTTCAAATATAAGGATTATTTTCATCATTTTTAACTAATTAGGTTTTAATAAATTGAGTTACTCTTCAAATATAAGGATTATATAAAATTTTTTATAATGCTACAAAATATAATATACAAGAAATAGTATTGAATACTTTAAAATTTTCACTCAATTTTCTATTAGTATAAATAAATTTACATTATATTAGTGACAAAAAATTTCCCTATTACTCAATTACATTAATACTATATTGCAAAATTAAATTACATTATGAAATTAATAATTATTTAATTCTTTTTTCAAATAATCATAAATGATTTAATAATACAGAATGAAGGGTATGCATTTACATGGTCAATTACATTTATATTTGAATCAATCTTACTTCATTATTTCATGTAGATTTTTTATTTTATAATATTCTACAATTAAATTATAATAGAAAATCAATAATTATCAAAACAAACTTTTTTAAAAGAATTTTTTTTATAAAAATATTCATTTATTTAACTATTATTTATTTTAATTAAAAAAACATATAAATAAGTGGAAAACAAAATATAATGAACTTAGGTGAGAGCGTGTTTATTTCATTTTTAGTACAATTTATTTTTATATGGTACCAATATGAAACATATAAGTGAGTAGAAAATTGCATATTATAATTCTTATATAAATGTGTTTATACATATATTTAATTTGAAAAGTAAGTTGTTTTCCTTTTATATATGGTTAGGTTAAAATTTCAAAATGGCTTCAAAACATGATATTGGTTGGGAGCATGCAGACCCTGTTGGTGGTAGTAGAAGAACCACAAAGTGTAAATATTGTGGGAAAGTTATACATGGCGGTATAACAAGATTAAAGCAACACATCGCACATATATCTGGACAAGTGGAAGGACGTCTACGTGTACCGGTAGAAGTGTCACATAGTGTTAGACAACATATGTCTAATACTTCAAAAGATAAAGCACAGTTAAAGAAGAAAAAAGAACAACTTTTGAATTCCTTAAATAGAGAAAATTTCTATGAAATTGATGAGGGTGATTCTAATGATGAAATTGAGGAAATTGCTATGGCTGATTTTGAAAGAAGACAAATGAAACAAACAATGAAAGAAAGTCATCGAATTTTTGAAGAAGGTAGATAAGAGCATCAGAAGGGTGGTAGTTCCTCACAACCTTCTAATGCTAGGATTAAGCGTAGGCTGACACGTAGCTTCAGTGTAAGAGAAGGAGCTAGCATACCTCCAAAAGGAATTGATCCCTACATGTTCTCATCAAAGCAGAAATCAATAAAGAGCTTGTTTTCTACTGAAGGCGTGAAAAAAGTGGGTAAAGTTATTTCTAAATTCTTTCTCTTTAATGCAATACCCTTTAATGCAGCTGACAATGGGCCTTACTATCAATCAATGATTGATACCATAGCAGAAGCAGGTCCAGGCATCAAGGGTCCCACGGGATACCAAATTGGAAATACTTATTTGGAAGAGGAGGTGCAGGAGCTTAAGGTATACATAATAACATTGAAGGCTAAATAGCCTATATATGGGTGCACAATCATGTGTGATGGTTGGAGTTCTAGGACTAGAAAGCCTATCATCAATTTCATGATTTATTGTGATAGAAGTATAATATACCATTCTTCAGTTGACACTACCAACATACCTAAGACAGTAGACTACATCTTTTCCCTTATGGATAAAGTTGTAGAAGAGGTTGGGGAGGAAAATGTTGTTCAAGTAGTCACTGATAATGAGGCAAGTTTTAAAGCAGCTGGTATGTTGTTGATGGAGAAGCGGAAGCATTTGTTTTGGTCTCCTTATGTAGCCCACTGTATTGATTTAATGCTTGAAGATATTGGAAGTATGAAGCAGATTAAGGAGACATTAGATCAAGCTAAGATGATCACAGGATTTATTTATAATAGCTTGAAAGTAGTGAATTTGATGAAAGTGTTCACCAAGGATAGAGATCTGTTAAGGCCAGGAATAACCCGTTTTGCCACTGAATTCATTTCACTTGAGAGTCTTATACGTTATGAGGCTGATTTGAAGAGAATGTGCACAACAAATGAGTGGCGTGAATTCAATAAAGATAGGAGCAGAAAAGGTCTAAGAAATAAGGTATCCAACCTTATCTTAACTGATCGATTTTGGAAGAAGGCAGAGGAAGCTCAAACCATCATGGAACCTCTCGTCAAAGTATTGAAATTGGTTGATCAAGATAAAAAGCCCACTCTATCAATCATTTATGAAGCAATGGATAGAGCTAAATTGGCTATCAAGGCATCGGTCAAGTAATGGGAAAAGTATTGGGAAGTCATTGATAGAAAGTGGGAATGTCAATTGCACAGACATTTGCATGCTGCAGGTAATAATAAATTATTTATATATTTTTTATTATTTATTTCAAGTACAAATTATTATAAATTGATCATTATTTAACTTATGGTAGCATATTTTTTAAATCCAATGTTCCAATATTCAAAGCATTTCTCCAACCATCCGAAAATTAAAGTTGGATTAAAGGAGGTTATCAAGAGATTAGAACCAGATTTGGATAGACAAGCAAAAACAATTAACGAGGTAAAATAATAGTTTGTCACCTTTATATAATGCATTTTGTATATGTAATGTGCATTAACAAAAAAAAAATGTTAATGATGTAGGTGAAATTATTTGTTGACGGCCAAGGAAAATTTGGAAGTGCACTTACAAAGAAAGCAATAAATCAATCTCTTCCAGGTACTGAATACATTTACGTCTATTACAAATAAGAAATTATCATCATTTTTTGTTAAATATATCATAGTGATTAATAAGTATGCATTTTCTTTATTATAGCTGAATGGTGGAACAACTATGGCGACGAAAGTCCACATCTACAAAAGATTGCTGTTAAAATTTTAAGCCAAACTTGTTTTTCATCAGGTTGTGAAAGAAATTGGAGCACATGGTCATTGATTCACACAAAGTTGCGCAATCGTTTGGCAATGAAAAAGTTGCATAAGTTAGTTTATGTGCACTACAATATGCGACTTTGAGTTAAGAATTTGATGCAAGAGCGAAACAATGAAAATTTATACAATCCAATTGATCTTAATCATATCTTTAATGATGATGATATATTAGATGAGTGGATACGAGAAGGAGAGGAGCCTATTTTATCATTTGATAATTTGGATTGGTTGGATAAAGGTCTCCCACTAATGAAAAAGGTAGAGAAAGAGACGTTGATTCCCGTCGTAAAGGTAAGGCTTCTAGAACAATTTCTTCAAGTTCTAGTAGTGATGATGGTGACAATGGGGGCAGTAGGTAGGGTGGTGGCACTAGTGGAGGCAATAGAGGAGTTGGTGGCACTAGTGGGGGCAATAGAGGAGTTGGTGGCACTAGTGAGGGTACTGGAGAAGATGGTAGCATTGGGGGCAGTTATGTTAGTCAAGTGCATCCTGGCATGTCATGGGCACAAGGAGGTGAAAATTACTGTGCCACACAAGATACAGATCATGGATATCGACCAGGGATATGGGAACAACGAAAGCATTTGAAAAGACTAACTACATTTCCTAGCGATGATGATTATTCTAGTTGGCATGATTATCATAGATCAAATTATCACCGTATTGATGAGCACTTACAGAATTTGGGTATAGGATCAAGGCCATATTTCAGAGGGGTAGATGATAGATCATATCACAATGTTAGAGACCATGATAGCTCTTCCAATACTTTTAGTAGAAATGATTTTGATCAATTTCCAATGATGCATCCAAAGGGATATTCAAATACTGGAACACGAGCTAGTGACTCATATGGATATGATCAATCTTCTAGTAGCAGTAGCATTGCTTATCGAGGTTTTGGATACTATCAATATGGTGTTGATCTCGAACAGCCTTCGAAACCATATTTTCCTGATTATGGATCATCAAGCCAATCATCTCAGCCAACATATTCGAGTTATGAACAACTTTTTCAACCATATCCTCACTACAGGAATTGCCACCCCAATTTGTATACTCGTCGTAGGACTGATGATGATGATTTTGAACCCCCTCGTCATTCAACATGGAATTGATTATTGTATTGTATGTTTGTTAGTAAAAATGTTATTATATTTGAAATAAAATAACTTTCTTTTATTAGCATTATCATAAATAACTTTGAGCAGATACTTTTATAACTATTTAAATAATGTTAAATGTGAGACAATTTTATTTTATTAATTTTTTGAGCTTATTTAATTGTATATATTTTTCTGATGATTTACATAATATTTTTATATTTTTTTGAATTTTCTAAGTAATCTATTTTACGTATCGCCCGATACCAAATCGATACACCGAGACCGATATGCCTCAGGACCCTTCGAGTCAGTGATCGATACCGCGACTTTGAACCATGGTGCCAAGTCACTTTAGGCCAGGCAGCAAGTCTTGGGGCCATTTTTTATGCTGCGGAGAAATACTGTAGAGGGGCCAAGTCGCTTTAGGCCAAGCAGCAAGGCAGCAAGTCTATCGAGTCACGTGGGTAGTGAGAAGTTACAGAATAGTCCCTCGAGTCAAAGTTGTGAGTTTTTTCTTTTTGAGTGTAAAGTTTTGAGTTGGAACGTGAGATTAGGATTTAGCTCTTATTGGTTGTACTTGCATTGTTTAAGGGTATCAAAGTTTTAATAAATATATATAATATTTCTAGTTTTAAAGCCATGTGGGATAAATAATTTTTATTTCTTTTAAAACTGCAAATAACACAATATCCAAAAAAAAAAAAAAAATCATATATCAACAAAGAAAACTAACTCAAAAATAAAAAAACATATTATAATTTAAAAACCCCTATACACAAAAATGAAAATATAACTCATTGCTACAATCTAATAATGTAAATCATTAAATACTAACTAATAAGTGATTTATTTTATCATTATTTTTTGTTTCATTCTTCATTTGCTTAATATATCTTCTCTTAATTGATGTAACTTGGGATATACTTCTCTTTTATTTTTAACGTTTTAATTTTATCCTTTAATTTTACAAATAAAAAATAAAGATAAAATTCACAAATGTATATATAAAGATGTCCAAGAAAAGATTTCACATTTCAAAAGTTTTAAATGGATAGAAATTTGTTATGAAATTTTATTATTAAGTTTTGAAGGTGAAAAATAACAATAAGATATAATGTTTAACTACTGCAACCACTTTAAAAACTACTTTGTTTATTATTTATCAATATTTATTACAAATTTATAAATTTATCAAAAATTCTTCATGAATTATTAATTTTTTCTTTAAATATTTTGATCATTTCACTTAAAATTATACGACATAAATAATCTTTTATCATCTTTTCTACCATATGCTAAGATGTGAATAATGGATGATAAAAGTACAAAATAATAATAATAATAATAATAATGAATGCATTTTGTTTTTATTACTTATTTTTTACTATTAGTAACCACTTGATACATTTGCATGAGGTTGAGGTCATGGTGATGGTAGTGCACCAAATAGCATTTTCCTAATAGGTGAATTCAAGGCTTTTTATATAATGTTAGGAAACTTACGAAGTATGTGATTTTAGGGATTTTTATATAATGTTGGGGAACTTGAAAGTCAAAATTTAGGACAAAACACAACTATATATATAATCTATATTACAATTTAAAAACCCTTATATAAAAAAATTCTACACCACCATGAAATGCATTTAAAAAGAAAATGAAAATGAAAATCCTTGTTATAGTCTAATAATGAAACCATCAACCCATACTACCAATTTATTAAGAGATTTATTTAACCTTTAATTTTATTTTTTTTTATTTTATTTGCATGGTATATCATCCCTGATTAATGTAAGTTGGAATGCACTTTTTTCTTCATAACTTTAATGCTTTTTTTTTCATTTTAGAATAGAAAATAAAGAGGTTTAATTAATATAAGTTGTGATATACTTTTTTTCGTATTTTCTAAGAATTTTAATTTTTTATTTAATTTTAAATAAAAAATAAATATATGAGTGATGATAAAATTTACAAAATAATAAAATACCATGGTGGATGAAGTTATTAACACTGGCCCACTTAATTCTTTGAGGAATAGTTGTGATATGCATCGAGGTTCATTAACACTGGCCCATTTTTCGCCATGATAAATTCATCCCACTGTTTCCCCAATAAGTAGACTCAGTTCGACACAATTGTTTCTTTGGACAAACAATGGTTTGGAAGATGGGGAAAGTACCTTCCCCTCTTTATGGAAGAGAAACAAGAATACTCTCTCACTCTCTCATGAAGTTCAAGAGCATGTCTCAACTCTCAAGGGAAGATTAAGCAACAACCTAAGTGAACAAAACAGCAATAATTCTCATATTCTACATATATACGTATTCCATCATTTTACAACAATCAGATTTCAACTTCTTCTTCTTCTTCTTCTTCTTCTTCTTCTTGAGCTGGGTTCAGTTGGGACCCCAACAGCTCAAATACATGACAGTCCTCAAGGACTCCTCTGACTGCTTTCTCTTTCCGCTTGGACCCATGGCAGAAGATGAAGAAGAAGAGACCTTCCTGGCCTGAGAAAAAGACCTCGGATTATTCTTAGCCTGCTGCTGAATCGACCTCGTGGTATAGTTCCATCTGCAGAACCCCTGATCCTTCAACGCCTCCACTGCTCCCACACTTGCTGCCACATAACCCATCTTCAATTTCTTCGTTCTTTCATCTTCCATAACTGATAATGGTGATTCTCAGTGGAAAAAATGGAGTTATATAAAGGTAAGGGAAGGCGCACAAAGTTTGGGAAAACCAGGGGTTTGGGCTCCCTTGGGAATGAAGCCGATAGTTTTCTCTCTGGCAGTATTTATTGTTATGGTATTTACTAGTAGCGTTTGGCGTTATTGGAAAGATGGGAAAAAGGTAATTTGTTTTTATTTCAGTTTGTTCCTTTTTTTGGAAGTATTAGATTAAATGGGGTTGAGGAAGAGGCACACGGTTTTACCTTTTTTCTTTAGAAAAATCCGCTTACGCCCATAGTTTGGGAAGGAGATGAGTGCATTGTATGAAAATTCACATGAAAAAATGGAACGCCTTTTTCCCTACACCGCATTTATCCTTTCTGCATATTCTTTTATTTTTCTTTTGTATATATTTTCCATGAAAAATCCTCAGGATTTCTTTGGGCAAATTACCTCAAAAAAAAAAAGTGGCAGAACAATTGTGAGAATTGAAAACAGCTATTGAGAAAAAAAACAGTATATGATGTATGTATTTCATAGAGCCATCGTCTATACACTATACAATTTACAGCAATTCCACCCTCATGTATATGTCTTCATACAAAAATTCTATGAAATCAATCTCCCCTCCACTGTCTTCATCACTAGTAGGACGATCAAAACCTTCATATATATATATATATATCTTCTTCCTCAGTTGGGTCCCCAGCAGCTCAAGTACATGACAGTCCTCAGAGACTCCTCTGACCGCTTGGCCTTCTCCTCTCTCACTCTGCTAGAAGCCATGGCGGAAGAGGAAGAAGAGAGTTTCTGGGCCTGAGAACAAGACCTGAGCTTGTTCCTGGCATGCTGGTGAATAGACCTCATAGCGTAGTTCCATCTGCAGAAGCCCTGGTCCTTGAGTGCCTCCACTGCTCCCACACTCGCTGCCACTATCCAAGCTTTCCCCATATGACTCATCTTCTTAATTTTCTTTCTCCAAAACTCAAACAACAATTAACAGTTAAAGAACTGCTTCTGAGTAGTGAATGCTATATTGAAGATCTCTCTATAAATCAAGTGTTTTGTGTTGTGATGAGGAAGATGAAGCGAAGGTGGGTTGGTTATATAGCAAGAGATGGGTCTGGGTTTGGTGCCCAAAGTTTTGGGGAAACCAGGGGCTGGGGCCAGCAGTTTTCATAGCTTTGTAACTTTGTTTGGTTTGAATTGGAATGACTACTTTGTCCTTAGATTTGTAAGATTGACCACTGATTCATGTGGGTATAATTGGGTATTCACCTACATAGTTTGTCCTCAGTGTAAGTGTTGCTGTGTTGGGGCAGCCCATTGTTTGGTTTGTGAACCCACTAAACGCCCAAAGAGTACGGAGGATGAAACCGCTGTTTTCCAAAGGGGGGCCGGATTTCAAGCACGTGTCCATTTCTTTGTCTAGTCTGCACCCTATCACGCAGTCTCCTCGAACATATTTCACTGGAATTTTCTTTTTCAAAAAGTATAAATTAAAAAATAAAAATCATAAATTTAAAAAATCTCTTTTATGACTAATTTATTTGTTCAATTAAATTAATTGAGAGTTTAATTTTGGGCGTTGTACCAATTTTATCACCTCTTTGTCCCCTATGCGACCAAATCTGCCATATTATTTCAAATAATTTCCCGACCCTTTTAGGATTTGTTTTCAATTGCTGTAAAACTTCCCAAAAATCCTATATCAAAGACTCAAAATCCTTGGGGCCAAAAAAAACGAAAAAAAAGGTAGGTTTGAGAATTTCTTAAGGCGCTTGAGCTTGGGAAGTTGACCAGCTTAGCCATATATACAAGGCTGACAAGCTTTTTAGGAATTAGGTCTAATATTCTAACATAGAAACTATACATTAAATTAAAATGAATTTTCTAAGCTTTTCTAGCTAAATGATGTGGGTTTTACAAAGACCCAGTCACAATTTACAGCAATTCCAATTTTCCCAACCCTGAGCAATTGGTTGTGATTCGTAAGTCTCCAAGCAAAAATTCCACGAAATTGCCTCACTGCAGTTTCTTCATCTCAATTTTCCTTGACTTTCTTGGAATATGCCCTCCCTGGATGCTTCAAGAGCAGGCTGATGATCATCCATCTTCATATCTTCTTCGTCAGTTGGGTCCCCAGCAGCTCAAGTACATGACAGTCCTCAGAGACTCCTCTGATTGCTTGGCCTTCTCGTCTCTCACTCTGCTGGAAACCATGGCAGAAGAGGAAGAAGAGAGCTTCTTGGCCTGAGCAAAGGACCTGAGGTTGGTCTTGGCATGCTGGTGAATAGACCTCAGAGTGTAGTTCCATCTGCAGAAGCCCTGATCCTTGAGTGCCTCCACTGCTCCCACACTTGCTGCCACTATCCAAGCTTTCCCCATCTGACTCATCTTCTTAATTTTCTTTTATCCAAAACCCAAACAACAATCAACAATAAAAAGAGGTGATTCTGAGTAGTGAATGGATATTGAAGATCTCTCTGTAAATCAAGGTAGTTGTGTTGTGATGAAGATGAAGTGAAGGTGGGTTGGTTATATAGCAAGAGATGGGTTTGGATTTGGTGCCCCAAGTTTGGCAAAAACCAGGAGCTGTGGCCAGCAGGTTTCATGAATCATGACTTTGTTTTGTTTGAACTGGAATGACTACTTTGCCCTTGGATTTGTAAGATTGACAGCTGATTCATGTGGGTATAATTGGGTATTCTCTTACATAGTTGCTCCTCAGTGTTGGTGTGGGGCAGTCCGCAGTACGTGCCCATTGCTTTTGTTTGTGAATCCACTCAACGCTCACAGAGTAAGGAGATGAACCCGCTGTTTTCCAATGGGGTAATGTGCAGGGCCGAATTTCAAGCACGTGTCTATTTCTTTGTCTCTTCCGCACCCCACTCCACGGTCTATACGAAGGACGAACATATTTCACAAATGGGGTAAATTAAAAAAAAAAAAAGGAAGAAGAAAGAATTATGAAAATTGACCGTTTTAAAAAAAGGAAATCTGGGTAGTGAATGGATATTGAAGATGTCTCTGTAAATCCAGTGTTTTGTGTTGTGATGAAGAAGATGAGGTGAAGGTGGGTTGGTTCTATAGAAAGAGATAGGTTTGGATCGGGTGCCCAAAGTTTGGGAAAAAACCAGAAGCTGTGGCCAGCAGTTTTCACGGGTTTGCTTGATCTGAATTGGAATGATTACGTTTGTCCTCAGATTGCTAAGATTGAGGGCGGATTCAGGTGGGTATAATTGGGAATTCACCTACATAGTTGGCCCCATCACGCATCCTCAATGTAATGTAAGCAGTAAGCAGTAAGCAGTAAGCAGTAAGCAGTAAGCGTCGGGGCAGTCGGCAGTAGTGTGCCCATTGTTTAAAAGACATGGGTGTGGGGGAAAACCAGAGGCTGTGGTTACCAGGATTTTTGGGTTGGTGAGGGGTGGGTGGAATGACTGTTTTGTGCATATACTTCTAATGGAAAATGAAGAGATAGATGGGCATTTTGGGCTTTAATCGCTTTTTTTTCCATTGCGCAAGGAGTAAAAATGTGGGTGAAGAAACCGCTGGTTTCCCTGAACATGGCTACCTGGTTGGATGCACCTTTCAGTTGGGCTGTGGGTTGGTTTGGAATAGTGGTTTTTTTTTTTTTTTTTTTTTTAATTTTTGTGTCGAATTTTGAATATATCAAAACGAACAAATTCCAAATCTCAGAAGTAGTATAGCTGAAAATTAATCTGATTATTATTGCTTTTGGACAAATTATGCATAAAAAGAATCATACATATGTACTTGCAATTTCCTGGTAAATTCCCACTCCTCCCAAAGCATCTGAGGTTGAGAAAGCGCTTTGCTGATAATTTCCCAACTCATAAGAACCATTAACCATGACTCACTCGGCTCCAAATTTCCACTGCCTTCATCCATAGATGGATCTCTCTTCTCCATTAATGTTTTTTTCATCTCCCCTTCTCATGACTTCCTTCACATGCTCCCTCCATGAATCTTTCGTCATCATCATCTTCTTCTTGATCACTCGAAATGCGGAACGTCTCAGTTGGGTCCCCAGCAGCTCAGGTACATGACAGTCCTCAGAGACTCCTCTGACTGCTTTGCCTTCTCGTCTCTCATTCTGCTAGAAACCATGGCAGAAGAGGAAGAAGAGAGCTTCTTGGCCTGAGAAAAGGACCTGAGGTTGTTCTTGGCATGCTGGTGAATAGTCCTCATGGTGTAATTCCATCTGCAGATGCCCTGGTCCTTGAGTGCCTCCACTGCTCCCACGCTTGCTGCCACCACCCAAGCTTTCCTCATATGACTCATCTTCTTAACTTTCTTTCTCCAGAACTCAAAAGCCCAAACAAAAATCTCAGTAGTGAATTGATATGGAAGATCTCTCTGTAAATCAAAGCGTTTGTGTTGCGATGAAGAACATGGAATGAATGTGGGCTGGATTATATAGATAGAGAAAGGCACAAGGTTTGGGGAAAAACCAGAGGCAGGGGCCAGCTGTATTTCTGGGTTGATCTGGAATGACTCTTTTGTCCTTCAATTTGTAATTCCAAGGGGCATTTCAGGTGGGTATAATTGGCGGCTGGTGCCGCTTCCACTGATTTGCCCATTGTTTTCTTTGTTAATTCCACTAGCGCTCGGGCAGTAAAAGCCCTGCATGAAACCGCTGTTTTGGCAACGTCCACGTCAAACACGTGTCCTTTTCTTTCCTGCTTTTATTATTATTTAATTTTATATTGACCAATTATTAAGTAGATTACAATAATTGGTCCATTAAGTTAAGGATTTAAGACCTGGTTCAATTCATTGTATCCATCCCCATCCACTTTTAAGTTCGATTAAGTTTGAAGACTGAAATTTGATCTTTAATACTTATATTATTAATATATTTATTCTAATATTTTATTATTTTAAATTTATTAAATTTATTTCTATTTTTATCAGTTATATAACTGTATTAAAATAATTATTTATGGTTTAGATAGATTTTTAATGCATGTATTATATTCTAAAGCATAAAATTTAAAGGCTTAAATTTTTTTTTTTTTTTTTTCATGATTAGAAGCATAATTTTTTTGATGTGTAATTTTTTAGCATAAAAATGATACAACAAAAATTTTAGGCCCTTTAGGCTCTGTTTGGAACTGGAAAATGTAAAAGACGAGACAACGCAATCGTTTTGATAATGAATCTGATTTCTATGTCAAATATACATTGAAATCATCTCGTATGTATATACCAAAGCTGCCTTTTGCAGACAAATTCTTAACTCAGAGACGCCAACTATTAGCAGTTGGTTCTAATTAATTTCTGGATTTCCACCTTCTTGTTTGTCTTGTAGGAAAAATTCCATGAAACTGATCTCCACTCCACTTATGAGTTATCACTTTCTTGAAATATGCCCTCCATGGATGCTTCGCTAGTAGGCTGGTGATCATCCATCTTCATATCTTCTTCCTCAGTTGGGTCCCCAGCAGCTCAAGTACATGACAGTCCTCAGAGACTCCTCTGACTTCTTTGCCTTCTCATCTCTCACTCTGCTAGAAACCATGGCAGAAGAGGAAGAAGAGAGCTTATTGGCCTGAGAAAAGGACCTGAGGTTGTTCTTGGCATGCTGGTGAACAGACCTCATAGTGTAATTCCATCTGCAGATGCCCTGGTCCTTGAGTGCCTCCACTGCTCCCACACTTGCTGCCACTATCCAAGCTTTCCCCATATGACTCATCTTCTTAATTTTCTTTCTCCAAACTCAAACAACAATCAACAATGAAAAGAACTGATTTGAGTAGTGAATGGAATATTGAAGATCTCTCTGTAGATCAAAGTGTTTGTGTTGTGATGAAGAAGAAGAAGTGAAGGTGGGTTGGTTTTATAGAAAAGAGATGGGTTTGGGTTTGGGTTTGGGTTTGGTGCCCAAAGTTTAGAAAAAAACCAGAGGCTGTGGCCAGCAGTATTCATGGGTTTGTTTGGTTTGAATTGGAATGACTACTTTGTCCTTGGATTTGTGATGCTAAGGGGAGTTAGATGTGGGTATGATTGGGTTTTCACCCACTTGTGTGGTCCCTACTGAGAATTATCATGGTGATTGGTGGCAGCTGCCAAAGATGCGTCCCCTGTTTTCCTGCTAAAGGAGTGAAAGGAGTGAAACCGCTGGTTTCCAAAGCCAAGTTGCTTATTGAAGTTCAATAACATTCACTTTTGGACTCCACCTAGACTATTTTCCAATTGGACTTGAATTCTGTGAGCTCACCTAACAAAAATGTGAACAAATTTTAGTGTTTTATTAAACCTCTAATGTTTGCTGAGTAATTAATTTCACATAATGAACTAATAATACATAATTGGATTATGAATTTGACTTATAAGAGGATAAATTACTGTTGGGATATAGCGTCTATAATGGAGCCTTTGAACCAATTGTCTAAATGATGGATCTTGCTTTGTTTCAAACTTTTGATTGTTTTGTTTTGTAAGATTCAAAATTAATCAATACCAAAGAAACTAAAATTCCTAGGATAGATCAAGGACGGTAGGATGAGAACAGGGGATTGAGATCTTTGAATAAACCTCTTTATAAATATATTGAAAAAATAAATAAAAGAGAGGGTTGAAAGTGTCGTGTAAGTGAAAATCCTAACACAAATATATTAGTTTAAGAACATAAAAAAATATAACAATCCACATAAAAATATATGATATTTTAATATGATTCGATCAATTATGCCTATATATGTGAATGAGAGAATCATTTCATTATATCATACGAAATATTTCTCATTTTTTCTTACATCTTTATCCATCTCATATAATTTTTACAAGTTAATCTTCATTTTATAAGATTTATAATATTTATAAAAATATTTCTAATAACCTTTTTTATTGAATAAAGAAATCTAATATTACAATGATATATTAACTTAAAAAAAATTTATACAATATTCTTTATAAAAATGAATCAATATTAATAAGAATTTAAGACACTCTTTAACAATCTCAACATCAAATTCCATTAAGTTAATTTTTCATCTTTTCATAACACACTTTTTGTATCACGTTTCAATAAAAAAACGATCAACTCTACTTTCAACTAAAAATTCATTTTGTCATTATTTTGTGTACTATGTTCCTTTTGGTTTTCCTATAAATCTTCAACATAACTTTGATATCAATTTATCGTGTCAACGAAATCTTTAATAAAAAATATTAATTTTAGAATACAAAAATAAAATAAGTCACATAAAAATACACAAGGTCTTAACATATTTTGACTAATTATGTTTACATCCATAAATGAAAGAAAATTATTTCATTATATCATAAAAAAATATTATAAATAAAAAAAATCAAATCAAATCAAATAAAATTATTGAATTATTAAAATATCTTAAAATATTTTAAATTTTCTGTCCGCGAGCGCCGCCCCCGGCGCCCCCCCCCCCCTCCCTTCTTCACTATATTTCTTATTCTTCATCAAAAGATGAATTGCCTTCACTAGATATCTCTTATTTTTTTCTCTTATTCTTCATAAAAAAAAAAATGAATCTGAATTTGAGAGACTTTTCAAGACAAAGCTTTATATATATATATATATATATATATATATATATATATATATATATATATATATATATATATATATATTGGGTAAAATTTCTTATTTTTATGTTTTTTTTTTTTTTTTTCTTTTATATAGGTTAGCAACTCTATCAACCTTGGCATGATGATTTCTGATGTTATCGGGGGCTTGAAAAAACCTTTTTTATGGTAAAAGCACAACCTTTTTGTACTTTATAGACGTCTTTTTTAGATAAGGGTTTTTCCAAACTGCTCGAAAGATGCTTAATTTGAAAGTGATTCCTTTTTTCCAGAGTAGAATTAGTTTTTAACCCTCTGAAAAACCAACCAAGATAGTCCCATGGCACAAATGATAGAAGGCAACACAGTATTATGATGATAAATCTGAAATTTGATTTCATTTTTTTTAAGTACACGTTAAAATCATCTTATCTATCTGCAGGTCTCTACAAAATGGTTACTCTTATATTACACCTCAAAATCTCTATCCATTGCTTCACTGAGGACTGCAGGAGATCAAGCCCACGACTTTCTTGAAAGAGGGAACTAAGATTGTTCATATCACTTTCTTGGAATATGCCCTCCATGGATGCTTCACTAGTAGGCTGGTGATCATCCATCTTCATATCTTCTTCCTCAGTTGGGTCCCCAGCAGCTCAAGTACATGACGGTCCTCAGAGACTCCTCCGACTGCTTTGCCTTCTCATCTCTCACTCTGCTAGAAACCATGGCAGAAGAGGAAGAAGAGAGCTTCTTGGCCTGAGAAAAGGACCTGAGGTTGTTCTTGGCATGCTGGTGAACAGACCTCATAGTGTAATTCCATCTGCAGATGCCCTGGTCCTTGAGTGCCTCAACTGCTCCCACACTTGCTGCCACTATCCAAGCTTTCCCCATATGACTCATCTTCTTAATTTTCTTTCTCCAAACTCAAACAACAATCAACAATGAAAAGAACTGATTTGAGTAGTGAATGGAATATTGAAGATCTCTCTGTAGATCAAAGTGTTTGTGTTGTGATGAAGAAGAAGAAGTGAAGGTGGGTTGGTTTTATAGAAAAGGGATGGGTTTGGGTTTGGTGCCCGAAGTTTAGGAAAAAACCAGAGGCTGCGGCCAGCAGTACTCATGGGTTTGTTTGGTTTGACTTGGAATGACTACTTTGTCCTTGGATTTGTAACGCTAAGGGGGAGTTAGATGTGGGTATGATTGGGTTTTCACCCACTTGTGTGGTCCCTACCAAGCATTATCATGGTGGCAGTTGCCAAAGATGCGTCCCCTGTTTTCCTGCTAAAAGAGTAAAAGGAGTGAAACCGCTGGTTTCCAAAGCCAAGTTGCTTATTGAAGTTCAATAACATTCACTTTTGGACTCCATCTAGACTATTTTCCAATTGGACTTGAATTCTGTGAGCTCACCTAACAAAAATGTGAACAAATTTTAGTGTTTTATTAAACCTCTAATGTTTGCTGAGTTATTAATTTCACATAATGAACTAATAATACATAATTGGATTATGAATTTGACTTAATGACTGTTGGGATGTAACGTCTATCATGAAGCCTTTGAACCAATTGTCTAAATGATGGATCTTGCTTTGTTTCAAACTTTTGATTGTTTTGTTTTGTAAGATTCAAACTTAATCAATACCAAAGAAACTAAAATTCCTCGGATAGATCAAAGACGGTAGGATGAGGACAAGGGATTCAGATATTTTTGAATAAACCTCTTTATAAATATATTAAAAAAATAAATAAAAGAGGGTTGAAGGTGTTATGTAAATGAAAATCTTAACACAAATATATAAGTTTAAAAACATAAAAATAAAACAATTCAAATGAAAATATATGAGATTTTAATATGGTTCGACTAATCATGCATATATATGCAAATAAGATAATCATTTCACTATATCATACGAGATATCTCTTATTATTTTCTATATTTTTATCCACCTCATATGGTTTTTATAAATTAATTTTCATCTTATAAGATTTAAAATATTTCTAATAACTTTCTTTATTGAATAAAGAAATCTAATATTACAATGATTCTTTATTGAATAAAGAAATCTAATATTACAATGATATATTAACTTAAAAAAATTTTATATAATATTCTTTATAAAAATGAATCAATATTAATAAGAATTTAAGACATTCTTGAACAATCACGACATCAAATTCTATTAAGTTAATTTTTCATCTTTTCCTAACACTTTTTGTATCACGTTTCAATAAAAAAACGATTAACTCCACTTTCAACTAAAATTCATTTTATCATTATTTTGTGTACTATGTTCCTTTTGATTTTTCTACAAATCTTCAACATAGCTTTGATATCAATTTGTCGTCTTGACGAAAGCTTTAATAAAAAATGTTAATTTTAGAATAAAAAATAAAATAATTCACACTAAAATACATAAGGTCTTAACATATTTTGACTATCTTTATATTCATAAATGAAAGAGAATTATTTCATTATATCATAAAAAATATTATAGATGAAAAAAATCAAATCAAATAAAACTATTGAATTATTAAAATATCTTAAGTTTGCTGTCCGCGACCCCCTCCCTAACTATCTCTTATGCGAGCCCCTCCCTAATTATCTCTTATTCTTCGTCAAAAGATGAATTGCCTTCACTAGATATCTCTTATTCTTCATCAAAAAAATGAATCTAAATTTGAGAGACTTTTCAAGACAAATCTTTATATATATATATATATATATATATATATATATATATATATATATATTGGGTAAAATTTCTTATTTTTATGCTTCTTTTTTTCCTTTTATACAGGTTAGCAACTCTATCAACCTTGGCATGATGATTTCTGATGTTCTCGGGCTTGAAAAAACCTTTTCTATGGTAAAAGCACAACCTTTTTGTACTTTATAGAGGTCTTTTTAGATAAGGGTTTTTCCAAACTGCTGGAAAGATGGCTTAATTTGAAGGTGATTCCTTTTTTCCAAAGTAGAATTAGTTTTAAAACCTCTAAAAAACCAACCAAGATAGTCCCATGGCACAAATGATAGAAGGCAACACAGTATTATGCTGATAAATCTGAAATCTGATTTCATTTTTTTTAAGTACACATTAAAATCATCTTATGTTACACCTCAGAATCTGTATCCATTCCTTCACTGGGACCGCAGGAGCTCAAGCCCATGACTTTCCCTATTACTTTCTGTCTCTTCTTCCTTTCCTCATCTTCTCCGCCACTATTCACCCCCATCTTATAAGAATAAGAAGAGGCTCTTAGCTTGAAAGAGGGAACTAAGATTGTTCGTATCACTTTCTTGGAATATGCCCTCCATGGATGCTTCAATAGTAGGCTGGTGATCATCCATCTTCATATCTTCTTCCTCAGTTGGGTCCCCAGCAGCTCAAGTACATGACGGTCCTCAGAGACTCCTCTGACTGCTTTGCCTTCTCGTCTCTCACTCTGCTAGAAACCATGGCGGAAGAGGAAGAAGAGAGCTTCTTGGCCTGAGAAAAGGACCTGAGGTTGTTCTTGGCATGCTGGTGAATAGACCTCAGAGTGTAATTCCATCTGCAGAAGCCCTGGTCCTTGAGTGCCTCCACTGCTCCCACACTTGCTGCCACTATCCAAGCTTTCCCCATATGACTCATCTTCTTAATTCTCTCTCCAAAACTCAAACAACAATCAACAATAAAAAGAACTGATTCTGAGTAGTGAATAGGATATTGAAGATCTCTCTGTAAATCAAAGTGTTTGTGTTGTGATGAAGAAGATGAAGAGAAGGTAGGTTGGTTTTATAGCAAGAGATGGGTTTGGATTTGGATTTGGTGCCCAAAGTTTGGCAAAAACCAGAGGCTGTGGCCAGCAGTATTCATGTGTTTGTTTGGTTTGAATTGGAATGACTACTTTGTCCTTGGATTTGTAATGCTAAAGTAGGTTACATGTGGGCATGATTGGTTTTTCACCTACATGTTTGGTCCCGACTAAGTGTTATTATGTTGTGCCCCCTGTTTTCCTGCTAAAATGGTGAAAGGACGGAAACCGCTGGGCGAGAAGTGACAATGCGGCAATCCAAAACAATTTGCTTACTTACCCTGCCCACTGGAGTCCATTAATTTTCAGCTGTTTGACTAAATTCCGTGAGCTGCCCAAACAAGTCACGGGTGCAAATTTCACGGGTTGACCCAACTCAATCCAATATTTGTTTGGGTTAAGTTTTTTCACAACCTAAATTCAATTTCAGTTGGATTTAGGTTATAATCCGAGTCCGAATCAAATTTAATATTTTTATAATATTTATTACCTTATATAATAATTATAAATCCTAAAATTTATTTTAATTTATTTTTACATTAATTTTATCTTTAAATTTTAAATTTCAATTACATATTATATTTTTGGTCCACTGGTATTTTAATTTTGAATTTAATTATTTATTTTTGGTCCACTCGTATTTTAATTCTGAGTTTTATTATTTTGTAAATTATTTTATTTTTATTTTTATTTGTTATTATTTATATTATTATATTATATATATACCCAATTGTTATTCGCAACACCATTTTTACTAATACAGCATTTTACATTTCTAAACTACCCTCCCTTATTCCTTTCTCTCTCATCCTAACCTCATGTCCCAATTGCACCCCTTTTTAATTTTTTTTTTTCCAACCCTCACCCCACATTTTAGATTCTTTTTCTTTTATTTTTATTTTCATTTTCATCTCTACCCACCCAACCCCCACCCCAGATAAACTTTATTTTTTTTTATTTTAATTTCTTTTATTTTTTTCACACTCAATTGTTTTTCATATTCTTCTTATATTTTAAAAAAATATATTTTTAAATAATAAATTATAAAATATTTTTTTCACTAAAAGTGTATTATGTAAAATAATTTTATTATATTCAATGTTTTAATGTGAAATTCATAACTCAATTTTTAAAAATAAATTTATTATTAAAATTTTAAAATAAACAATATTTAATTTGAATGGTTTTTTAAAAAATATATTTTTTATTGTGTTCAATATGAATTTTTTTATAATCCAAATAAAAATATTGCATATAACTAGAGATTGATTATAAAATTGTCATCAAATGATTAAATTTTTTCATTTATTATATTTCATATGTGATTCATAATTTTAATCAACTAGAATTTAGGTTCAATATGTTGAGAGGAGGTAAGAGAAAGAGTTCTTTATTAAAAAGGGTATATATATGAAAAAAAAAAAATATGATAAAGATGCTACGCATAGGACCTCTATATATTATTTTCTCTTTCTTTTCTCTCCTCTCTCCACTTTCTTTTCTTTCTCCTCCACCTACCCTCACCTTACCCCACACCTCTAGGAATGGCAACGGGGCGGGTTCGGGATGGGTTGCCCCCATCCCAACTCCGCCCTGTTTATTCAAAACAAATCCCATCCTCGTCCCATTTACAAAATTAAATGGGGCGGGGCGAGTATGGTAAATTCTCATACTCGCCCCGCCCCACCCCGTTCAACAAAACTAGGGCATGGAATATGGTTGCACTATTTGGTAAATGGGTTCCAAAGGATGAGTTTTTGAGGGGGCTTGAGGGAATAAAACCCATAAAAGCAATCAACTACATACAACAACCCATTACAAGAATCCAAAATTATTGCAGTGCCTTTGTTTGAGATACCCAAGTGAAGTTCAAGATCCACCGCCAAATCATCCTTATGTAGAGAGTCGTCCACGGAGTGTGGAACAACGAGTCCAATTACGGGGCGTTTATGTTGTTGACGGAGGTGGGTTTCAACGAATTGGGGATGGGAGATTAAGGTGCACCAGGCTTTGCATACGCACCTAAACCGTAGCAAAGACTTCACTGGTAGTCTCGACAGAATGTCCACCATAATCACCTCTGGTATATACGTCATCGCTCTCTCTGCTTCACCCCCCTACAGAACCCTATCGGAGTCTTAATGGAGATTGTCGTTGTGGGTGGTTAGAGTTGTTGGCGAGGGAAGCCGAGAAGTGGAGAAGAGCTAGTGCTCTTTGGTTTCCAGCGATAGGAAGCTACCATACCTAGAACGATGGAACGCCAGCCGCTGCCCTTCCTTCGACAGTAACAGAAGAATCTAAGGCAAGGGAAGAATCAATGAATACCTGGATTAATTTTAGTTATAACCGGGGCAGGGCGGGGCGAGGCAGTACCCAAACCCGCACTGAACCCGCCCCGGGTTTTTTAAACAATTCCCAAACCCGTTTATTAAATTTTAACCCCGTCCCATTAGGGGCGGGGCGGGTACCCAAAAAAACCTACCTCATTGCCATCCCTACACACCTCTGCCCATATCCCACATCCAAGCCATACCCCTAGCTGCTCTCTTTTTATAATTATTTTTATTCTTCTTCCTTCGATGATTTCTTCTTCTGGCTCCTTCTCATTGAAGACACCCTCTACGACCCACACACCAGACGATCAACCTATTTTCTCTTCCATTTTTTTCTTCTCTCTCCCGCACATTTCACAACTCCACCCAATCTTCATTCATTTTATTATTATTTTTTTCCCTCTTTCTTTTTGTTTTTTCTCTTTTCTTTCTTCTTCACACCACTTCCCATCTTCAATAGTCTCCATCACACTGCCTGTGGCATGACGCTGAGGCCATTTTCGGCAACCCTCCATCTCCTTTTTCTTCCATTTTCTTCCTCTCATTTTTTTTAATTGTCTTCCTTTTTATATTATTATTATTTTATTTTATTTTTATTTTTCAAAAAGCCATCAACCCTCATTGTCACAAGGAAGACCATTGGCCAGTAGCCGTCAGCGAGTCACTGTCAGCCGATGACCCCTTCCTCTTTTATCTCATTCTCTCATTCCCTCACTTCCCCGTCACACATAATTTCCATTATTATTATTATTATTATTATTATTATTATTATTATTAGTATTATTATTCATTTTTCTTGATTTGATTTTAATAATAATTGTTATTTGTGAGATTTGAATTATTGAATTAATATGAAATTTGAGTTTTGTTAATTAATATGAAATTTTGATTAATTTATTATTGGAGAATTAATATGACATTTTGGCTAATTTATTATTGATGAATTAATTTGGAATTTATTAATTTGGGCTAAATTGGTTGATAATTTATATAGTTGTACTCATTTGAATTATTTAATTTCGATGTAATATAATATTGTAGTATATTTTGGATGTGGGTTTATATTAAATTGGGTTGATTTTGGTTGTGGATTTATGTTTTCATATTAAATTGGGCTTGAATTATGGGATATTAAATTTAGGCCTAATGATATTTATTTTAATTTATCATTTTTTGGGTTTGATTAATTGAGTTTATATTTTAGTTATTAATTTGAAAATTTTATATTAGAGTATATGACATGTGAGACATTTTTGTTGGATTATATTTTTTAATTTGAGCCCATTTTTAATTTGTGAAATTTATTGGACTAATTAGAAGTTTGAATTTGGGTTTGAATAATTATTTTGGACTCTACATATTTTTAGATATTTACACTTTGAATTATTTTTGTTTTTGTATGAATCCATTCTACAGATCTATTGGTTGAGTACGAATTTATAACACGTGATCCATAGAATTTCATGAAAAAAAGTGGAAATAAAAAAGTTGTAGGAAGACATTGAGCTTGTTGCAAGCTTGTTTTGGTACACGTTTTATTTTTTACTTTTATTTGGTTTTATTTTTATTAGTTCTTGTAAATATTTGTTCATATATATTTATTGAGTGTATACAAAATTGAATATTGAACAAACCATAAATTCTGTTTAAATAATAAGAATAATTCAATAAATATGTTTTAATAAAATAATGATTTTAAAATATTGCTCTTAATAAAAAGGGTTTTTTATTAATAAAAATTCAAAAAAAATGTTTTTAATAGAATTTGAAAATTTGTTTTTAATAATAATTGTCCAAAAATTTCCTTGTTTAATAAAAATTGTCCAAAAATTGTTTTGTAAATAAAGTTGTCCCAAAAATTCATTTTTAATAAAATTGTCCAAAAAAATTTTTTTTAAATAAATTCTTTTTCCTTGATTAAAATGGGATTAAAACTATTTTTTTAAATAGAGGATTTAAATTTTTTCTTTTTAATTAAAAATTCTTTGCAAATAAAGTTATGTCTTTTTAAATAATTTGTATAAATCACTTTTCTTAAATAAAAACAAATTGAAATACTTTTATAAATAAAATTATAAAAATTCATTTATTTTTTGTAAAAACAAGTAAAAGTAATTTTTGTTGTCAAATTGAAATTTGTAATAAATTCTTTTGATACAATAAGTGTAAATAACTTAACGTTTTTTTGAAAATTAAATATAAATGAAATTGAATCAAATCATTTTGAAGAAAATATTTTGTAAATAAATAAATTGAAATCACTTATTCAAAATTATTTTTAATAAAATCCTTTGAAATTTTCAAAAAACTGTTTTTTTCAAATATTTTTTTAATTAATTCAATAAATCAATTTGCATAATTCTATTGTCATTTATTTTGTACATTTTTGTAATTTTATTTTGTCATTATCTTTGTGTATATTGTTTCATTCCTTTAATCTTGGTATTTATGATTAATTAATTAATTGATATAATTTCCTTAATTCATTTAGTAGAGGTCGTATGTATACGTGCTTAGAGTACCATACCTTCCCAATAGATAACTGATCCCCAAACTTAAACTAAGTTTTTCAAAGACCTGTTTTTCCTTCAGAGTCACACTTAGAGTTTTTCTTTCTTATTTTGTTTTCCCTTTAAAATAATAAAACAAAAGTAAGTGACAACTCAAAGTTTTTTTCAAAAAATTAAATTTTCACTAAATAAAAAGCTTCATTCAAGTAGGGATGCATGTAAAAAACGGGGATACACAATAATATTTATTTATTTATTAAATTTTAAAGAAAAATATTAAATTATAATTATTTCATATATTTTTTCATTTTTCAAAAAAAAAAAAGTTCATTATTATTATTATTATTATTGTTTGAAATTTTGACTTATTACTAACTAAATTTTGGTATAAATGTATAATTTTTTTTAAAAAAAAACTATTATTAATGAATTTTGAATCATACAACACAATCACTCGGACCAACTCAAGTTTAACCCAATCAATCAAGTTTTAATATAAAGTTTAATCTAATCAATTTGAATTTAACTCCACTAACTAACCTTATTTTTAAAAAATATGGTTGGATTGAGTTTAGTAATCAACTTGTCCAAATTACAACCCTAAAGTTAAGCTATATTTGGTTGGAAAAGCCAACATAGAGTGAAAAAAACACAAATGACTTTATCATTTCTAGTTTATCATGAAAAAAATTTAAAAAATTAAAAAAAAAGGTAATTAAAATTAATTTTAAAAAATTTATATTTTTAAATTATTCGATGTATTTATAATTTATAAAAAGTAAAATAAATTTACTAAAGGATCTAAAAATAATTTATTAACTTTAAATATATTTTTCATTTTTTTTTCTCAAATTTTTCATTTTTCAAACCCAAACATAAGATTAATAAACAAGAAGACCAACTGAAAATCTGAACAAATTTTAATATTATATTAAAATACTAATTTTGAAATATAAACTAATACTATATATTAAAACACTAATATTATATTAAACTATTAATTTCACACAGTGAACGGGATTCTATTAAAACCATAAGTATAAAATTTGTGTTTGGGCACAATAACATCATTCTTCTAAGTCTGAAATGAGTCACGCAAACAATCTCTCCGAACAAAAAAAGGCCATAAAAGGTTGAACGTATTGTTATTAATCATCAATATGATTTTCAGTTAAGATGTTTGACAATTGAAATTAGAGCCAAGCCATAGTTGTGAGTTTGACTGATAGGAGGAAGGGATTGTGGGGTGAACAATGCCTGCAGAATCAATTCAAAACAAAATATATTGCACTGAAGGTGGATCTTAAGTGCTGTTTGGTTCAAACTCTTGATTGCTTCATCTTTTAATGCTCAAATTCAATCAAAACCAACAAAGACAGTGATCCCATGGCAAAAAAATGATAAAAGGCAACACAATATTATGATAATAAATCTGATATCTGATTTCATTTTTTTGAAGTACGCATGAAAATCATCACATCTATCTGCAATTGTCTACAAAAATTTTACTCTTATATTGCACCCCAAAATCTCTATACATTGCTCTGCTGGGAACCCAGGAGCTCTAGTGCGACTTTCCCCAATGTTTTCTGTGTCTTCTTCTTCCTTTTCTCATCTTCCCCTCTACTCTTAACACCCATTTGATAAGAAGAAGAAGAAGAAGAAGAAGAGAGGCTCCTAGCTTGAGAGAGGGACCTAAGATTGTTCTTATCACTTTCTTGGGATATGCCCTCCATGGATGATTCAGTCGTAGGATCGATGATCATCATCTTCATATCCAGATTGCTTGCTCAGTTGGGTCCCCAGCAGCTCAGGTACATGACAGTCCTCAGAGACTCCTCTGATTGCTTTGCTTTCTCGTCTCTCACTCTGCTAGAAACCATGGCGGCAGAGGAAGAAGAGAGCTTCTTGACCTGAGAAAAAGACCCGAGGCTGTTCCTGGCATGCTGGTGAATAGACCTCATTGTGTAATTCCATCTGCAGAAGCCCTGATCCTTGAGTGCCTCCACTGCTCCCACGCTTGCTGCCACTATCCAAGCTTTCCCCATATGACTCATCTTCTTAATCTTCCTCCTCCAAACTCAAACAACAATCAACAGTAAAAGAACTGATACTGAGTAGTGAATGGGATATTGAATATCTCTCTGTAAATCAAAGTGTTTTGGGTTGTGATGAAGAAGATGAAGTGAAGGTGGGTTGGTTTTATAGAAAGAGATGGGTTTGGATTTGGTGCCCAAAGTTAAGAAAAAACCAGAGGCTGTGGCCAGCAGTATTCATGGCTTTGTTTGCTTTTGAATTGGAATGACTACTTTGTCCTTGGATTTTTATTGCTAGAGGGAGTTAGATGTGGGCATGATTGGGTTTTCACCCAACCAAGTATTATTATGGTGGGGGTCGCCAAAGATGGGCGGCTCATGTGCCCCTGTTTTCCTGGTAAAAGAGTAAAAGGAGTGAAACCGCTGGTTTCCAAGGCGGCAATCTAAAAGCCAATTCGACTTAAATTCTGTGAGCTCGCCTAACAAAAAATTGTGAACAAATCTCAATATTATATTAAACCTCTAATATTTGTTAAGCTACCATATTCAATGAATTAATAATACATAAGTGGATTTTATTAAAACCCAAATAAAAATGTAACAAGTCAAATAATTCTTAATATATGATATCAAATATCATAAAAGATTCAATTTAATCATATTACTTATTCATCATTTTTAATTAAAATGTCTAACAATTGGTAAAATTATGAATTTGACTCATAAGAGGAGAAATGATGTAGGAATAGTGTAAATAATTTTTATTTTTATTTTTGGAAAGAGTCTTGGGAATTATTTTTATTTTATTTTATTAGTCTTATATTTTTTAGAAGAGTCCAATATTGTGCTAGTGGAGTCTCGTTCATTTTATAAGTAAAATCTCTTACACTTTGAGTCATATTCTAATATAAGTAGAATTTTTTCTACTTTGAGTCATTCTAATTACAAGTAGATTCATATTGGACTGTATTAGTGACCTATAAAAATAGGTCACCCTTTTTTTCTATATATGAATACCAATTTTTCAAAAAGTATTTTCATACATCTATTTGGAGGAATTTTTTTTAAACCCAAGTTGTACACATCTTGCTTACAGAATACACCTAAGGCGAGATTTGGTGGTTGAATCCTACAGGTAGAATACACCCAATGTGAGATCTGACGGTTGAATCCTATAGATAGACCACTAGTAGCATGATGCACCAAATTCATCTTCGAGAAGGGTGAATCTATTTCAAAGATAGTGTTTGTCACGCCTCAGCCGATAAGTCTTTTTTTCTTTTTCATTCTATTATTTATTTATGTCTTTTGATCTTGCTTTGATTGTTTTATTTTTTAAGACTCAAAGAAGCTAAAGTTCTTCATATCGAGAAAAAAAAAAAAAAAAAAAAAGTATAGGAGAGGGTTCAAGGAGTATTAATTCGTGGGATTGGATCAAGGATGAACAAAAATATATATGATTTTGATTATTCTCAGGCTTGAGAGAAGCACAACATTTTTATATTTTATCGAGGTCTATTTTAGATCAGGGCAATTTCGAACTGCTCAAAGATGGTTTAATTTGAAGGTGATTCCTTGCTCCCGAAATAGAATTAAGTTTCTAACCCCCTCGAAAACCAACAACTCCCATGGCAAAAATGATGAAAGGCTACACAATATTATGATAATAAATCTGAAATTTGATATCAGGTTTTTTGGAAGTACACATTGAAATCAAAATCATCATATCTAGCTGCGGTTCTCTACAAAGTTTTCACTCTTGCATCATATCCCAAAATCTCTATCCATTGCTTCACTGGGGATCCAGGAGCTCAAGTACATGACTTTTCCCAATGTTTTCTGTGTCTTCTTCTTCCTTTTCTCATCTTCCCCGCCATTGTTCACGCCCGTCTTATCAGAAGAAGAAGAAAAAGAAGAGAGGCTCTTAGCTTGAGAGAGCGAAGTAGGGAACTAAGATTGTTCTTATCACTTTCTTGGGATATGCCCTCTATGGATGATTGAGTGGTAGGATGATCATCATCTTCATATCCAGCCAGATCTTATTCCTCAGTTGGGCCCCCAGCAGCTCAGGTACATGACAGTCCTCAAGGACTCCTCTGACTGCTTTGCCTTCTCATCTCTCACTCTGCTAGAAACCATGGCAGAAGAGGAAGAAGAGAGCTTCTTGGCCCGAGAAAAAGACCTGAGGTTGTTCTTGGCATGCTGGTGAATAGACCTCATGGTGTAATTCCATCTGCAAAAGCCCTGATCCTTGAGTGCCTCCACTGCTCCCACGCTTGCTGCCACCATCCAAGCTTTCCCCATATGACTCATCTTCTCAATTTTCTTTCTCCAAAACTCAAAACAACAATCAACAGTAAAAAGAACTGATTCTGAGTGGCGAATGGTTATCAAAGATCTCTCTGTAAATCAAAGTGTTTGTGTTGTGAATCTTGTGATGATGAAGTTGAATTCAAGGTGGGCTGGTTTTATAGCAAGAGATGGGTTGGATTTGGTGCCCAAAGTTTGGGAAAAACCAGAGGCTTTGGCCAGCAGTTTTCATGGGTTTGATTGATTTGAATTGGAATGACTACTTTGTCATTGGATTTGTAATGCTAAAGGAAATTAGCTGTGGGCATGATTGGACCTTCACCTGCATATTTGGACCCAACCAAGTGCAATTACGGTGGCAGTTGCCAGATATGTGCCCCCTGTTTCCTTGTAAAAGAGTAAAAGGAGTGAAACCGCTGGTTTCAGAAGTGACAATGCGGCAATCCAAAACAATTTGCTTACTTACTGCCTACTGGGGTCCATTAATTTTCGGCTGTCTGACTAATTTCTGTGAGCTGTCCAAAGACTCCAAACAAGTAAGTTAGGCTGTGTTTGGTTGGGGAAGCTCAACAAATGGTGAAAGAAAAAAAAAAACTGACTTTATCATATCTAATTTATCATGAAAAAATATGGAAAAAAAAAAAAGTAATCAAAATTAAAATTAATTAAAAAATATTTATATTTTCAAATTATTTGATGTATTTATAATGAAGTATCTAAAAATAATTATTTTATTAACTTTAAACGCATTTAAAAAAAAAAAAACTGACTTTATCATATCTAATTTATCATGAAAAAATATGGAAAAAAAAAAGTAATCAAAATTAAAATTAATTAAAAATATTTATATTTTCAAATTATTTGATGTATTTATAATGAAGTATCTAAAAATAATTATTTTATTAACTTTAAATGCATTTTTCATTTTTCTTCACTTTTTATTTTTCTCACATTTTTCACGAATTTTTCATTTTTTCAAAACCCAAACATAAGATTAATAAACAAGAAAACGAACTGAGAAAATCTGAACAAATTTTAATATTATATTAAAATATTAATTTCAAAATATGAACTAATACTATATATTAAAACACTAATATTCTATTAAACTATTAATTTAAAGGGGATTCTATGAAAACCATAAAAGGTTGAACTTTCTGCTATTAATCATCAATATGATTTGCAGTTAAGATGTCTGACAACTGAAATTAGGCCCAAACCGTAGTTATGAGATTGACTGATAGGAGGAAGGGAATGTGGGGATGAACAATGCCTGCTCAATCAATTCAAAACAAACTATAAAATACAATATACAATATACTGATTGCTCCTTTTTTGAAGGCTAAAATGCAATCAAACCCAACAAAGAAAGTGATCCCATGGCAAAAATCATACAAGGTAACACAATCATTCTGGTAATAAATCTGAAATCTGATAAATTTTTTGAAAGTATACATTAAAATCTGCCCTCTACTACATTATTGCTCTTGTAATACACCCCAAAAGTAGAGGTCCGTTGCTTCAGTGGGGACCCCAGGAGTTCAAGTACACGACTTTCCCCCATGTTTCCTCTGTCTTCTTCTTCCTTTTCTGATCTTCCCCACTAGTATTCATACCCATCTTCGAAGAAGAAGAAGAAGATGATGATGAAGGAGAAGAAGAAGAAAAGAGGCCCTTATATTGAGAGAGGGGCCCAAGATTGTTCTTGGCATGCTGGTGAAGAGATCTCAGAGTGTAGTTCCATCTGCAGAAGCCTTGATCCTTCAAAGCCTCCACTGCTCCAACGCTGGCTGCCACAATCCAAGCTGATCTGCTTGCCGCACCGCTCATCTCTGATTCTGGGCTGGTTAGCTTTTTCTCCTTTTTTTCTATTTTTTTTTTCTTTTTTCTTCTCTCTATGTGAATATAGCTGATGATGCTTGTGCCAGTGAAAGGCATATGGGTATATATATAGAGAAGGAGAGAGAAAGGAGAAAGATGGTTGGGTGAGGGTACAGTGAAAAAGGCTGTTTCTGGGAAGTGGGATTTACTAGACGCTTGAAGCCAGTGGTTTTGCTTCGCTTGTTTAGGTTTCCCGAGAAACATACAAAAGGCCGTGTCCCATTGTTTAACATTTGAGCCACTTGGTTTCCGTCCGGTTTGGACTTCTCTCTGGTGGACGCCCCTGGTTTTTCCATCTTGCACGCGTTTTCTGTGCTTTTTGCATGGCCCAGTAACTTTTTAAAATATTTTTTAAAAACGGTATCTCCGGTGTAAATATTATTCGCTGTTAACTCAAAAAAATTCTACTCATAACTTTAAAACAATACGTTAATAAAAGCCTCCACATATAACATTAAAAATTTTCTCTCATATCCAATGTGAAACATTATAAATACATTTCAGGTAGACACAACGTTCTCGTTATATCATAAAAAATTATAAAGTCAAACAGATAGAAACCTCCTACGAAGCTAACTAAACCCCTACATCGAGATTGGATGTGAGTCGTTATCAGTTCTAATACTATTTATAACGATTTGCACTCAATTGTATTAATATTATCCATTTTAGATCTAAAGAAACCTTCACGGTTTTACAACACATCTACAAAGTTAACAGGAGTTTTTACACCTATAACATCAGGAACTTTCTTCCATGTCCAAACTGGGATATAACAAATTTCTAACGCTATATAAGTATGGGTCCTTCTTAACCTTATAGATGCGTTAAAAGATAAAAATTTTAGTGAAATTTCGTTGAAATATCATGTTTCGATGGTTGTAAAAAAAGAAAAAAGGTGGCGAAATGTTGGAGGGGCAAAATTTCTAAAAAAATATCGGCATGTTTCATCAATATATTTGTTTCTACCCATCTTTAATTGTTGATTTTGGGGGGAAAAAAAATTGCTCACCACTAGGTCAAATTTTGGCCCTAAACTTAAATTTTGGCTTACAGACGATGGGACTCAAACCCAAGCCAAAGGAAACATGTGTAGGGGGTTAAGAGTGTGTTTGTGAGTAATTTTAGAAAATATTTATAAAATTTATAACACTAGAATAATAAAAATTTTCATGTACTAAAAATATTAAAAGTGTTTTTTAAAATCAATACAATACAGGCTCTTAGAACCCGTTTAACAGTGATTCTAATAGAAGTGTTTTTATTAGAAGTATTTCCTTCTGTAGTGTTTTTATGAAAAATATTATTATGAAAATTAAAAAAAATAATTATAATAGTATTTTTGATAATATATTGTATAAGTATAAAAACACTTTTAATATTAATAAATTATCAAAAAAAGACATATAATTTTAATTACAAAAAAAATAATATAATAAATAAAAAACTTTTCGTTACAACAAAATATATAAATATCTATCTTAAAAGAATATCTATATATATAGTGGACTTTGTTGTCTACTATAAAAACATCATGTCCTCATTTTATTCCTTCCTCTCTCTCTCTATATATATATATATATATATTGTCAAGGTTTGAACTTCTAGAAAACATCAGAATTTTTCTTTTTTACCTATTTAATAATTCCACAACCCATCTAATAATATATTAAAATATATAGAGAAAATTGGCTGAATTAAAATGTTAAATTTCAACCATTTTCAAAAAGTAATCTTTTTAAACTTTAAAAAAAAAAAATGACATGGCATTTAAGCTTCATTTAAATTCTAGATTCAGAAATTATCTTAAAAAACCAAAAAAAAAAAATGTATTTCTTATGTTTTAATTTTAATGAAAATTTACTAGCAACACCTGTAAAACTCAAATTTTTTATTATGATGAGAGAAAAAAAAAATCAAATTTTCCAAAGAAAGCTCGGGAAGCCCATAACTAAAAACTCAAAAATCATGGGAAAAACCCATTCACCCAAATCCAAGATTGAAGATTATATATTCACAGACAATATTTACAAAGCAGAACCTAAGAAAGAGTCATATATCATCATTGTGTGAATATCCATCCTTTAGGAGTGGTCGACGGAAATGAGTAGGTCGGCAGGTCCCACTAACGATTGAGAAAGCTGAGTACTATCATAAAAGATAAGGTTAGTGCATAAATACAGAATAATCGCATACATATTATAGAGTGGAGCAAGTCAATCAAACATGGCAATCAATTAATTGTCACACTTGTCTTTAACTTAATTAGTAGAGATCTAATTCTTAGGGCTTAGAGGGGTGCAACGGTCTATCACCATACCTTCTCAATAGGTAACTCGACCTCCAGACCCAGACTCTATTTTTCACAGACCAGTTTTTCCTTCAAGAGTCATATTTAGAGTTTTTTTTTTTTTTTTTTTTTTTCTTATTTTGTTTTTCCTTTAAAAATAAAACAAAAATAAGTGGCGCCTTCAAAAACTTTTCAAAAATCATTTTTCAAAATAAAAAGTAAGTCACACCATTTAAGTGGGAAACACATGCATGCAAAAATATGGGTCCATAAAATGGCGACTCCACTAGGGAGCTTTCCTGGTGAGCTGCTAAATTTATGGAGAAAGTAAAGAGTGAGGAATGCATGATGGAAAGGTGCTAAAGGGGTTGAGTGGTGTTTGGCAAGTATGAAGAATGGGTTAGGCTAATGGAGGTGAGTATGGTATGGGAGATAAACTGAAAGTAGTGAGCATGTTATTGGGTATGATGGGTATGTTGGGTAGGAGGTGTGATTAGGGATTAATGAGTATGGAAATGGGGAATGAACTGATAGCGGTGAGCATGTTAATGGGTGTATGAAGGTTGAGGAGATGGGCAGGGTGATGGGTATGTTGGGTATGAGGTGTGAGGAGATGGACATGGTGATGGGTATGTGGAACAAACTGATGGTTCAGGATATTAGAGTTAAAGAATTGGCTTGGACTCACATGCACAATGAACTGACTTTTTCTCTCATGTACAGACCACTGGATAAGTAATTCACCAAGAATTTCGTAATTCCACTTTCAATATATTCAAAAATTGAAGTGGATCCTTTTGGGTGAAAAGCAGTAGCAATTCCAGCAGTCAATAGATCTTCTTATTTTTTTGGTTGCAGTATTGAACCCAAATCTGGGATTGCCACTAGAGAGTTCTTTCTCACTGACCATCCTGTTTTGATTTCTACAGACCCATTCGGTGATTGAGCCTCCTTCTCAGCCAACCATGTATGTGTACAAGTTGTTAACAATCCTATGAAAACAACACCATTTGGATTTATTGCATGTCTGTATATTAGGAAATCCTGGGGCCTCTACAATACTGATTTTCCCACTCTGGCTCACAACTAGCTTTATGTCCTCATCAACAACATTGTTCTCCAGAAGTGCCAATTCATGATTTTTGGACTAATTTAATGCATAATTCTGAATAGTATGACCCAACTCATCATCATGATCATCAACATCATTACAGATTTCCTCTTATAAGACACGAAGACAAGACTGACCCAATTCATTTCCAACACCGAAGGGAGTAATAATCAACTTATGCTCACTTTCTCCTTATGGTGCAGTCTGCAATAGTGAGCCCAAAGCCTAAGGAAGCCAAGCCATATATTTACCATTCTCTAGTAACCCATGTTCAACCGGTGCCAATTCACTTTTCCTATGAAACAACAATCACATCAGAGTCACCAAGCCTGCTCTCTTCTTCCAAATTTGGGTCCCAAGTTTCAATAGCATTCAGAAGCCTTTCTCTATCATAGCCAACTGGTGCTACACGTACTAATATGCACCGGAAAATACACACATGAACAGAGGAAGACAACCAAGAAAACATAGTACGAAGGATGAAAACAAAATGAACCAGTGAAAGCCACGTTTCATGTTTCGATCAACGGGCTTAGATGGAGGTGAGTGAACCAGAATGCATCCCATGGGAATGAAAACAAAAGAAAGACTTCCAAGTGATCCACAGTGAAGCTAAAACAGAACTGTGTTGCTCTCAAATCACTCCAATGAAAATGAAGGAAATAGTAACAGTAAACCCATAAACCAAACAGGAATCAGAAAAACTGAACACCTAGTCAAGCCATCCACAGAAAACATCAAGAAAAGAGAAAGAAACTATATAAAAATGAAGAAAAACAAAGGATCCATAGCAGTCATACCTGAGGGTGTTCTTCATGAGCAATGTTGGCTCCTTTTTAGCAAGCTTTCTTTTCCTCCAACTCAAGCAAGACCAGCCGGTTCCCCTCTTCTCCCAGTTTTCTTGCCTCCCAAGATTCTCCCTCTTCTAGCTCTCTGAAAAGCTCACCCTAAACCTCCCCTCTTACTCCGGTTCTCCCCAACTGGTTTTCCCCTCTCTTTCTCTGCCTCTCCTAACGGCCTACCAAATATTCTTGTGGTACGTGTCACCTGCTGATTGCTTCCAAGAAAAGGTCACTACTAGCCTATTCCCTCATACACGTGTTGCCAAAACCTCCCAAAAGGTGGTCAAAATGCAGTCCAAAATACCCCTAGACCAAAAATGAGAGTCTACAGATATTTATTTGTAAACATAATTCAAGATTTATTATCACACACATTCATATATATATATATATATATATATATATATATATGTTTTTTTCAAACATCAAGAACTTGTTCGACTATTTTTTTATCATTGACCATGTCTTTCATCCCTTTTGCCAATATTTAACCATTAGTTAGGGGAAGAATGCATTGATATGTTGAGTATTAGATGGAATTGGATGTGATTGATGAATAAGTCCTTATCTGATTATTATTTTTTCATTTCTTCTTTGAAAAATAATTGAGATATTTCTTTGCAAACATAATTCAAGATTTATTATCTCATGTCCACTCTTTGCCAAAAAAATAAAAAAATCAAAATACCAATTGAAATAAAGTGTTTTTTTCAAACATCAAGAACTTGTTCAACTATTTTTTAATCATTGACGGGATCTTTCATCCCTTTTGCCTAGATTTAACCATTAGTTAGGGGAAGCACGCATGGATATGTTGAGTATTAGGACAAAATTAGATGTGATTGATAAATAAGTCCTTACCTGATCACTATTTTTTCATCTCTTCTTTGAAAAATAATCGAGATATTTCTTTACAAACATAATTCAAGATTTATTATCTTGTGTCAGCCTTTTGCCAATAAAAATACCAATTGAAATAAAGTGTTTTTTTCAAACCTAAAAAAGGTAGTTAACTTTTTAATCATTGAGCATGTCTTTCATCTTTTTTGCCCATATTCATCCATTAGTTGGGAGAAGAATGCATGGATATTTTGAGTATTTAGAGAGAATCGGATGTGATTGAGGAATAGGTTTTATTTTGATCATTGTTTTAAAAAAATAATTTTAAAGAATTATTTTTAAAAATTATTTTTTAATATTTTATAAAATAAAAATTCGTTTAAAAATTTAAAATATTTTTTAATTTATTTTTAATATTTTAAAAATAATTTTTATATCTTTTTTTTTTAATTATTTTATAAACTTATATAATTATTTTTTAAAGTAACGATCAAAAAATAAATAAAAATAACAAAAATAATTAAAAATATATAAAATAATTTTTCTTATTAAATATATATATATTTGTTCGAATAACAAAGATTGTTCTCGAAATTAGGTACGACATAAGAATCTCTATTTTAGTAAGTGAAAAAAATATACAAGACCTAGTTTCGATCATGTAGTAAATTCTTCCCAATTGAAAGGAATTTTTCCTAATTTTCCTTAACCCCTGTTTCATCATTTCTTCGACTAGAAATTAGGTTTTCAAAAGTAGAAACATGGTCATGGCTGCCCTTCCTTTTTTGACCAATAAAAAAATTATATCTCTAAGCTCTGTTTTTGCACATTAAATTTTTCATCCATGTGAAAATCCAATGCAAAACCCTCTATTTATATGCCGAGCTGCAAATTCCATTTTCCATAGCAAAACCCAAATCCCAAAACTTCTTCAATCACAAAATTTCAAAAGATTTGGAGTAGAAAGCAGTGGTGACGAGCTTGAGGCACCTGCTCGTAACAGTTCAAGGGCTCGAGGACCAGAGCAGTAACGTGATGACGGCCGGTATCAAGCCTTCACCGGCCAGACCCAGATCGGAATCCGTCAACTCTACTCAGGTTAGATATGCTTCCGGCACCACAGACAACTCCAACAATGCTGGGATTGACGAGAAACAGAGGTTAAAAGAAGCAGTGAAGGCTGAGAAAGTCATGCACCTCATCTGCTGGGGACCCGCTTTGAATTAATCTTGGAGTTCATCCATTTTCTCTCTCTTGGGGTGTCTACTTTTTCCCTCATAATTTTGGTTACTGTTCTTGAAAGATTCTTACCAATGATTTTCATCAATGAAAAAGAACTATACAACACATTTCCACTATATATACAATATGAACAAGGTTTTGCTTCGAAATTTCAGAGAAACAACATAAAAAGACTCTCAATTGAAATCTAGACATATCTTTATATTATATTTACATTTCAGTTCGGACCCCAACAGCTCAAATACATCACAATCCGAAGTGATTCCTCAGCTTCTTCCACCCTACTCTTACCATCTTTGGAATGACAGCCACCTGCAGAGCTTTTTCCTACCTGGTTAGTTGAAGAAGAGGAGGCAGCAGAATCAGAAGATTGGGGAGGCTTCTCCACGGGGTTGGACTCTGGGGATTGGCCTTTGGTTGCTTGCATTTGATTATCAAATATTAAGCTCAATCAGTTTGAAGATGTGATATGGGTATGATGAATTGGTCGAGGGGTTTTGTGGGTTTATAAGCCTGTGGGAGAGATCAGTTAAGGCTTACTCAGATTTATAGGGTTGGGAGAAGCTACAAGAGATGGGTGGATAAAATATCTATCCTATTGTCGAAAGCCATTCTATGTAATAATTTACACACTGAGAAGCAAATAGTAGAAAATATATGGCATTAAAAGTGGGTTTTCATAATGAATTTTAAAGTTATGAAAAAGCAGGGGTGTATTTTGATTTGTTTGTATCTTCATTGCATGATCTTCCATTTGTTTGTATTTTGATTTGATAACCTAAATCTTAGTATATAGATTCAACGATTTGGATTTATTATTTATTATTTATTATTTTGTAAGTATAGTTACGATTGAAATGAGCATTATAATGAATACAACAAGCCATAGGATAATCGTCTTAGGATACCAGTATGAATTGATCTAATAAAAATCATGTTTTTAAAAACACGACAGATAGGTTGTGTTCACAAGAACACGATCAAGAGTTCGTGCTCATGAGAACTGGACCATTAAATCGTATTTATAAAAACACGATTAGCCGTGTTCTTATGAATACAAAAATATAATTTCAAATAATATTCTTTGGTTAGAAACAACTTTGACCAATCAATATACAATATATATACCTATAAAGAAAAATAAAGCTAAGGAATCTTTTATAAGAACTTAAGTGAAAATTCAATGCAGCAACAATAATAACTTAATATTTTCTTAATCAATTATTTTAGTTTTTAATAACTCTATAACCAAATTTGAGATAAAATTCAGACTAAATAAATATTTTAAAATTTCAATATTTTGTGATTTATAGTAATTCAATATTTAATGGGTTTATTTATTTATTATTATATATATTTTATTTGATTTATTAAAATAATTTATTATTATTAGACTATAGTCAAATTAATTTTGGAATACTTTTATTTCCTGTTAAAAATTTTAAATATATTTTGAATTCCAACTTAAATTGATAATTACTTTTAAACATTAAACAAATTTTATTTAATTTATTTTTTATCAATAAAAATGTTGGACTGATTAAACACCCTATCCTAACACCTATTTACAAATCACCCCGCGACTTGGTCAAGTTGAATAATTAGGAGGAAGATTCTCCTGTCTATGCATAGATGGAGCAATGAATAAGAGAGAAAGCAAGCATCTGCTTTATCCCCATTATCAATGGTTTGTTGCAGTCTTTAGGGTTACACGAATCCACGTCCATCTAGCTTTAGCCTTTGCTCAGAGCACTGCAGATTATGTAAAGATCTCTGGCACATTGTCTCCATAAATATTGGCCAAGAAGGCATATAACCATGTGGTGGAGAATGGATAACATCAAGTGACTATGAAATATTTTATTTTTTTTAATTTTTTTACTGTAAATAAAGATTTCTAGGATAAGATCAAGTACACATCAACATCTCAGCTTTCTAGGCCTGGAATCTGCAGTGGGGTGACATTTTATGAACCCTGTCAAATGGGACTACTAAGGACTTGTTTGGATTTTCGTTTTAAAAAGCAAAAAAGCTTAGGACGTGTTTGGAAATTGTTCTACCTCGGAGAAAACAAAACACATTTAATGAATTTTTAATAGAAAATAGTTTTTTTTTTTTTTTAAGAATTTGTTTTGAAAATGGATTATTTTTTAAAATAAATTATAAGTGTTTTAAGTTATTTTCTAGGGCACTTTACAAGAAATATAAAAAATATTGGATTACGAAATTTGAATCAATCCTATTACATTTAGTATGAAATGTTAGAAGTCAAATACTTAATTTGCATAATAATTAGAAATATAAAAAATGTTGGATTGTGAAGTTTAAATCAGTTTTGTTTCGTTTAGCATGGGATGTTAGAAGCCGAGTGTTTTACATAATAATTTGAAATATAAAAAATGTCGGATTGTGAACTTTGAATTAGTTTTATTCCGTTTAGCATGAGATGTTAGGAGTTGAGTGCTTTATATAATAATTGAAAATATAAAAAATATTGAATCGTGAAGTTCCAACCAATTTTATTATATTTAGTACGGGATGTTAGGAATTGAGCTACTTGATCACCTCACAAGGTTGAAGGTGCTAACGCCTTCTCAAATTTCATTTTATTTGATGGATAACAAGTTTGTCCCGTCATATATTAAGAGGATAATGAGAGTTTTACTATTGTATTGTATATATTTTATTTTGATTAGTGGGTTTTAAGTGCACCTCATGGATATAGGGGTCACATTAATCATCGAATCTTATTAGAATCTCTTGACTGTCTTTATTTTTTTTGTTTGTATGTATGTGTGCAATTTGATTAACAAAAAATATTTAAAGTTTTTTTATATTGTGTATAAATGTTTAGCATCTCCATGAAGAAAAAAACAGAGAAAATTATTTTTTATTTTTGAATTATGGGATAAAATCTTAGTTTTAATAACAATTGAGAATTGTTTTTAGATACTCTTCTCAATAACCTTTTTTTTTTCTCTTACAACTATTGTTGAAAATGTTTTCAAACTTGCCTAAGATTATGTTTCGTTAATTTTGGTAACAAAATTATGTTTTAAAAAACTTAGTTTAATATGAAAGCAAAGAAAATATTACATAATAATAACTTTTTTTAATTTCTTTAGAAAAAGTTAATAAAATTTTTATAAGATTAATAATTTTTTAGAATTATGATTTTGACTTCTAACTTTAATTTTCTAATTTTTCAATTAAAATAAAACTAGATATTTAAACTTTCAATTAAGACAAAAATAGGAAGTTGTCCCAAACTGAGCCTATATTAATCTTAATAAAACTAAAGTAAAAATGCATAAAGTTATTTCAAAATTAATAAAATTAAAGCAAAACATAAAGTTATCTAGAACCTATTCTTGCTCTTTGTCCATGTTTTGATATAGAGGGACTGTTATATCTAATTGGTAAAACACCGTTAAACATAGAGATGACAGTGAGATGAGTTTTTTTGAGTGCTAACCCTGTGTTATCCCATTCTTAATGAGATGAGTTTGAAATTTAAATAAATGAATTAAGGGCAAATTTGGAATTTTTTAAAAAACTCGAAATAGGTTGGGGGTGGGTTCAAGTATTATCTTATCCCACCCCACTCGACCCAATAAAATATAAAATTAATTTATTTTTTATTTTCTTATTTTTAAATATAATAATAATAATAAATACTTTTTAATAAAATAAGTTATAAAAAATTATAATATTTTAATTATTTGTAAAATATATTTATTTTAATATAATTTAAAAAGTTTTAAAATAATTTAGAAAAAATTAATTTTTTTTAAAAGAAAGTTAAATAGGCGTGTGAGGTATGAGAAATTCGCATACCCGTTCATCCCATTTATTTATTTTTAATGAGATATAGATGAAAATTATTTTGAATAAATAAGGCCAGCTGGGACGAAGGTGACCCATCCCAAGCTTGCCCCTTTGCCATTCTTAATTAAACTTGATAAATGTTCCTTCAATTTTTTTTTTTTTTTGAAAATAAGGATTAAATAAATTTAAGTCAAATAATCTTGTTTTAAAATGTCAACTTGTTAAAACCCGAATAATTTTTAATTTAAAATGGGTGAATTAGTTTGATATAATATATAAATATCTTTAATTTAATTTTATTAGGTGTAAGAATATTTAAGAAATTAATTATTTTTATTTAATAATATATTTCAATTTATTAAATTTCTTTTGTTTTATATGATTTGGGCTGGGTCCAGTCCACTTGAAATGGACACGTTGCCACTTCGAGCTTCAACTAATGGTAACCACAAGTGGTGAGAGTGAGAACATAAAACACACAACTGATGATTTAAACCGGTAGGAGGTCTCCGTCACAAGAATGGACCACGTGGCAACTTCGTACTGGCTACTCTTTAAGATCACGAAAATTTCGTACACTCGGATAAGCCTCTCTCGTGGCCTCTCTTACTTTTTTCTCTCATTTTCTCGAGAAAAAGAAAAAAGGAAGTCCAATTTCTTCTGCCATTTTTCTCACCTTCTCGACTATGAGAAAGCGTTTCCGACTTTGATTTTCCTGGAAAAATTTCGCATTTCTAACCCTGTAACGCAGTGTTTCTTCCTCTCTATCCCTTTTTTTCTCTCCTCTTCTGCTTCGCTCTGAAATGGCGGCTGTGACTTCTCTATCTTTCTCGGCATTAGGTCAATCTTGGGAGAGGAAAGTTCCCGTTCCGACGACTCGCTCGTTCGCTTCCGCCTTCGAGGCTTTTCGTTTCCGTGCGAATTTTTATGCCGTGGGCGTTGGATCTTCGAGTTCGAGTTCGAGTTCTCGGATGGTTGTTCAGTGCATGTCTAGTGTAACAGGTGAGAATTTCTTGGATCGATAGCGATTTGTCGATTTTGTGATGGGTTTGATTTCTGAGGAAACGGAGGAAGAGAAGGAAATTTAAACTATTAATCCAAATACGTTTGTTAGTTTAGCTGAGTGAAGGTTTCTGGTTTATTGGCGCCAAATTAGCAAAAGAAATTAAAGGTCTCGAAATTGCAGTTCAGTTTATTTTCCTGTATTCATGCGGGAAACAGTCGGAAACTATTCGATTTTGCTACTCGTTTTTTTCTATTTTTGCAATCTTTAGAGTAGTCGTAGCTTGAATTAGAGCGTTGGTTGGCCAGAACTTACTCTTAGATTATGCATCTTTGAGAAATTAATGTGGTAAATCAAAATCTCTGAAACAGAGCTAAATGTGCTTTAATTTACCGTATCGAAGTAACTTCGTCCTTGATTAGGTACTGTTGTACTTGCAATGCTTCTAGTTGAATACATTTTCATTCCATGATTCCTCCCTTTTCATTACCTGTTCCTTTTGCTCAGCAGTTACTCTTATTTAGAGTGATGATTGCCTTTTTTTTTGGTTTTTTTTTTTTTTTTTTTTTTTTTTTTTTTTTTTTTTTGCATTTGGTTTTTTAGATTGAAAGTTTTTCTAAATGTTGCCATGTTCTGTGTTAATCTTAGAAATTTCTCTTAAAAATACCAAGGCAACTCATAGTGCCTATGAAATACCAAGCTGAGTACACTCTCAAATCCCACTGGTGTGTGTTTTGTCACCCAATCAAATTTCCTTCAGGCATAAGGAGGTTCGGGGATAAAGCTGACAAGATTTTTACTGCTTTTGATTCATTCATTCTTTTTATCTTGTTTTCATTCTTACCTGAATAAGAAGTATACATATTGAAGAACTGATGAACAGATAGATTGCTTAGCTATTTATTTGGTCAGCATTTGTTTATTTAATTTATTTTCAGATGTGCCCACTGTATCCGAGACAAAGATGAATTTTCTGAAAAATTATAGACTGCCAATCCCTAGTGTCTACAACACTCTGCTGCAGGAGCTGATGGTACAACAACATTTGATGAGGTACAAGAGGACTTATCGATATGATGCTGTCTTTGCCCTTGGATTTGTTACTGTATATGATCAACTCATGGATGGGTATCCAAGTGATGAGGATCGAGATATCATCTTTCAAGTGTATATCAAGGCATTGAGGGAGGATCCAGAGCAATACAGGTCATCTAACTAATTCCCTTATCTTTCTTTTAAATTTTCTTATTGTTAATATGTCTAATCATTTTAAAAATGGGCAGTTAGGGTGTTTTGGAAATAATTAATATTAAATCTAGAGCAACACTGCACTTGAATTTTCTTTAAACAAAATGTGAACGAAAATTTAGACACAAGGATCATGTTGTAGAACTTATGGTTTCCTTCTCTTTTATTTCTTCTCCATTTTTTTGTGGGTGAGTAGGGTTGGTTTGGTGTGTGAGGAGATAAGCAAACAAATTTCATGAAGAGTATGAAGTCTACAAGGTAGCACGGATGCATAATAAAAGCCCACCCAAAAATAAAATAAAATGCAGAAGTATAAAGAAAAGTCTAGGTAGTGGCCAATGTCAAACTTCTAGTCTCTATATTAATCTCTATAAAGCAAGGGGGTATAAAATGGAGTCTCTATGAAAATCCAAGAAAAAGGTATAAGATACATGGCATTGGAGAAATGCTGTAATCATTATATGACTCCAATCAATTTCTTGTTGGGAAGCTTAAATGTTGGAAGAGAATCAATGTTGATCCACATAGAAACATTTTATAGTGCATGCTTTATGGCCATTTCTGTTATATTTGATTTATTCAGTCATACATTCGATCGAATTTGACTATGTATTTGTGTTCATTATAGAAAAGATGCACAAATGTTGGAAGAGTGGGCTCGGTCTCAGACTGCTAGTTCATTAGTTGAGTTTTCATCTAGAGAAGGAGAAGTTGAAGGAATTTTAAAGGATATTGCAGAAAGAGCTGGGGGGAAAGGTAGTTTCAGCTACAGTCGTTTCTTCGCCATTGGGCTGTTTCGTCTTCTTGAATTGGCAAATGCAACTGAACCCACTATTTTAGAAAAGGTTGGATCTCTCATGCCTTACATAGAATTATAGTAATTTATGTGATAGATGTACTTAAATAAATTCAAGCTTTGATGATAGTTCATTGGGTTTGTGACTTCAATCATCTGCATCCTGCTAATAAAATTTGCTCATAGATCTAATTAGATTAATGGTTGCTATTACAGTCTTCTCACAGCTGTCTTCTCAACTCTGTAGCTCCGAGTTTGAGAAGGTTTTACTTTGTTGACATGGAAGATGCATATGATGTCTATCGATTACACTGTTTCTTTTTGTTTAATTTGTGAAAGATCTTTTCATTTTTGAGTTATGTTATATCAAATGTTTGCATTCTCTATGTGGATCATGGATTAGCTTAAATTTGTCTAGCTCCTTTGGTTTTATCGCATGTGTAGGTTGGAGATATTGTTTTGATATATTTTGAACAATCTACGATGATATCATGGCCTTCTATTGGAAAATTTTAATTTCTTTTTCATATATCACTGTGCATTTGTGTCAGAACATTGAAATATCTTAAGTTTTTGCTCTATGGAATTATCTTTTTACCAATATGTCACAAAATTAACTTGTAATGTTCATCTGGAAATTATCCATACTATCAGATATTAGAAGTTGTGTCGAGGCAAACTGCCTTGGTTATCCTTAAGGGATGCAGATGCCATTGGTGAGAAACAGTTCTCAAGTTTGACTAGTTTCAATTCCATTTAACTGCATTCTTAGTTTTGGTGAGAAGGTGAGGCTTAAGAGGCATAGTTGGGTTAATAGCCTTATTCGTCCTTGTTGGAAAATGTCTTTTTTTTTGGCAGTCCATGTAACTGAACTGAACTCAGTAGGTTCTAATTCCAGCTATTTGAAATCCAACTAGCTGGTCACATCCTATGTCTTTTAGCTCTAATGTCTACAGTGGAACAAACAACTTTGCTTCGATATGAATCATTTTAAAAAGTTTAGGTTTTTGACTGATGGTTTGATATTCACATTTTGTTTCTTGTCTGACAGCTTTGTGCAGCCCTCAACATAAGCAAAAGGAGTGTGGATAGGGACCTTGATGTATACCGCAACCTGCTTACCAAGCTGGTTCAAGCAAAAGAGCTTCTCAAGGAATATGTGGATAGGTAACATCAATTTCCTTCAAGTCCCAGTTGAGATCCACTTTCCAATTTCTGACATAGCACTAACTGGTTTTTGTCACAACACACAAACATGATAGTTGCACCCGGTTTTGGCCAAAGCTTTGCAACCAATTGAAATTCATAGAATGATAAACATTTAAAAACTATAAAGGTCCTCTGATATTGAACCTCCTGCAAGGATTGAGCAGAAAGATGCATAAATTATTTCCACTCTTCATCGGAAATACATTTGTCTTTACATGGCACACAACTATTTGGATCGGTTTGGCTGTGTACTTTTTCTGGAGTCCCAAGTTTTGAAGTTTCCCATAACTGTGGGGTTTGCTTCATGGATCATTGTTACCGAGGCATTAATGGACTTTCAAATTGCTCGTATTCTGCAGGGAGAAGAAGAAAAGAGAAGAAAGGGTCGAGTCTCAGAAGGCTAATGAGGCCATCACAAAATGCTTGGGAGAATATCAATACACAGGTCAGTAACGCAATTTTGCAGGATCCCCTGCCATGCAATATCTATTGTGAGTCAAGAGTTTAATCCTCCAAATTTAGGCGCCTTATACCAGCATATGGTTTGCGTTCCAAGTGTATTTTGGTGATTCAGATACATCCTATCTCACCTTATTAATTATTTTTCCTTTTTCCCCTATTATATGAAAAGAATTTTCCATTGTACCATGCAAATGTATTATGTTGCTCATTAGTTGATACATGAAATTCCCACATAAGAATTGGCAATTTTAATAGCAATCAAAATCTCTCCATATGCATCCTGTCCTCATGGGTCATGGCCTTCATTTAGTTCCTTATTTCAAATTCTTTGATTTTGTTACATTCCGAAAAATATTTTATTGCTCATCAGAGTTGACTTTCTCCAAGCGTTTGAAGGCATATCTCATATATATAGATGAAAAAAAGGAAAAGAAAGAAAAAATGTACCTGTGTGAGTACTTTTGTGACACCCGGAACCCAAAGACCAAGCTTATGAATTTCTAGTGTCAAACCCTAGAACCAACACATGAATGACATTGACTAACAAATCCTCCATGTAGCTTGCTGACAACTACCTCAAAATGATTCAAATCAATTATCAGAGCATAAAATAAAGGTTTTAAATTTCTAATCCAGAGCTAATTCAAGTATCTCAACAATAAATTCAAAGATTATCTCGAGCACTTAAATAAAAATTCTAGAATTGAATTTAGTCTTTAAGTTAATAATCCTAAATAATCAACTCTAAAATTGTTTCTAAAAGAATCATCCTTCCTACCTGAAAAAGGTGAATAATAGGGAGGTTGAACTCAACAACTCAATAAGCAAAAATAGTTTGATAATGAGGATAAGTATAGTATAGTATAGAATTTAATCCAAAGTTTATATTTAGTTCTCGGAAATTTTGAGGGAAAATACAAGGAAATTATTTCAAACTTGTTTTATTTATTTTAACACATCGATATTTTAAAATGTATAAGTTTTTAACTAGTTTTAATTATATTTGATTTTTTTTAGTATTTTTTTTTCTTTTTCTTAGTATTTTTTGGGAACCAAGCATAACCTAAGAGATATCTCATCTCTGTAAAAATCAATTTGCAAGTAATTTCTTTTAAGTTAATAATTAAATTCACTTTCTTTGAAAAATTAAACACTTTCAATTTAAAGTTAAAACAACATTATAAGCTTTTATGTAGTTCATATTTTACTAAATAAATTAATTTTATCTATATTTCTAATTTTTTAAAATAAATTAATCCTAAATTTGAATCTTTTCAAGAGAATACCTACAAGATTCAAAGTTATTTATTTTATATAATCACTAAAATAGAATTGAAATATTAAATCTATAGGTTAGATGCTTACCTTGAAAGATTAATCTTGAAAACACTACTCTCTTTCTCTTTGTTTCATATTTTACGTTTCTATAAGGAGAATGGAGAATTGTGAAGAGGGACTAAAAATATTGAACTTATCTTCTATATTTTTTTTGTTCTTTATATTTATTTTTATTTTTAAAATTTTAAATTATATAAATATCCTTAAATTCAAGGTAGGAATGTTACAACTTTGATACTAGGAATATTAGGGAAACTTGATTATTGTAATTGCTTGGATATTCTTTTTTAGTTTCTAAGATTTTTTTTGCTTTTAAATTCTAGATCCTTTTGGCTATGTTTAGTTTCTGAAAAAGTACCCGAAAAGGGGGGGGGGGGGGGGGGGGGGGGGGGGAAACTAAGCTTGTGTTTGATTTTGTCATAAAAATGACTTATCAACTTTAAATATGATTTTTTTTTTCACATTTTTTTTTCTTATATTTTTTCTCTTTATTTTCTTTTCTTTCGTATTTTTCCTCAAGTTTTCATTATTTTATTTTATTTTATTTTCTCTCTTATTTTCCCTCAAGTTTTCCTAGGACTAAATAGAGCCTTTGGCTACTTAGGAATCCAATAATTACTATATCTATTCCCTCTTAAAAAAAGGAATGGGTTAGGGTATTAAATTTTAAGATCATGTGATGATTGAGTAGATTCCATAATTATGAACTTTAGCCATTGTTATAATAGATTGGAATTGAGTTATGTACCTTCTCATTTCAAGAAAGGTTCACTTGAGTGTGTATATAATAAATCAATATTTTTATAATTGGATCGAATATTGAACCGAAAAAGTTATTGGTTCACGGTTCATTGTTCGAACTGATGGTCAAATCGATGACATCATAAATATTTATTTTATACATTATTAAAATTAAAAATATTTATAAAAAATTTAAATATATAAAACATTAAAAATCAATAATATTTTTTTTTCATCTTTAATATTATCAACTTAATATACATAAATGTATTCATATTTTAAAATTTTGTTAAATAAAATATATATAATATTTAAATTTGAAGATATTTAATTTACTTATATATATATATATATATATATATATATATATATATATATATATTTAAAAGTTCTATATCTTATTATTTAATTGGTTGTAAAAATTATTATATTATTTACAATTTTATTATTATAAAAACATTATGGCTATATAATTAATTGTTGTGGGAATATGTTAAAAAATACTTTGGTAGTGCAGTGATGCCTCCTATGCCCTTTGAATTGGAGATCTTCGATTCAAATCCTCAATTTTATGCTTCAAAAATATTCTCATTTCTCCCTCCCACCAAGCACACATCGAAAGGAGATAGGAAATTAACCCTTCTTGTAAGCAACAGCAAATGGCCCATCTGATAGCCCAGCTCCACAACAAGGCCAAAGCTCGTTATGGCCCATTAAGGTAAGAATGGATCCAAGTTGGAACCAGTGGCCCAATGTGCTGAGTTAGCGGTTTGACCGATCTGGTTTTTAAAACATTGATAAAAGCACATTTATATATGAATCTCTACATTATCACACTCCATTTAGGGTTTGGAATGGTCCTTGTTGGGTCTCCTTTTAATGTATCACTCGTTATTTTGGTACCCTCTCTGATACATAATTGCTTATAAAACACACATTCTCCACCCTGAAGAAAACAACGTAAAATCCGTATTGCAACTTATAATTCAGTATATATTTTCAATTTGTTCATACAAGCCACAAATTATTCCAAATTAATGCCACCAAAAAAGAAAGAAAAAAAGAAGATGTGAGTAGGAAGCATGGGTTGCCACTATGCTTCAATTAACAACAGTTACTGGCAAATAAGTAGGCCAGCGATAAAAGATTCAAATAGAATAGAAACTTTGGACAAATGATAAATGGAGAAATCTATTTATAAGACACGGGGGCATTTTGAGGGGGTCTTAACTGAGTTGAGAAATGTCAACATCATCCGGGATCCTGAAGGTTTCCGCTGCACCAAACTTCTTCCACTCTTCCCCTTCTTCTTCTTCTTCATTACTATCCGGCTCCTCAGTTTCGTGAGCAGGCGGTGGGGTGGGATGTTCGCAGCTTTTTGATTTGCAGTTGTCGGTGGCTAGCATCTTAACCTGGCCAAGGTGAGAGATTTCTACCACAACAGTATCATCATCGACTGGAAGAGGTTGTTTCCATGGTTCTCCGTCGATCCTCATGAAAGTATGGTCAGCGGCACCCTTGTGAAACTCAAAGCGGATGCGGTGCGCCTGAAAAGACAATACCAGTAATTGATTCAGTCTCATTGCTGAAGCATAGTCTAATTTCCAATTCAAGGTTATGCAACTCTTGGAAAATTTAAGAGAAACCTTTGGGTTAAATTTGGGGGAAAGAAAATAGATTGAAGAAGCGAAAGTAAAGAAAAGTTAAGGAAAATGAAAAAATAGATTTATAGTTAATAAATTAGTTTTATATGTATTTTTAAATTTATTTAATTTATTTTCCTCCATCGTTAAATAATTTTGATAATTAATTATATTTGATTTTTTTTTTAATAGTAAAATCATATATGCAAAAATAACTTTCTTTAACATTTTTTTTTTTTTAATATTTTTTGGAACTAAAAATAGTTTTATGTTGTTTATTAAAAATGAAAACAACTCAAAGGCATTTTGCCAAATTTTTGAGCGAAAACAACCTTTAAGAATTAGTTCTAAGAGCATGTTTTTTTGGGTGTTTATTATAGAGTATTCTGGAAAAAAAAAATGAAAATATGAAAATGTTTTGAGAATTTTTGAATCATACGTAAATGAGTCACTTTTATCATTGAGAAAATTGTTTTGTATATTTAAGTTTCAAATAAAATTTTGTTTTTTAAAACAATAAGGAATTATTCTAAAATTTGAGAATAGTGTATTTGAAAACGCTACCACAAAAGGCCATTAGAGTTTGGTTCCTTACCTGGGCTAGACGAGTACCATGTCCTTTCGGAGCAAGCAAAACGAGTCCATGCCATGCGTCTCTAAAACCAACAATCTCAATGAGGCGATCATCAACAAATGGTGCTGTCAAACCTCTCTGCCGGTCATATTCCACAAAGGTATTCTCTAGTTAGATGCAAATCGTATTGAGGATTTCCAGGCAATTAATTGATGTTAGCGATAATAACATCTAGACTCGAGACATGTTTGACAAGTTCATAAACTTTTGAAAGAAGCAGTTTTTCTAGAATTTACTATAAAAATAGACTATAGTTATAATAATTTTGAGATGTTTTCGATTGCTTTTTGTAGACACTTTTCAGTGATAATCGAAAAAATGAAGAATATTCAAACAAAATTTTAATCTTAAAGAACTAATTTCAAAAACCTTTTTTTTTTTTTTTTTTTTTTTTGTTGTTGAAAACATTGGCAAAAATATCCTAATTTTTATAGAAGCAGAAAAGCGAATGAAATATGGAAACTAACATCGCGACGTCTCTTTGCGTTTGGTGTTCCCCAAGGATTAAATCCACCGGAAAAGCTGGGCAAGTTCAGACACACAATTGACCGGATGCTGTATATTGAAACGAAGAAAGGGTTAGAAAAGTCAAACACCGAGAGTTATTTATGAAGGAATTATCAATTGAATACGAGTGAAAAAAAAAAAATTTAATTGACCTGTTTGATATTTTGAGCTCTTCCCATTGACCACCAACCTTCTTCATGACACTTATCTTTGCAACCTGAGCTATGTTCCTGTATTCAATTCAAACTATTTTCACTAAATGTACAACAAAAACCTGGCAAATGTCATAAGGGGATTGAACTGGTAATGGAGCACGCGATAAATATTTTTATGGTTGACCACCAAAAATTTAACAAATTTTGTTCAGCATAAACAGATGAGCAGCTGATGGTGAAAAATAAAAACATGCCACAGTGATGAGATATGACTACTCAGAGACCAACCGGAATTAGTCGCAACAAAAAGCAACCAACTCAAACTCAATAATGTACCGCGATAATTGCAGTATGAGTGAGACAAGCTATTGCACATCTGAATTGTAGAAGTCACGAGGATGCCTACTAAATAATGTAGCTATACTAAAGAAGGTGGAGAACATAAAATTGTACAAATTTTTCAAGGGGGATTGATAAATGATACTAAAGATGGATAGTGAAGTTGCAACTTGCAACTGCAAATAAATATGAATTCATAATTGCCTATTTTGAAGAAGTTGAAAACAAAATCCTAAACTGAGACACCTTAATCATACTATCCAGCAGCTGGAACAGAAAGGAAGAACAAGAAGGTCACAATAACTCCATGTTTAATGGGCAATTGCTGTATACTCACTTGGAAGCAGGATGAAAAAGTGAAGCAGCAAACCATCCTTGTGTGCAACCAAGCCTAGCATAAGTACCCTAGAGAAAGCAGAAGCAATAAGTGACAATTTTCATTATAAGGACAAAAATCAGCGCTCTAAGTAGGATCCAGTTAAAAACGAGCAGAATTATTGTTGTTTAACAGAAGCATATGGACATTCAGCTGAATAAATAAATTTGTAGAAAAATAAAAGAACAAATTTATATGCCTGCAGAAACGTTATGAGGGATCATTAACTCATCTTTATGAAGAACAATAGTACAAGTTTTCTGCTTAAAAATGTGTTTACATGGCTTGATGCATGTAGTCTATTTATAGACATTTCTTTACATCTGGCTATGGGAATCCAGCAAGAATGGAAGTAAAAAACTCCATTTGAAGAATCAGAGTCGCTAATTTAGCTTTCCAAATTTAACCGTTGGTCTGCACTTTGGATATTGTTTTTATTTTATCAGAAACAAAGATAAGTTTTTATTTATAAAAGAACGAGAGAAGGATGATGGGTCCTTCTCACAGAATACAAAATCTGATAAAGTAAGAGTTTACTCCTCTACTATGAATTACAAACTGAAAGCCAACTTAGTTGAATAACATTAAGTGGACTGCAGATATTGTTAAGTGCTGCGCTTCAGATATTGTTAAGTATTGAGAAATTTAATATTATTGTTAAAATGGGCATTCGGCTAAAGAAGTCCGTGCCACAGATAAAATGAAGCATGGAGACATTTAATACCGCTGTTTAAGATGGGTATTCAGATAAACTTCTTTAGCCAGCAAAAACAATTAGGAGGATAAAACTCCTTATTTATTTATTTTTGCATGATTAGCCACATTACCAAGTTTACATGAATGGAACACGTGCCTTCAACACTGTCATCATCATATCTCAAGGGGAACTTACTCAACTTCTCATCCCAACTTTATTTTCATAAAAAATCTTCTGTTCTGTTTCAAAAGGTTGCTATATTTTGCAAAGTTCTCAACATTTTGTTTGAATTGAGGTCTGACTGTAACTAAGATACAATATTGACTGGATAAACGGGATATACATGTTTACCATAAATCTCAAAATGTACAAATGTCATAATGAAAATTCACCAGCAAGACAATGATAATGTTCTGATTATTATACTAGATGTTGTTCATGCATTTCAAACAATGCACAAAATAACGTACCTGATTAACTAGCTGATTTGTAAATTTTTCAGGATGCAGTTTTCGTTCAGTGTGAAATGCATATGATACTTGAGCATCCATGCCTGTAGATAACAAAATATAATTGGATCTTACACATTGAGGTAAAATACGATTTTCCAAGAGTGCAACATCTCTAGAATATATAAATAATTAAACTTATATACAGAAAAAGGAACGGAGGTTTAATATTCCTATTTCGTTTTTCAATATAATTGCGACTGAAATACTGCATCAAGCTAATGGACAAAACAAGTATCCTAAAAGGAATATCCAGGACCTCATGCATGACATTAACTAGAGAAACCTAAAATCTGTAATGGAAGCTAAAATAATCTGTTGTTACCATTGTTAAGAGTTTTTCACCCATGACAGATCAAGAGAGACCTTATGACCAAACACTCAACACATAGCTCTCAATTTTAGTCATGGTTAAGTGTGAACCGCAGTTTCTGTTCTATTATTCATTTATCTTGAAAAATGAGCTACTGATTGAACCTTAACACAAAAAGGAGATTAGAAAAGAGTTTCAGTTTTATTACCCTAAAGGAAATGGAAAATCTAAACAAAAAGGAACTTTCCAATTCAAAAATTATAATACTTGCAATATGTTTCACACTGCAACCACAAACAAAAAATTTCTGGAAAAGAATTAATAAACTACATAAAGTAAAAGTGGTAGAATGTTATCCAGAGGGAGCAATCTTACCCATGCTGAAGTAGTTCCAGAATCCCCCACGAAATGTATGGTAACCCTCCTGCAGAGCAATGACACATTTCCCCATAAGAAAGGAGAGCCATTAATATATATATTTTTTTATAGCCATCCAATACTTAATTCTTCTATTTATTTAACTTTTTCACAATTCTTTATTACTTCTTGGAAACTTTGGTTTGGAATGAGTCTTGGCAAATAACACTTAAAATTGAAATTAAGATTTAGATAGGGTTGTTCTTATTGGCCCATGAGCTGCCATGAAGGTTTTATTTTGATACTACTTTAGAAGTGGTTATGCCTTTCATCAATAGATAACAGAAGAAAACCCAGAATTATAAGATCTTTTGGTGTTTTCCATGTATCATATCTCTATGAAAGCAGGAACAAAAAGAAAACAGATTGTAAGCCATAAGTGAATGAACAAGAAGACAATGGAAGCTATCCATGATGACAGTCATGAAGTTCAAACAAAAAGAAGTTAGAATTTAGGAGAGAATCCAGAAGCAGATTGTAAGCTCAAGAAACAGTTATGTCTTTATAATCTTGTGTTTGCGCTTTTTTTAACATTCTTGTTTCTTGATTTATTAGTAGCAAAAGTATGTCTTAGAAAGAACATAAAGCAAGCAGGGAACTATTTACCATGTTCAGTGAGTCTGTTTCAGAAACACGATGAAATGCATGCAAAGAATGCGGCAATTCAAGAGGTGCAATCGGATCACAAGCACCTTCCTTAGGAGCTTTCATCCTCATGAGAATATGCCAGCTGCATTATAATAAACAATGTCAACAACCAATAATAATATAGGAAAACGAAAACAAAAAAGGAAAAGGAATGTGATGGCTAGAAGAATTAAGCATTTGCCATTACATTTCCATTTATCTTAAACCTAAACAAAATCATATCCAAATGTATATCCCCAAGGACTCAAGAATGGCCCATGACAAGTACTTATAATGAATACCATAGTTACAAATTCCAAATTCAGGATTTAGGCAGTGGAGCTGCAAAATGGAAATGAAAAATTAAATTTGGGATTACTAAAGAGAGCATCATGATGTCAAGCATATAATGGGCATGACAATATTTTAAAACTAAAATGGGGCAAAATTGATGTCCTTATCTCAAAATATTGTGAAAAATTAGTAAATTGTTGCACACATCATCTTTGTCAAAGTGTTGGTTGGTTTGACATAAATTGTTGGTCTATAACATAGTAGAAGCTTTTTGGTTAATTGGTAATCAACATGGTATTAGAGCTTTAGCTTAGGGAGGTTCCGACTTCAAACCTTAATTTGTTCCTCAATTTATATTCAACCCCCATGCAAGAGGAGGCCATAACTGAGGTGGCATGTTAAGTATTAAACTGGTTTAATAAGCATTATTAGTCCATTAGATAACAATTTAAGCATCTACGTTAATTGCTAGTTCTAAGAGTATTCATGTGTAATTTTCAAGTCATAAAATTATATAAAAAACTTTCATTCAGACAATGTAAGGAGAAGAAAGAAACAAAAAACATAGGTATAAGCCACTAAATCTACAATGGTACAACACTGTCCAGCAATCTACCATGAACAATGAAGTGAAGGTTCTCCAAAGCATGCTCTTCATTTTACATGGACTGAATTTCACGGTTTGAAATATTACCAAAACCATACCATACCATTGATGTATTTTCATAGAAACTCAAAAAGAGAGAGGGAGCATGAGAAATGCATAACCTGTCAATTTTCATTTCTTTTGCCTTTTTTACTTGACCCAAGAAAGACTCCACAGCACGAGAATCTGTTCCAGGATTCTTCTTTCCCTGCAAATCAGAAAATTGCATGTCACACCTAACTTTCAAATTGCCAATGGTCAGCATAACCCAAGATGTCTTACAAAATTATTCTTCATAATACCATTATATCCAATAAATACTCAGTGGGCAGTCAAAGTTGATCAAGAATTGAAGCAAGTTCAAAGAGTTAAAAACCCATATCAAACATATGCTGTCTTACATAAATCACAACACATTGAAAGCGGGTGCTAAAGAAGTGTCTCTAGATGAAAATTATGAAAGAACATTATGATATTTAAAAAACAAAATCTGGATCTCAGGGAGTGCATTCACAATCTTAAGGAGGTATTTCATGACTTCTGTATATGTTCTTTTGAAGATGCTTAATAGGACAAAAGCAAAAAAATAAGGAAACAAAAATTTCCATGAAGGAACATGAGCAAATTTATAATTGCCTGCTTGATAAACAACAAATTGTGCTTCAAGAATAAGAGAGTTCAACATTTACTGAATTTCAAGGTACTTTCAAATCATAAAGCCACTATCAAGGGAAACTGTTTCTCACCCAACCAAATGAAAAAGGAAGGTTGTTTCCGGTTCCCAATGGCACTGTAGCAATTGGCGGTGGCTGGGATAATTTGAGATCAGAAACAACTCCAAGAAGCCAACCAGCTGTTCCATCCCCACCTGCGACCTAGTGGACAAAAGGCATGACAGAAAATTAGATATTGTGATCATATAATATGCGTGAATATATAGGAAAGCATAGCTTTGAAGTAATAATCCCACTCACAATTATTCTCAATCTCTCCTGAATTTTAAAAGCAAAATCATCTTCCTTGTGCTTGAGCTTTTCTAAATTGACATAGATTCTGCTTAGTGACTTATCAGGAGCCTCTTGATTCACATCAAACACCTGCAATTAGTTGCTTTAAAGTAAGGCCATGACAAAAGGTGCTTATCCAGAACTGTGGAATTTAGTTAATCCTTCATTTCCATCCTTAACATGTACATGAACCACATCATGGAATGTCCAAGATACCTGTTTTTCATTGAGAAGAGAACGATATGTTATAAGAAGATCCCCACCCAGCTGGCCACCGCTTTTGGAGTTGATGAATACTATCACTGGACACTCGGGTACATAAGAAACAGCCTCAACCTCCAATTCTGGAACAAGAATATAATCAGGGATGCGGAAATCCTTCAAGTCGAACTCCGAATTAGAATATGCCATTACTGCCTTGAAAATGCAGCATACATCAGTTGCAGATCAAGTAATGGTAAATGAGAATTCAATTATTGGAAACCTGACAAATATATATATATATATATATATGCACAACCAGATTCATAGTGATTGACATACAAACAACAAAAATTTGTGTTACATAGCAGTAATATAAACAAGTCCATCATCAGAAATGGTGTAATCATAAAATTGATAGGAAAGAAACCATTTATTCACATTCTAAATTGAGCCTTCTTATACATAAGCATGAAGAAAAACAAATGAACTCATTTTAAAATTATAAGTTGCTAACACCAAAGTAAGCCAACTCAAATTCTATATGACATAAACAAAATAGAATTTCATTTATGAGGTTTTCAAAGGCATGTTTCTTTTAAAGTCATAAAAAAAGACCATTTAAATATTAAAAGGTAACCAAGTAAGCATCCTCCATCACATATAATCTAGGGATAACGGATGAAAAGGGATAAAATCAACTTGAAATTGTAAATCTAACCTCCCACTTTTGTTCAACAAAAAAAATACCCTTTTGAACAAGAATGCCCTCACTTTTTTCTTGCAAAAAAAAAAAACATTTTCTTTTAAAACACATGTCAATAATGGAAATATTGAAAGGTGTTTATGTCAAAAATGGCTCCTCTTATGAAATGGGAGTGGTTTTCCAAACTTAGGATTTTTCATCCCTTTTAATCAATTAATCCTATAATCTACTTGTTACCATTCCCAACTGCCATTCAGGAATCAGTTTGTAGCCCATTTAAGGAGCTTAAAAAATAAAGACCAAATATTGAAAAAAATAAGCATAAGTCTGCATGATTAAGCAAACCGACTTCTTAACCAGAAAACCCCAATCAAAAGCAACCAAACAAGACCCGAGTTCTTGTGCCACAATCTGAGATCAGAACATGAATTTCCACAACAAAATTCGCAAACCCAAAACAAGAACTTGTGAAGAATTCCTCTAATGACGGGATTTACCTGAAGAAGAATTCCCAGAAAGTGCGAAATTCCGAACACCCAACACCAGTTGTACAGAGCAAATAAAAGAAAGCCAAGAAGAACACACGGATTCACAGAAAAACAATTGAAACGAAGGAAGCGGAGAGATACGCGTATGTATTGACCAGAAATGATGTGAATTTAAATGAATATATATGGAGAACGAAGATTGAGGAAATGATTTGGCTTCTATCACATCCCTGCGCTGCCCGGATCCTTCCCGGATCCTACCCTCTAAAAAGTGGAAGATTCATCCTATCCCTTTACATTAGTCAGCGGTTTGTAACATAAGACCCAATGATATGTCTACATCTCAGCAATGAATGAGGGGGAATCACCAATATACCCCAACATTTTCATAAATTTTGTCTTAGATACTCCCTCCAAATTATTACTCCAAATTCGTATTTCATTTTTCATCCTCATTTATCGTTTTTGTTTTCCGTGAACAACTCATTTTTTGTTTATATAGTTGGAAAATAAATGTTTTATACCTTACATCTATAGTGTTTCATTCTACTTATTTTCTTGGTCACTCACCTTTCTGTTTATGACAGGTAATACAGCCATTCAAACTGTTTCCCAATTTAATCAAACGAGTGTGAACGGGTTTAAATGAGATACTAATTAGAGAAAAAAGAAACGAAATGCTATGATTAATTTGAGAATTAAAGCCAATCAGGTAAAGAGAACATAAAACAGTGGAATTTTTGAAAGGTTATGATTGACAATAACTTAAAGTTATGATTGATATTGACTTAATTTTAAATTACCAAATGCTCAAAGCTTTCTACTTAGTATAAAGCATCACATGACATCTTTAGTATTTCATTAAGACCATATGTAATTTACTTTCTCCATAGATATCCGTACTATTCTTCCAATACGTACCGTACCGTGTTGATATTCACTTTGATGTTAATGTATCCACTTAATTTAAGTATTTTCTCTAAATTATTTTAGAATATAAATACATCATTGCTTAAATGCCTCTAAGATATTAATTATTAACCACTAAACTATACGATAATGGAATATGACAACGTGGAAAGCAAGGTATAATAATGTCATATCGCCCCTATTGACGTTATCCAATAGACACCGCGTTTGTATTTGGTGGACCTGCTCCATATGAGAAAATCTGGGTGTCACATAGACCACCGGCTATATTAGTGGTATCACGCACGCTCCACGAAGCGTAACGGTTTGAACGCCAAAAAGGTGGAAAAGGTTGCTTTTGGTTGCCGAGAAAGTGCAACGATGAAGAAAAAAAGGTCGGAATTTAAAATCTCTCTCCTCTTTTCTGCTAGATTCAGGATTAAGAAAACAAAAGATTGTAAAATCAATAGACAGCCTGGAAAATATCGGTATTGGTCGGCGGGAGAGTGAAAAGGAACGACACAAAAGGAAAAAAGGGAAATCGAAATTTAAATATCTCGGTTCATTCTTTCTCTAATCAGAACCATGGAAAACAAAATACTGAGTAAAATCAAACAAGCATACTGCAACTACTGAGCTCAATTGAATCGAGATCGCAATTGTTATGGAAAATCTAGGCTTGTTTGGAAGGGAAAAATGACAAAAATGAAAAATAAATAATTCAAAACTAACTTTTTCAGAAAATACTAAAATATTACTTTTCAAAAACAAACATAGTTATTTACTTCATTATAAAAAACGAAAATGGAGCTGAAAGCATTGTTTTATTCAGCGACGAACAAGCTCTTTCTTCGGTCAGTACTTCATCACAATCCTTAGCATGGTGCAATGAACAAATAAACTTACGGATTAAACGAGGAAAGAAAATTGAAGTGAAAGTGATGATTGTTTACCTGGAAAACGATTTCTGAGGAGAATACAATGAAGAAGGTAGATCAGATGCGAATTGTGTGGAGCTGGTGAAGCGAATCCGGATCCAGATATAGAGGAAGAGGATCAGACGAAGACGATGGCGAATTGAGAGAGGAAATTGCTTGGATATTTCCACTTGTCCTGTTCTGTGAAGTGACAATCTGAGCAAATGAATCCCTCAGGGAATGGAGATTCAAACCGATTATCATTCGCTTGGCCCTCATAGATTTGGGCTACCTATTTCCCTTCCACATCGTTGTGACTCGTTTGGATTTTTTAAAATTAAAAAACCCAAAAAAAAAAAAAACGTTTTAATTTAACAAAGCATTTTAAAAGTCACACTTCCTATTAAATCATTTTCTAATTTACCTCGCCTTATTTTTTATTTATTTATTTATTTAAGGAACAGAAAAAGAAAAAAGAAAAAAAAGAAAAAAAAAAGGAGAAGCGTGAAAGGGAAATGTGGGTTCAAATAGAAAACCTTGGGCCCTGATATACTGGGCTTTTTCTTTTTGTTGGAATTTCAGAATGTGGAAGGTTTAGTCATATGGGCTGAATTCGGCCCATATTGGATGGGCAGTGGTCACCTGGCCCAACCAGGCAGCGCTATTGAATTGAAAATACCTTCAATTAGAGAGAACCTGTTAAAGATTTAACACGTTCGTGGTACATAAAATCCAGCTGAATATGAAAAATACCCATTTATTAAAAAATTGAATATTAAATAACTATTGCTAAGATTTCATTCCCATGGCCCAGTCCAAAAAATATGTGGCATAATCCAGAGATATTTTGGTGTCATGAAGGAGAATTTTGGCATTTTAGCATCCTTGTAATGCTCCCTCTAAGATATATATATATTTTTTGTTTTCTAATTAAAATCTAAAATCAAAATCAAAGTCATAATTTTAAAGGGACAATAATAATATTGCAAAAAATTTATTAAATATGAAATTATTTCTGTTACAAGCCATCCATTCCATTGTTTCCAGGAATTTGCCCAAGGATTCTAGAATCATAGCCAATCATTTTTTTTCCGTTTTTGTTTGCCAATGTTTTTATTTTTTTGCCTTTTTAAAGTTTTCCTTTGTCTTTTTTCTGGATTTAATTGGTTGAGGAATTAGCCAATGCCATTAAAATACTTATTTGACAATATTTCATTTTCCTTTCTTGGCCCAACCCAGAAATAAATCCAGCCCAATCCAAAAATAAATTAATGTTATAAAGGAGTACTTTGGCATTTCCTAAGAATTTATTAGGGATACCCTTTTGTCTTGCATTTGCTAAGAAGAATCAAAATCAAAATTTCAAAAGAAAAACATTAATATTGTGAAAGTTTCTTTAATGTAAAAATTACTCTCCGCATGGTATAAAAAAAGGGGCTTTCTTTTGTCATTTTTGTTTGCCAACTTGAATTGATGAACAAAAGCCACATTGTCTTCATTTATCAATGATTTAGGTTTGGGTCCTCTTTATTATAATGAGTTGTTGCCTCTTTTTATAAGATAATGTTAATTTTATCTGTAATATCTTCACCCACATGCTTCTTGCTAAAGGTTTAAACATGTATTGTTATTATTGTTAGGATTATGCTAATCCAACTTCGGTAGACACCCAAAGAGGGGTGAATTGCGTGTTGGTGTCTTTTTGTAAACTTTACAATTATGAATGAAAAATATATTTCAGTATGTTCATCATTAGGATTATGCTAATCGAACCTAGATAAACACCCAAAAGAGGTGAACTGGGTGTTGGTTTTTTTTATTTATAAATTATACAAATATGAATGCAAAAGATAATTTAAATAGTAATAAAATAAATCACAATAAAAGAAACAATTGCTTAAAGTAAATAAAGTAGTAAAAAGAATGCAAAATCAAAATTTTTATAATGGTTTGATAGAATCTGGATTATATCTGTTCTCCTTAAACTTCAACCAAAATGAGGGTTTCATTGGATTTAAAGCGTCAATCTAAGCTTTCGACTTTATACTCGGATTACGGTTCCAAAGGACCCTTTACAATAAGACTTTTGAAGATAAGGTTTGTATCATGGTCCCAAAGCATCCTCTCAATTGATATCCCCCTCTTGAGCTCCCTAAGTGATCATATATTTGGCAATACCTTGCAAGGTTTTTCCGGTGAATGGAAAGAATGATCATTATATACAATTTGGACTCAAAAGTCTAAAAAATTCGATACTTATACTTAAAGCTCGTTGATTTCATACCATCTTTAAGATTGTTTTAAGCATGAAATATATGAATCAAATATGGTTTTCAAATGGAAAATACCTCATCTAACTTTTTAAATGATTTCAAATAATTTGATTTTAATTGTTAAAACAAAGATAAACCAAATCTTGGTTTAACAATTATAAAATATGATATACATAATGACCTAAATAAAAATGTTAACATGCATGCCCAAATAACTCTTCTTTTGGTTTCTTCTTTACATTGATCTTTTGATCAAAATTCCCTCCGTCTCATGAATTAAACACACTCACTATGCTTAAGAAAATCTTGAACATGAATGTGTCTCAATTGAACTACAAAAACTTTAATTGAATAAAAAACCTAATACATGTTGAGAACATCATTATGTTTGTTTGCCTAATGTGTCATAGAGTATGCCCATATAGACTTTGATTCTCCTTGAACGGATCCAAAATCAACCCAAATAGACTCTTATTACTTTAGGTAGAGTTATACATGGTGCATTGCTTATGCACAACCAAATGGACTTATAATCCACTCAAAGTGTATACCCTAATAGATTAAGAGTGTATTTTACGGTGATTATGAAAAGTATTTCTACTTTTTTTAATATTTAATTTTTATTTTTTATTTTTCAAGTATTAGAAATATTAGAAACACTTCTTAGAATCACTATCAAATGCACTCTAAATTGTTGTTTGTTTCATTTTTTTTTTTTTTTTTTTTTTTTTTTTTTTAACTTTTTATTGAAAAAAAAACTTGTTTTCAAATTTGAGATTATTTATTTGTTGTTTTATTATTTTTTAACTTATTAATTATTTATTACTTTTTTTAATAAATAGAAAAAAAATCAAAATATTTGACTTTTTTTTAATACTAAAAGTAACTTATTAATTTTTCTTTACTTCTTAATACTCAATAGAAATAAAATATTAAAAAATAAACAATTTAATACTTATCACTATTAAATACTATTTAATTTTAAGTTTTATTTAAAATTGAACAAAAAAAATAAAAACCACTTAAATATCCTTAAAATTAACATTATTCCTATTGTTCTAATTATTTAAATTAGCTAATTTAAAGTCACTCCTCAATACTAATGCCAAAATTTACATTATATTACTATACTAATGTCAATATATGATAAGTTAAAAGTTGGTGAACTTTTTCACCTAATGGAAAAATTTTAAATTAATAATATTTTGAATAAAGCTTGCTTAATTTATTGTGAAAATCAAGGATAACTTTCTTCCTTTATGTCTTGATGACTTAAAAAAAAACACCCTTATGCTGCTCTATAATTTTTCTTTAGTGATTCCAAACCTTAAGGTTTCAAACTTTAATGTTTCATAGATATTCATAATAATCTAGCCTAAAACATAAACAAATTACATGATAATACAAATCACATTTAATTAAAGTACTTTAAGTAATAGATTAGTTAAAAAATTAAGGAAAGAAAAAAAACAATAAGAAAAATAGCTTTCTCTTATTTTGTCGTACTAAAAAAAATGTCAAAAAAATCAAATATAATAAAAGTTAGTTAAAAAATTTATACATTTTCAAATTGTTTTATCTTTGTATTAAAAAAATTAAATTAAGTGAAATAAGATTGAAATAGTATATAAAAATAATTTCTTGATTTAAAATTTTGTTTTTCATTTTTATTTTCTTTTCTTTTGCTTTTTGGTTATGTTTGGTTCCTAGAATATTAAGAAAAGGAAAAAAAAAAATACTAAGAAAAATAGTTTAGGTTTGATTTCACGATGAAAAATATATTAGATATTTATATATTTTAAAATTATTTAATCATTATATAATACATGAGAATAGGTAAAACACATTTGAAGAAATTTATAAAAATAATTTATCTCAACTATAGGTATCCTTTAAAAAGGGAAAACAGGTTCCAACCTTGTTCAATATGGGATGATAATAGTTTATCCCAAATGTTGAAATTGATTGACACATTTGGAATGAACAAAATTGAATTGTATATTGAACAAGTGGCAGTATAGCCATGAGTGAGAGAACAATTATTGGATAACTTCACACATTTATTACTCGGAGAAAATGATAATGTTGAGGAATTTGAGTATGGTTGTGGACCTAGTAGCGCCTTAATTGCAATGACTTATGAATCTAAAGCAGATGAAGAAGAAGGAGAATGTGAATCCTAAGAAGGTGATGATCAAAGTAAGAGGGCAGAAGATATTCAACATGATGGCCATGGGGTATTTGAATTTATGGATGAGGAAAACAACAGTGTTAATGTTGTTTCATCTTTCTTAGATCTTCATGAAGCAATGGAAAGTGAACAATGGAGTTTTCACCTGTTCAGTATCACTCGACACCATATTTGTAGTTTGAAAATGTAGAAAACATTGGTAATGTCGTTTCAAGTGACTGGACCCCATGGGGGAACACTAATATTGGAAACTCAAGTGGAGAGTTCATGGTTGACCAAGTTTTTAATTCAAAAGTAGATTTACAACATGCTGCGAAGTTGTACTCTATTAGTGCACATCAAGAGTATGTTATTGTTTCATCAACTAAAAAGTTGTTCGTCTTAAGATGCAAGAAGGCTTTAATAAACGTACGTATTTTGAACAATAGATTAATAATAGATTCAAAACACAAGTATGTTAAGTTCAAATCACAAGGCTTTAATAAAAGTTGTAGGTAAAAAATTCAATAAACATATGAACACAATTGGGACAATTAATGCAGCCATACAACAATGGTTGGAAGCAATCCCTTTTGAGAAATGAGCGCTTTCTCATGACGGAGGTCGACGGTATGACATTATGACTATAATCATGTCAGAGATGTTCAATAGTGTGCTTAAAGGGGCTTGTAGCTTACCCGTAACTGTTTTGGTTCAATTGACATTTTTTCAGCTAAATAGTTACTTTGTTGTGAGAAGGGAACAAGGTGCTAATCAACTTGCTTCAAATGGGGAATACACTCCATATGTCAATGCTAAGATTAAGGCAAATGTGGTTAAGGCGAATCTCATGAAATTGTTTTATATGATTACATCCAAGGATGATTCCATGTGAAGATTAGTAGGAGTACCAAGAGTAGCTAATTAACTAGTGGTCGAACATATCGCGTCAACTTACATGAGCATGCATGCACATGTGGTAAAACACTCATTTATGGATTCCCATGTAGCCATATTCTAGTAGCATGTCATTTTTGTTCAATTGATTTTAGACCACTTGTTCAACCCTACTACAGTACACAAGCATACTATAATACTTGGGCATCCTTGTTCCATCCCATTTTCAATGTATATGAGTTGCCTTCTTATGATGGTCCGATTATCGTGCCTTCTGAGTCGATGAAACGTGTATCAAGTGGATGACCTAAATCAAGTCGTTTGCATAATGAAATGGATGTTAGAGAGGGCAAGACTTCTATTACATGTGGGTTATGCAAACAACGTGGCCACAATTGCCGCTCTTGTCAAAATAGAAATAGAGTTGATTAGACTGTGTGATGTATACATGTAATTTTCTTGGATATTGTGATGTAAGCTACTATGATGCTACCTTTATGCAATTATTGATTTTGGTTTGATTATAAATATTGATGTTATTTGCATAATCAGGTTATTTGTATTTGGAATAATGTCAATACTATAGGGGAAACTCTGTCAAAATTTTGAAATTTTCAATTAAAATGGTTAACAAAATGCTCCATTGTATTTGTATATATAATTTTAATTTAGACTAGTATAACTTGTTTATTGGTCATAAATGAACTAATTTACTTAAATTTATCAAATTGATATATACTTAATGTAAGGAAAACTCCATAAATTTTTAAAAATTTACCATTATAATATTTTTTTTATTTAAAAACAATAAGTATTGTTTATTTATTTTCACAATTTTGTTACAGATATGGAGTATAAAGGACATAGTTCTAATCTAAATCCATTAGATATGTATGTTTTGATTTTACAGGATAGACACAGGTCTCATTTAGTTGACTCTGACCAGGTATTTATATGAATGCACATACTATTTCTTTAAAGAATGAAAAAATTTGGAATTTATTATCTAAATGGTTTATTTGTATTTTTACAACTTGCTTTAATCTTGACTTGTCGACAACATATATCTAGGTTTATGCAGGAGTAGGCGATGGATCCTTGTCTTTGACCTTATATTATTCGATCTGGATTGTATTATGTATACTGTATTGGACACATTACACTAGATTGGGGACTAATCATTAGTCTAGTTGAGAGATGGCGTCTTGAGACACACACATTTCACCTACTTGTAGGGGAGATGACCATTACTTTACAGGATGTTGCTATCATATTAGGACTTCGTATTCATGGGCTTCCCATCATTGACATATGTGACATAGATTAGTCACTGCTATGTTATGAACTTTTAGGTGTGACTTCCCTTACATCTAATATTAAAGGATTAGTGATATTAACACGATGGCTATGTCACCAGTTCTCTCATCCACTAATTGATTCAGATGATGTCACATTAGAGCGGTATTTACGAGCTTTCATATTAACACTCATAAGTTCAACGCTATTTATAAACAAGAAGGGTACCCACATCCATATGTGTTATCTCCCACTACTTAGAGACTTGACTCAGACATCCATGTATAGTTGAGGTAGTGTAGTATTAGCACACCTATATAGGGAATTGTGTCGAGCGAGTTTGGATGATGCCACTGATATTGCTGGATGTGTCACACTATTACAGGTATAATTAATTATTCATATTAGATTAAAATTTCTAGTTACTTCAAGTTTATAATTTAAGTAAAATTTAATGTTACATTTTTTCCAATTGTAGTCTTGGGAGAGACTCCACGTGGGTTGACCCAATTTTGGTCGACCACCAACCCTTTCAATAACTCAGCATTTAGGTCATGATGCAGCCGATGATTTACCAGCTGAGGGTTCTATTGGGGTACACTATGGATTATTGGATGAAGACTAGGGATTATAGGATGAGGCCTTGTTAAACAAGGGTTTACCAGCTGATCCGTTAGGATGTTGGTAGAGAGTACCTTTATCATGGGCTCAAAACCCATCATGTGTGTTGACATTTTATCGAGACCAATTAGATGTAAAGACCCACGACCAGGTACATATAAGATGTAATGTGCTATTGTTAACTATACAAACATTAACATTATTAATGTCAAATGTTGATCTTAACAGGTTTTATGGGAACCTTACATGGGAGACTTAGTTACCCATCTTCTTGCGATATCTCTAGCAAACTAGGAGATTTGGTGGACGATGTCACCTCTTATCTACTTTGACAGTGTTGAGTGGCATCGATCGGAGTGAGTGTTGTGACAGTTTGGCCTCCAACAAGGAATACCTCCATCTTGTTCCATAGAGCAAGACCTCCATTCTATGGATATGCGAGAATGACATAAGTATGATTGGGGGGCATTCCATGCACAATATATTACCTTATGGGCTAGTCATGCGAAGCATATTGCGATGACACCACCAATGCTGGGTGTTATGCAGTTTCATGATCCATATATGGAGTGGCACCGACGTATTACACGATGTTTGATCACACCCCCTTTTCATAGAGATTAGATGAGGTATCATAGTACAACAACAACTACTCAGTTGTTAGTAAGAGTTTTTAATTTAGAAATGGTTTATTAAATTATAATTAATAAAAAATTATCTTTGTCTGTTTTACTTGTTTTTTTTTTTTAGATCATTGGTATGGTTGAGATTGCTAGTCGATCTGCTGGGCCTACTTCATGTGCATTAGGCGAAATTCATCGGATTGCTATTGATATTTTGCATGTTATTGGAGAGAAACATCACATACATTCAGTCCGTCAGTCGCCTACATCATCAAACCCATCAATGAGATCACCTATGTCAGCCACTATAGTTAGAATGCAACTTATTCGAGGCCGAAGGAGAGGTAATAGGCGAGCTGATCGACAACCTCGACAATCTATGCATCCACCTGAGACCATGCTAGCACCATCCACATTGTCTACCCTATATGCACTTGAGGCATCCATGCTTCCTCTTTCATTCCTACCATCACTTTCACCTAGACCTTCTCCCTTAGAGCATGTCATATCAGATACCACTTTACCATCACCTGTATTTCCTCCCATAGAGGCCACTATACCTGATGTCACTACATCGAAGACAACCCCACTATTTACTAATCTACTATCACCTCTACCTTCTCTCGAGGAGACCACTACATCACATGTCACTTCACCATCATTACTTATATCTCTTCTCCTCAAGCCTAGTATATCAGATGTTATTGTACTAGTTACCACTACATTAGATGTCATTTTTCCATCTCCTATATCACATTTCCTAGATGCTACCATATCAGATATCACTAAGTTTGAGATCGCCCCACCAACTACCACCTTACCATCACCTACACCTCTTTCCATAGAGACTACCATGCATCATACCCTTACACATGTTAAACAATTAGATGTATGCCCCTTAGGTGACGCCGTGGTCCACGTAGATGTTGAGTCTTGCCTCCACCAGCTCCATCTCAACCTATACATACTGAGACATGGCAGATTGCATAGATAAATTTGACAAAGATGTCTTTGTATCATAGGCGTTCGTAGAGAAAGAAGAAGACCCCATCATATGGCACTCATTGAGGATTGTTTGTTATTTTTTGTATTTATTTTCATTTGCACTATATTGTTAATTTTTTTATTATGAACAAATTATTATATATTTAAATAAAAATATGATAAATTTTAAACTTAAATTCAACTTATATATATATGTGTGTGTGTGTGTGTGATATTATATACCACTTACATATAGCAATCCGACAATCTAAAAAATTGGTTTTAGGTTTAAATTTAAACTAATTATATTTATAACTAATTAGTTACATACAACAACACTATATTGATATAGAAAAAATAATGCATTAAAAAAAATTTACAATCTAAACCTCCAATGAAAATAATTCTTAAACTAATACTACTTACTAACTTGAACATTCGCATGATTTGAAATTTAAACTTAAAAAATTGGTTTTAGATTTAAATTTAAAATTATTATCACCAACTACTATTTTGACTATTTTTTTTTTAAATTCAAAAACCGTGATTACCAATTACGGTTTTGTGATGTAAATACCCACATGAATAAGACACACATCACTTTGAAAATTATTTTGAGAATAAAATTAATTTATGAATTTTTTGTTTTAAAGAAATCATTTTTTCCCAAAACTCCTATTAGTATCCAATAAGGAACATTTTTCTTATTCTTAATGAATATACAAAAATATTCCAAAAACATTTTCATCTATTTACCAAAACAATTAAACTAAATAGTGAATTGATTGAGAAAACAAATGTATTTTCTTTCTAGAATTCTATATTTTAATAAGTGGAAAAACAAATTCTATTAGGTTGGCATTTTAAGTTTAAAATTTTAAGTCTTTCCATTCCATTTTGATCCCATTTTGAAAGGAAAAAATGGATTTTTTTTTTTTGTTGTATTTAAGTAATTTTCCAATCATTTACCCACTTGAAGCATATTTTGTACAAATGCATAATTGGCTTTAATTTTTGCACAAAGTTACAAAATAATATTATATTATTCATTATGAGGGTATAAAATAGTATATTTATAACTAATTATATTTATATTGTGTATAGTGCCAATTATTTTAATAAAATTAAGCAAAAGTATTTTTATATCAAATTAAAGACATCAATTATTTAATTTTATATATTACTATTTTTTAAATAATGAGATCAATTAAAGTTAAATATTTTTATTAAACCACTCACATATTTTTAATAAATATAAAATCAAAATAATATAATATTTTTATTTAAAAAAATTAAAATTAAATATTTAAAATCAAACAACATAGTTATATATAATGAAAATTTATTCACAAATAGATTTCTTTATATATATATATATATATAAAATATCAACAAATGGTTAAAACAAGAGATTCTATAAAAGAAATCTAAAACAAATATCTAAAAGTTGAATTTCATCATGAAAAATTTCAAAGAATATCTTCTATACATCTAGTTTATCATCTAAGTGATCAAATTAATCAACTAGCTTTTATTTAATACCAGATTTCATAATGATGTTAGTAGGTTTAGAACAGGGCATCTTGCTAAAATATTCAACAATTGATTTTTTTAATTAACTCGTAGATGTCCTAAAACTATACAAAAATTTGTACAATTAGCCTAACATGTCTATTTTGAATGAAAAGTGACCACAAGGCAGTATTACATTTATAACATATTTAAAAATAAATAAACATCTTTCGGCTCCATAAAATGCTTGTGTAGTGGGTGTGAGAAGAAAAAAAAATCATATCTTAGGAATTATTTATTAATATTTATTAGCCCAAGGGTTCTCCTAATCAAGTTTTGATAATAACAAATCATGATTAAGTTATTAATTGGTTTGAATTGTAAAGAATATCAGATATTAATTTGGAAATTCATCAAAGAACCTAATGGATACAAGATCAAGACGTTTGGAAGACCTTTAATTATAGGAAACAAATGTAAGATGAATGCATGGGTGCACTTAGGTTTTACATATCATTTTATGCATCTTTGAAAAACTCGGTTTATTCTTTAAAGTTATTGTTTCTTTGAAACCCGAGTTTTATCAAATGTACCTTAGGCAAAATGTTTCAAAATTGGCATATTAATTTACCTAAAGACCTTGCCTAAGTGTTAGAAGAGAAAAAAAATATAAAAAGATAGGTTTTCAAGCCCAAAATGGTGAATCGGTTGAGGCTTTGGCCAACCAGCTCAACCGGCCAGGGTACTGGTCGACCAGTTCCCTCTGTCCAGTCGAGGTCCAGTTGAGGAGTGCAAAAACACTCTATCTCTTCCAGTAGCCTTCCCTTCCAAGTTGAAGTATTCTCATTCCTGGCTGACATTCGGTTGAGGTCCAGTTGAAGTAATGGTAACTTGCCAAAGTATTAAATGCTCCAACAGCTAGTGAACCAGTCGACTCCCAGCTCGATCAGTTGAGGCTACTTTTTTATTTTCTTGGCTCTCGAGTTTAGAAACTTATAAATAGAGAGCTCCACTTCATTTATGACATATAGAACACTTGCATTTATTTGTCTACCTACTTGTTCTTGCCTTAAAAGCTCTCATTTCTTTCTTGGTGCATTAAATCTTCACTCACATAGCCTTTAGTACACCTTTGTGATTTATCCTAGCTTTGATTTGTATTTGAGCTATTATTGAGCTAGGTTGAGAGAAGTTCATTCTTGTAAATTGAGTTAACGCCTTCAAGTGAGTTCAATCTTGAAGAAATTGTGTAAGAGCCCATTAAAGCCGAAATCCAAGTGTAAAGAAGATTAAAAGCTTGGTTGGAGTTTCAAGATAGTGGAACCCTTACTCAGTTAGGAGCTTGAGGAGAGTGGACGTAAGCAAGGAAGTGCCAAACTACTATAAAGTCTGAGTTTGATTTCTCTAACTCTATCTTTAATTACTTGCTTCTATTGTGATTAATTTGTTGTGTTTAAAAACCCAATTCACCCCCCATTTTGGGTGTTTTTTTTTCTCATTTAAGATTGACCTTTATTTTCTCAATATTTTATGTGTCAAATGTTGAATTTGGGAAGTCTAAATTAAAAGAAAAATATTCAATGATTTTAATGAGATAACTTAATAATTTAATTTTGCAAAACAATATTGAGTATTAAAAACATAATGAAAAATAAACCTTCTGAAAAAATGATTTATATCTTTTAATTTTGAAATCATTTTTGAATAAAATAAAATTTTAAAATTAAATTCAATGAGTCTAGAATATCATGGAATAATTAGAAAAATTTGGAAGAATTTCTAAATGATCATATTACAATTTACAAGTTCAAATATGCAAAAGGTTGTCAATAGTGTCAATAGAAAACCTTACTTTTGAAAATTTTTTGTATGTAGGGATTTATTAAATCCCATTTAATCTACATGAATCCGTTCATAAAGAATCCATGAATTTCAATTCACGTGTATTTAAAACTAAAATTCATTTTTAAAACCTTTCAAAATGGCATACCGAATAAAATGGGCAACATTTTTCGATTTTTAGAAATTGAAATTTTATACTTAAAAAGAGACTAAGATAGGTTTTAAATATAAAAACAATCCATTATAAAAGAGACTAAGATTGATCTTGTAATGAATAAGGTGTAAAATCAATTTTCAAAAAAAGGAAGACGATTCACATATATTTTTAAATTTGGATTACTAAAAATTTGTAAGTGTATATTTGTGAATTATTTTTAAAAATAAAGTTAAATCAAATTTACATGTATTAAAATCAAGGGAGTTTACTCAAAGCCAATTGTCATGTAATTATCCAACGGCTTATTTAAATGAAATGAAATTTTGAAGAAAGAAATTAACTATATCTCAATCATAATTCATCAAATAATTCATATTTAATCATTAACTTCCTAAATTTCCGATTCTAACAACACTCATGTGTGGCTCAATGCATCCACATCCAACCTAAACTAACAAACATTCAAAAATTATAAAATGAATAGAGACCTAAATAAAAACAGGAAATGAAAAGCATGAATTAGTGGTAAAAATAATTTACTAACATCATATTGAAATGTAAACTAGACATAAAATATTCATTCCACCATTACATGAACAAAACTCTAATTCTCTCAATTACTTTCAATATTATTAATTCAAATTTCATGTAAGCATTAACGGTAAAATTATTAGAATTTCTATTTTTCATTTAACGAATCATGTTTCATTAGCTTTAGCATGCATTTTTATTAAAGAAATTCAATCTCTCTATTCTATTTTATGTTGATTTTCAATATCTATACATAAAAAAAAGTCACAGCATCTCATTTTTTTAATTTGACATCCAACATCTATTTCCATAAAAATCAATCTCTACATCTCATTTCTTTTACATTCTAACATACATTTCCATGTAAAAATCCAACCAATATATTTCATTTATGTTGATTTCTAACATGCATTTTCCAAAAATTAAAATGATGATAAAAATGAAATGGACGGTTACTGCATCTTAGCTTTCATTGTATTCTAATATCCATATACGATCACATAAGTCTCTATCTTCTTTAAATAAACAAGAGAACACAAACAGTTATCAAATCACAACTTACTATATTGATTTAATCCGTATATATTCTTATTAAATAAAAACTCCAAATCAAAGACCATCAATAATGATTCTTCAAAACTAGCTGAATACATGCATGATCCACTACACTGATTTTTATTTCTTCCATTTGGAACTTGAATCTTTAAAGAACTTTACGGCAAATCAGATTACATGCCACCAGACATTCATATATTGATTTCAAACTAAAAGAATTAAAGATAACTAACCTGTATGCTGATTATGTAGATGGAGAAGAACTAATGCGCAAGTGATTGATCTTGAGATGAAGATGGTGTGATGAAAATTCTGGAGAAGTTCCAAGATAACCGGTGATACTCGACTAGTCCGATCCAGGTTTATCAATGGAAGTGCATGATCAACGATCGACAAGCTTTTTGCAATGGCAAGCTATTCCGGCAATGACGAACTCCGAAGACGCACCAGCAAACTCTCCACAGCGAGAAGAAATCCAGAAAATCTTTCTCTATCCGTGGAGAACTCTCCTCTTTCACCTTCTGAAGCTTCTCAGATGGCTCTCGTTATTCTTTCTGGTATGATCTCCCTCTCTTCTCTCAATCTTCCCGGTCTCCTATGAAGAACTCTCTCTCTTCTCTCAACCTTCCTAGTCTCTCTCTAGAACCTTCTCTGTAGAACTCTCTCTCTCATCTATTCCTATATTCCCGCAACTGAAAGATTCTCTTCTGGAGACTTCCCCTCAAAAACTGTTTCATTGAATGCATGACCGTTCGAACACGTGATCGGCGAGCTCCTTTGCATGGCACATGGTGATCTCTCTCACGTGCCACAGTTCTGGTTCTAAAATCGGTCAGTTTTAAATCTAAGGTGCTGCAAGAAGGGTCCAACGTAGGGGACCACGAAGAGGAAGATGACTCAGTTGTCTTCTCTCTTTCGAGTACCAGACTTGAAGAACCAAACCTGCTACTCTCTTTCGAGTTTTCAAAGACAAGCCTTTCTAAAGAAAAAAGAGTCATTGGTTTTTCACTAACAAAAATCGAGTTTCGCCATTGAGTGAGAACACATGTGAAAATGCGGGATCACACTTGCATTACTCAGTCTACTATGGAGGCTGAGTTTATTGCCTTAGAAAAAACAAGTTCTGAGGTTGAGTGGGTTAGAAACCTTTTAGAAGATATTCCTTTAGGAAACGAGACCAACCTCGTCTGTGTCTATGCGTTGTGATAGTCAAGTTGCAATTGTTAAGGTTAAGAGTAAAATATTTAATGGAAAGAACAAATATATACGCCTAAAACACAATATTGTGCGGCAGCTGCTTGAAATAGGGGTTATATCCCTAGAATTTGTGAGGTTAGAGTTGAATTTGGCCAATCCTTTGACCAACCCACTAAATAAGAAACTAATGGAAGAAACATCGAGGGGAATGAGGGTTATGCCTATTATAGAAGTCAAGAGTGGTGGTAACCTAACTTATTAGAATGGAAATTCCATGAAGTAGGTTCATATGGGTAATAACAAATCACTTGTTGACTTGAGGTGTTCTATCAACTTTAATTGTATGAGAGTCAATCCCTATGGTGTAGACAGAGCATCTTCTGCATTGACTAAGGTTGAATGTTTACTCTTAATAAATAACATATTCCTTATGGATGGTATATTTAATGCAAAACATAATTGATGGATTCACCTATATGAGAGTGGAGGTGAAGCCGCTTCCTATGAGAACTTAGGCGGGTTCTCTAGAGCTCTCATGAATATCTAGGCAAGGTCATGACTATTTGTGCTAACTCGTTATGTACAGCTCATAGTGTAGTTGGGAATCACTGTGGATAAAGGTCTCTTGAGTTACATCAAGAAAAACTGGTTCATAAAAATTCATTTTTCACTGTGTTTTGTGATTCAATACTTATTTGCCCTAAGATTGATTCATAGCCCTTAAGCACTAGTACTGATGTATTGGATTTTTTTTTTCCCTTTATTTTTTTTCTTCCTTCATGTCTACACTCTGTGGAGGATTATAGGAAGAGTGTAAATGTGAAGTTGTGTTTTAAGTGTTTTAACTTGTCCCACATTGAAAAGATAGTAACCGTTTTAGTGGGTATATTATCTAAGCCATTTTCCTTAGCCTAATGGGCTTATTAAGAGGTGTAGGAGAGCATCGCCCCCCCATGGGGCATAAGCCCATGGGTTAGAATTCTTTAATGTGCGACGCATTTACAAACACACCTACGAGCCCTCTTGTGTACGCGCACAAACTCAACTAATTTTTATAAAATTCAAAATAAAATTATTTTTTAATTTAATTTTATTCTGTTTAACTTAGTCTTTTATTTTTTGCTGACTTTTTAGGAAGAGTCCCATTGAGACTAGTGGTTCCGATTACAAGTAGAGTCCCGTTGGGACTGTGCTAGTAGCCTATAAAAGCAGGTCACCCCTCAACTCTTAATACACTAATTTTGAAAGTTCTTCTAAGCCTTCTAACGCTCTACAACATTCTCTAGTTGTGTTCATCACCGTCCTTGTTGTATTCATACATCTATCGGAAGGAATATTTTTTGAACCCAAATTGTACACATCTCACAAATTGTACACATCTCACTGACAGAGTGCACAAAAGGTGGGATTCACTGGCTGTTGGATCCTGGAGATAGACCACTGGTACCCTAATGCACCGAATTCATCTTCAAGAAGGATCGATCTATTTCAAGGACAGTACATTATCACACATCAGTCTATCACCGATAAGTTTTCAGTTCCTTATTTTGTTCTTTGCGTATGTGTTTTGTACTAGTCCTCTGTATGATACCCTTAGACCAACTGACCCTGCATGCCCATGTGTAAGCGCATGTAAGTGTAAAACTAGGTACATGAGAGGGCGTTGGGAGCAGGGCCATGACCCATTTTTTGAGTCGTTGAAGATCAGCTTCGCTGGGTAAAAAACTGCCCAGGATGTTGTTGGTAGGAGGCTGAGGCGGACATCATTCAAATTTAGTTTTCCCTACATGCTGCCAGAAAATTGAATCTAGCCTGTTGGGGTCTTTCAATACTGACCTATCACATAATGGAAGGGTAGCACTGGTCTCTTTCCCTGATTTATTAATCGAAGCCCATGACTTCATGAATTTATGGAAATGGCAGAGTTTGGGAAGAGTGCCACTTGAGTAGCCAACAGAGGAGCTACTGTGGTGCCCTGTGATACAAACACAGGAGGATGAAACTGAGAAACATTGCGTTGGTGAGTTTGGATAAAATAATTAAAATCATTTTTAGGCTCAGCGAAGGTCACCGACACCGAGTCACCATCTGCGTAATGAATTTCAGGTTTCCCAAGATTTGGATGAAATACTACTATATTTCCCGCATAAGGATAGAAGTAATTTAGAGTGAGGGAGAGTGGACGTTTCAGGGAAGGGATGGTGGTCTCAGTATAGTGGGCCGTAGAATGGTGGTATTCATAGAAGAAGTCTTCCATAGTATGGAAATGTAGCCACATTAAATCAAAGAAGCTCAGAGGGAGAGACCTCTCTCATCTACAGAACTAGGAGGTGGAGAGAATCGACAGTGTTCCAACACATTCATCATTTCTTATGAAGCCATAGATCTGGAATGACAACAGGACAATCCTGAACTTTTCACTTCCATTCTACTCTACATATAGCATGCATGCATGCAATGAAGGTGGAAATCTACCCCAAATCAATTAAAAAAAGTGGTAGGTTTTTCTTTTCTTGCTCATTTAAATGATTTTTTCAGGTTGTCGATGATGTAGCAGCACAATACACGGTATGCTTTTTTATGTCTTCTAAATATCCTCTAACAAGGGTCAATACTACTTTTTATTAGCAAATATACAACATGTGGCAAGAATAAGAAACGTGATATTCTATCCTATATCATATTTGGCCGGTAATAGTATATATATATTAGTAAGTTTTTTTTTAGTAATTTTCTTTATTTTTTATTAATTATTTTGTAAAATAAATAATTTTGATTAAAATAATATAAAAATATATGTATTATTTAATATATAAAAACTATTTTCTACCTCTAACATGTAATATTTTATTTATAAATTTTAAACATTTTAATTATAAATATTATTAATATATAAAGAAATAAAAATTTAATTAATTACTAAATTATAAATTATAAAATGTTTTTTTAAATAACTTTAAATATGTGTGAGAGTTTTTTTATTTCTTTTTTAATAGCAAATTCTTTATATTTTAAACCAATATGAAACAAAAAATGTATTTTTCTTTCCAAATTTTTTATAAATCAAATATAAAAATAACATAATATATTCTATTGATTATGATAACTTAATATCATTCATAAAATATTTGGATATCATATTTTAGAAATAATATCGATATATAGCCTGTAAAATAGGATAAGATATTTTAAAATATAGATACCTTATCTTATTTTATGGACCAACCAAATTTATTAGGATATTACTCTGGGAATAATTATTAAAAAGGTGAAAATTACGAATATGGGACTATCACACCTTGGAAAAGGTGAACACAATAATGGAGTTCATTCATTATCCACCAACAATAATGGAGTTTCCTTCATCATCCACCAAATGCTTTCATATCACAATAATGGAGTTCCTTCATCGAATTTTGGGTCAAAGTAGCTTTAGGCCGAAACAAAAAATCAACTTTAGCCTGCGTTGAAAGTTGAAACTAAACTATTGTTCAAACCAGTCTTCTTTTATTTATTTATTTATTTTTTAAAATTAAAAATGCATTACTTCCTTCTCTTCCACCCGCACACCCATCATCATCGATCCATCGCTGGCGACGTTGCTGTCGGCCACTCCGTCGCCCCCTTCTTCAGTCGGCGGCACCCCTTTCTCCCTTCCCTTCTTCCCTTCTTCCCTTCTTTCCTTCTTTCCCTATTTCTCCTCTTTCTATCTCCATCCTACCCATCATACCCATTTTTCCTTTCCTCCGACTCCGGCTGCTACTCATTGCCAGCCATCGATGTCATGCCATCCTTGCTAATGATGACCACAGTGGCTATGTTTGGTTTGGGAAAAATATGTTTGATTTTATACGAGAAATACGAACGAGTTAGGTGTAATTAAATTTATTAAAAAAATTGTATATATTTAAATAATTTAATATTTATATAAAAAAGTTAAATAAGTGAAATTTTTTTGAAATAGTTTATAAGAATAATTTATTAATTTTAAATATATTTTATTTATTTATTAATTATGTTTTCGTTCAAACTTTTAAAAAATCAAACATAATTTAAAAAAAATATCAATAAAAATAATTTTCTAATGTTATCAAACATAATTAAATTTAATTAAAAAAATTATATATTTTAAAATTATTTAATCTTTATATAAAAGTAAAAAATTAAGTGAAATAAATTAAAAATAACATATAAAAATAATTTAAATTTATTTTACTTTTTCTTTTCATATTATTTTCGTCCGCATTTTTTCTTAAATTTTCTCAAAACTAAACATAGCTTAATAAAACAGCGTTTGAAATAAGTACAAACAAGTTAGGAGAATTTAAGAATTTTTTAAAACTTAAGTTGGATTTGGCCCTTGTTTTATTGAGAATTTAGAAACAAAAATTCAATGGTGTCAATTTTCAACTCAACTGAAGTTGAGTAGTTCTCTTAGGATATTTTCATCCCAACTTTAATTTTTTTCCTAATGTTAAAGAAAGTATAAAAACTTACAAATGTAAATTCTAAGCTTACATGTGATTTAGAAAACAATTTCTTTAGAAAATAATATTTTACTTTTTTTAAGAAAAATGTGAAAACTCTAAGGTTCTGTTTGACAATTATTTTTAAGAATAATTTTCTATTTTTTAAAACAAAAAAAATTAGGAAAACATGTTTGATAACTAAAAATTGTTTTCTATTTTATACTCTTAAGAATAAAAAATAGGGTGTTTTTAAAGAACATTTTTTAATTATTTTTTGGTATTTTTATTTGTTTTTTAAAAATAATTATACAAATAGGTAGAATTATTAGAAATAAAACACTAAACATAAAAATTGTTTTTAAAACATGTTTAAAACTATTAAAAACATGTTAAAAATATTTTAAGTTTTTAAATAAACTTTTATTTTATAAAACATTATACAATATTTTTTTAAAACTGTTCTTAAAAATTATTTTTTAGAATTGTTTTCAAAAGCAATTACAAAACATATCTTAAGTTTTTTTTTTTTAAACATGTCCTTGAATTGAGTGATATCCACCTCATTATATAAGAACATAATATCTCTTTTATGGAATTGAGACCCAACTATACAATTCACTTCATAATTAGACATTTGTAACTCGATATCCATTTTTCTACACCTTCCATAACCCCAACGTTTTGAAGTCCTTCTTGAATTGCTTCGTATAATGTTTCTTGCAATAATACAGTCATCATCACTTATTACTTGCATAGTACCTTTCTAAGGTTGTAAAACACGATAGTGAGTGTTGAAGCTAACCATACAACTAGGTTTCCTAAATAATATAAGCTTCCAAAACTTCTGGTTGTTAGTTTGTTAGGGGTTGCCAGAAAGCCAACCTATACTTATCTAATATTCAGAGCCATTACTCTCAATGGTTACATTAATTATGAGCTAGTTGTTGTTAATCTAATTTAAGGGAAGGGGGGGAGAGCTCTGAAGGCATCTTATGTCAATTTGGAAAATTTTGCTTACTTTTTATAATTATCATTTTATCAAAACTCTTTCTATTTAACTAATTAAAACACACTCATTATTAATTTCTAAGAAAATCTTGAACAAGGACTTACAAGAAACTTCAAAAGAATAAACAACCAAATTCATGTCGGTACCATGATTATGTAGGCCTATCCAAAGCACCAAAGTTCGCTCAAATGGACTTATAATCTGGTATTTAAAAATCTCTAAACATGTATATCTCTACAAAAAATTAACCTAATATCTCATTCAAATCTCGAAAATTATGTAATGAGATTTTGAGATTAATAAAGAGAAATTATCCTAGATACATCAATCACATTGATAATATCAACAATTATCACAACGATAAGTAATTTTCAACAAGATACAAGGATAAAATTGAATGCCAAGCTAGAGGAATATGCTTCAATACCAAATTTTAGAAAATTTTGAAACACAAACAACAAAAATGGAAATCATAGAAGATATTAGTAGTCATAACAATCAGATTCAATAAAACTTACTATAAAATAATCTATGATGTTGAATATATTTATTTTGTAATTAGAAATTTTTTTACTAGTTTATTCAAGACCTTATATCCATGTAAAGATGAATACAAACTCGCTTATAGATTAGAGACTCTTTATCCCTTCTATTTTTTTATTTTTTATTTGTATATTTTATGAATACCGATATATATCTTTTTCCCATCAAAGAAGACAAATTAGAAGTTCGATAGACAGCTATTTCCTCCTCCATGATGTGCTTACAATATCAAAAAAGAAAAAAAAAAAAAAGAAAAAAAGAAAAAAAAGAAGAAGACTATAATTGAAAATTTATTTGATAATAGGCTACACTTAAATCGTGTAGGATATACATGTGCCTAAGAAAAAGACCCCAACAAGCTAGGTTCAATTTTTTTTGGCAACATATGTATGGGGAAATTAAATATGAATGAAACCAACCTCTACTTCCTACCAACAACATTGTGGGCACTTTTTTTTAACTAATCCTAGCTGATCTTCTACGACTCAAAAAAAGGGTTATGGTCCATGCCCTAACAATGTATCAAGTTTTACAACAACATATGCTTATACACAATATGTTTCAAAGCTTAATTGGTGCCTAACACTTTTCCATTGAGTAACCTAGTCGCCAGACCTATCCTTTGTAATGTATAGTCCTTTTTGAAAGCCATTTGATATCCTGTTAGGTCTCAACTACTTAGAATTTTATTTTTTTATTTTTTTAAAAGAAGTAACTACTCTAAATCAAATGAATAAATAAAAGGAAGAATTATGTTTTAGGGTGTGTGAAGTACAAGAATTAGTATGAAGGCTGTGAGTTATGAGGTATAAGACAAAGGAACTGAATAATTGGACACTTTTGTCTTTCCATTCATGGTCAGTTTGATTGGTTGTCATTGTTTAGTATACTATTGAAAGGTGGGTCTTCAATATCCTATAAAAACCTAAAAATAATTGAGATGATAACTAAGAGGGGTTGTTGAAGAGCAAAGAGACCAAATCTTAGTTAATATAAGTAATTGTCAAGTCACAAACAAATGGAATTCACATAGATACATCATACATGATCACTTTGATTTTTTTTTTTTTCCTGCTTATACAAAACAATTTTACTACTCGCAACTTCACTTTAAAGAGTCTTGTATTTACATATGATTTCAATGCTTATGACCTCATAGCTTTTGCCTAGCTAAGAATCAAAACCTTAAAAATACTAGGAAGGAATTGATGGGAAGACAAATTAATTAGTTATCATTTTTGACAAATATTATTAAGATAAGGAAGTTGATGAAGCAAATTTAGACTGATTTATGCACTTGAGCTTTGATAGATTGAAGCTCTTGGGCATGCGAAGTAAAAGAAGTGTCTAATACCTACATTCCATATTAAAAAACCTATAAATGTTAAAATTAATTTGTTGACATTGAGTTTAGGGTTTGCTGAAAATTGATTAGTGAAATATATTAAAAGAAAATTGTTTGAAATCTTGAAAATTATCATTGGAAGTTATTTTAAATATTAAAAAACTAATTATTATTATTTTTTTCATTCAATAAAATAACTTACCATTTTCTTTTTGTTTTATAGTAAAACAAATCATGACCAATTGATTCTTTATAAAGCAAAAGTGCAATCCTTTTGTTTTGGTTTCATTAATCTACTAAATGTTAGTTAAGAAGAAACAATTAATGAGGCAAAAACTTTCTCAAATAGTGATGGAATTGAATGCAGCACTATTTTGTAAAATGACCAAAACAAATTTACTAAGAATGGCACAAAGAAACACTTTAATTTCTTTTTCTAATCATAGACTTTGAGACCATTGGCAAAAATAGAGGCGAAAACATCCATCGTCATCTTAGGTAATGTCACCCCAACCTCAATATCTCCCATATTAGTTTTTCCTTCATGAAGCGAAATACTGTTTGTCACATCTATCGATATCATTTCTCTCTTTTGTAATCGGCCGAAACCAAAATCTATGTTGTAAACTGCAAACTTTGGTGATGCAGCCGCCCCAAGGTTTCGCTCTTTGTTTCGAGATTCCAAATCTGATATCCATTTCTCTGCACCTCTCAGAACTCCTTCCTCATTTTGAAGCGTTTTTCCTAGAGCTTCTCCCATAGCATTGACCGCAGCAACAAAACCATCTTCATCATCTATTAGTTGTGTACTTTTGATGGCCACCAAACATGGTGCTAAGCAATTACCAAAATAGTTTTCAGGTAAAGGTGGGTTCAAACGGGCTCGACAATCTACTGGAAAAGTAAAGTGTTGTAGTTCGTTCTCACCCACTTTGTCACTCGACCTCGCCCGAGCTTTGGCCACGCAAGCCCAAGTATAACCACACGCCACAGTAAAACTTGATACGTGGGGGATTTTTGGGCATTGGACCATCACCCATCTTTTGAGTCGCTGAAGATGGGCTTGGCTTAATAAAAATGTGCCTAGGACGTTATTGGTAGGGAGCTGAGGTTGATATCCTACGAATTTTTTTTTCCCTATATGCTGCCAAAAAATTGAGCCTACCCCGTTCGAGTCTTTTACCATGGTTCTGTCGTAGAATGGAAGGATTGCACCCTCTAAGGTCATGGTTTCTTCACCTAATTTATTAATAGAAGCCCATAGCCTTACAAACCGAATAAAGGTATTACCATCTGCAACAACATGGTTCGCAGCGAACCCAAAAGAAATACCAGAGTTTGGAAAAAGAGTCACTTGAATAGCCACAAGAGGTGCTACTAAGGTGTCATTTGATACAGACACTGGTGGCATTTGGGGTATAAGAGGATGAAATCGAGCAACATCTCGCTGGTGATTTGCAGTAAGATAAGAAAAATCATCACTAGACTCAACAAAGGTTAATGAAACTGAATCACCATCTGCGTAATGAATTTGAGGCTTTCCAAGATTTGGAGGAAATAGTAAATTCCCTGCAAAGGGATAAAAGTATTTGAGAGTGAGGGACAGTGAGTGTTTGAGGGCAGGGATGGTGGTCTCTATGAAGTGGGTCTTAGGATGAGGGTATTCATAAAAGAAGACGCTTTGAACCAAATGATAATGTATCCATGGGATATCAAAGAAGGTGAGAGGGAGATATTTCTCATCAACAGCAGTACTAGAAGGTGGAGAGACTCGAAATTCTTCTAACACAGTCACCATTTCAGTTGAAGCCATATGACAAGATAATGTAGAATCATTCACATCCATTCTAGTCTATATATAGTATGAAGTTAGGCATCTATAGAATGGTAGGTAAAGTTCATCAATGGAATGGTAGATAAAGTTCATCTACCACAAGCAAGGACTTGCAAGTGGGGGTTTGGGATCCAACAAGACTGGACCAGCCTGTGGGTTCAATATTACACAGCAGTACGGAGAGACTGTCTCATGGCTTCCTCTGAAATGGTGAATGAGCTGGTATATATTATTGGAATTGATTAAAAAACTTGAGACTTTACCTAATGGTAGTTGAGAACTAAAGATGGTTGTGGTTATTAGATGAAAAAACAAATATGATGGTAGAGGGTTAAGCTTCTAAGTCTTGCAAAAGTTTAAGCATTAGGTAATGGGATGTATTAAGCACAATCTAATACTAATTTTTTACTTAGAAAGTGTTTGATAAATCAATTTAATGATTTAATAATATAATTAAATAATAAAGTAGGTTAAATATATATATTTAATAAATTAAATAATTTAGGTCTCATTCAGGATAGCTTCTATTTTCGGTTTTAGTTAGAGGTTGAAGATGAAACCAAAATTACAAATTTTAAATAGTAATATCGATATTATAATTAAAACTTTTATTAAACATAAAAGCACTTTTTGTTTAAATTAAAATAGAACTTCAACCGAAACAACATTTTCTTGGTTTCGTATTAAACTCTTTGTAGGCCATAATTAAGCTCTTTGAACAAAAGCCAAATAGGCACATAAACTCTTATTGAATTGAGAATTTTTTTTTTTTTTTTGATTTTTCAAATTGAAATAGAATTTAAAGTCACAATTTTAAAGTTAAAATAATTTTAAGTATAATCTAAATAACTAACTTATTTTGAATCTTAAATATTTTTTATACTATTTGTTTACATCTAATAAGAATTTTTTTTTTTTATATCAATGACTTCACAGCTACTTTTGACCATTTGTTGCGGTAAGTATTATTAACATAGTCACACACATGAGCATAAATAAAAAAAAGATAAAAAAATTTAATGTGGTTCAATAATCAATGTGATCTCCATATTCATAGAGTGCACTAACATTCAAAAATTCATTATTCAAATAAAAATAGAAATATTATAATTATGAAGACTCTTCTTCTTTTCTTAATTGTGGCGGCACATTTTTTTTTTCATTAATGAAACCCTGAATTGTAATTTAACAGATATATTGAAATTATATTATATATGTACGATTCTTTTAATACGAATGTTTAATAAATAAATTTATTATTTAAAATTTATGCAATCTAAAAATAATAATGCATCATAATTATGATAAATGCTGAGTAAAAGAATTTGACAAAGGGATAAATTACTTGTGATGATATCCAGAAATGTTAAATGATCATAGTGTGAGTTTTTTGTGGGTGGAGAGAACTCTTTGAAGTGATAAGGAGTTCATCTGCTTATGGAAATGATATTTGATCGAGAAATATCAACCAGGTGACATATGAAGAAAAATCGTCAAATATCCCCCAACAAAACATTCACCTATTAGGCAGCTTGCCACTAGGGCTAGTTTGTACTTGTTAAATATCATGCATCAAACATATATATAGTAAAAGCAAGCATATAAACCAAAATTTAAAAGAATATTTGAAAGAACAAATTAATTATAATTAAATGAAAAAATCTCATTTAATTGATTGCCAAAAATATAAAAATTATCATGATAATTTTTTGCATAGTATTTTTAATATCATTAATAGATTAATTAAATATTTAAAAATTGTACATATATCATCATTTATTTTATATCATTTAATACAATTAAATTAAATGGATCATAATTTTAATATTAAATATATTTTAAAATTAAACATATTATAATTAAATATCACAATATTATTATGAAATAATACTTGATGTAATTTAATAATAAATATATACTCATAAAATTCATATTTTTTAAATTAACGTATAAGATGTTGTTATCAAATATGATAAATCATATCATATATATATATATATATATAAAATTATTCAACAAAACAATTTTAAAATGTCTATTATACTTCTAGTTACATTTATACGAGGTTTTTATTTTTTATTATTTTTTTTATATTTCCATAAATTTTGATCAATTTTAATGTTTTTTTTTTCAAAATATCTGTCAACATATTCTCGATATATCTGATATATCTTCGATATATCTTATATATCCCTGATATATCCTATATATCCGTAAAATTGAAATATCAATATATTAATAATTACTAGTATTTTCATTCTAGGAAACAACTTGGAATGATTTGTTGCCCATCAGTGTTGTAAGTTAAGGAATAGTTGAAAAGCAATGATAGAAAAGAGATTTTGTTTTTTTTTAGTAGGAGGTTGTTTTCATATGGTCTGGACCATTATTGTGTGTATTATATGCCTTGAAGCGCTAAAAAGCAATAATAGAAAAGAGGATTTTCTTGATAAAAATAATAGAGAGAAAAAGGAGCCCTAAAATGCTGGTTGAAGTAACTATTTATTTTCATAGGATATTATTATCAAATATGATAAATCATATTATATATATATATATATATCAAATTATTCAATAAAATAATTTTAAAATGTCTATTATACTTTTAGTTATATTTTTATGAATTATATATATATATATATATATATATTAATATTTATATTTATAAATTTTGATCAATTTTACTTTTATTAATTTTTTGTTCCAAAATATTTGTTGATATATCTCCGATATATCCGATATATTTCCGATATATCCGATACATTTGTAAAATTGAAGTATCAATATATCAATAATTACCAATATTTTTATCCTTGAAAACAAGTTTGAATGGTATGTTGGCAATCAGTGTTGTAAGTTAAAGGAATAGTTGAAAAGTATTGGAGATAAAGGTTGAAGTATTGAAAGATCCACCAGAATTAGTTTACATTGCTGTTATGTTGCTATTAAGTTGTTGTTGCTGTTACTACTATTGCGTGCATTAGATTTGAATTATTCAAAGATCCAACTGATCGTTGGTTTACGTTGTAGATGTATTATTTAATTTTCAAATAGCTGATATGTAGGAATTGGAATAGGGTTAATGAAAGTTCTCTATATAATCATACATGCTGTATATATTAAAGTATGAATAGAAATATATTTTCACTCTTTCCTCTATTAAGTTTTACATGGTATTAGAGTCAACAAGACTCACGTCTAAATTGATCATTCCCTAAATGTCTCCCTCCCCAAACACCACCCTTCCCATCTTCAACCCTTCTTCCTCCATGAATCTTACCAAACTCACACGTACCAATTACCCAACATGGAAAGCTACCATGTTACCCTACCTCAAAGGCCAAAAAGTCTTTGGCTATATCGATGGCACCCACCAACAACTTACTAAAACAATTTCTTCCTTTGATGGCTCCTCCTTACCCAACCCAGCCTCACACATCAGGAGCATGGAATAAAGATTTTCCAAGGTGAAGGAGTCAGCACGGTGAGAGACCAAGATAATTGTATCCTTAACTGCATTAATTCTTCCCTCTCAAAGGAAGTGCTAGCCCAAGTTGCTCATTGCAACACATTTGTTGAGGTTTGGTCAGCTTTAAACTTTGCCTTTGCATCACAGTCTCAAGCCAAAGAGATACATGTTCGATTTTAACTCTTTACTCTACGAAAAGGGAATCAATTTGCCACTGATTACTTCATGATGATCAAACGCCTCACGAATGAGTTGGCCATTGGTGGCCAACCTCTGCACTATGATGATATTATCACTTATTTACTTGCTAGACTAGGTCTAGAGTATGATTCCCTTATGTCTTTGGTCTCTCATCATGTTGACTCCCTCACCTTGGAAAATCTTTATTCCATGCTCTTGACATGTGAGGCTGGGTTGGGTAGGGAGGAGCCATCAAAGGAAGAAATTGTTTTAGTAGGTTGTTGGCGGGTGCCATCAATATAGCCAAAGACTTTTTAGCCTTTGAGGGGGTAACATGGTGGCTTTCCATGTTGGGTAATTGGTATGTGTGAGTTTGGTAAGATTCATGGAGGAAGAGGGGTTGAAGGTGGGAAGGGTGGTGTTTGGGGAGGGAGACATTTGGGGAAGGATTAGTTTAAATGTGAGTCTTATTGGCTCTGATACCATGTAAAACTTAACAGAGGAAAGAGTGAAAATATATTTCCATTCATACTTTAGTGTATACAACGTGTATGATTATATAAAGAACTTTCAGTAACCCAATTCCAGTTCCTACATATCAGCTATTTGAAAATTAAATAATACATCTACAACGTAAACTAACGATCAGTTAGATTTTTGAATAATTCAAATCTGATGCGCGCAATAGCAATAATAGCAATAACAACATAACAACAACGTAATAACAACGTAACAGCAACGTAATAACAACGTAAACTGATTCTGGTGGATCTTTGATTATGATGGATCTTTCAATACTTCAACCTATCTCCAATAAAAAGCAATAATAGATAAGATATATATATTTTTTTTCGTACAAATAACTGAAAGTCAACGAGAGCCACTGCTAGTTGAAGGTTGTTTTCATATGGTCTGGACCATTATTGTGTGTATAATATGCCTTGAAGTGCTAAAAAGCAATAATAGAAAAGAGAATTTTTTTGATAAAAATAATAGAGAGAAGGAGCCCTAAGATGCTGGTTGAAGTAACTATTTATTTGAAAGGTCTATTAGTAAATTCATATCTGGGGTGGAGTGAGCAGGTTGGTTCAAAGCCCATATATGTTTCAAACCTGATTTGGGCTTTAAATAAGAACCCATACCTATCGCATCCCCTGCTATGTGATGAAATGTGAATCCAATACATATAGCAGAGTTCGGAAAAAGTGTGACTTGAATAGCTAGGAGAGGGACAATTAATGGGCCAAAGGTTGTGGGTGCTGGTGACATTTGGATAGCAAGAGGGTGAAAATCAATCTCATTTCGTTTATGATTTCCACTGAGATGATCGAAATCAAAGCTACCCTCTACAAAGGTTAATGAAACTCAGTCACCATCCATATAACGAATTTCGGGCATGCTACAATCCAAAGGAAATATTAGATTCCCAGAGAGTGGAAAAAAAATGTAATCTTCATATCTAAACATGCTATAAAATTCAATTAAATAGCAATTAGATCATAAACGGAATTATAAACTGATCGGAAAACATACCTCCCGCCATTGCCATTCTACAGGTTAAAATGGGTTTTGCTAATTTCAGGTTTAAGGTGCTTCTAAACCTTCACAATCTCCACTTAGATGGTGTTTTTGAAAACTGAAAAGAGATTGCAGGCTTAGAGTACCCTCCCGTTAGTGTTCTGCCTCGTTTTAAAAGACTCTCTCCATCACTGAGTCTACCTGGAACGTGCACAGAACATGGGGTAGTGATGCGAACGTGGTTTGGAGCATGAATCCACGTTCCTAAATTGATGGAATGATGTGGACCACATTCCAATCACGTCTTTGGTTTATTACCGAAGATGTAGGAGAAATAAAATCCCAACATTCTCCCACTTGGTCCATATATTCCATCATTCATCATAGCAAGAAACAAAATACATGAATCATGGCGATAGGTCCTTTAATATCAAGTATTATCTTCCATGTATCACAATGCATCATGTCTCTTAAACACTAGCTCATATGGCTTAATGAATAAACCCTATGTTTATTCTAGGTCCAAACATTAATGATATTTCTCAATAAATGAATAAAAGTGTACACAAAGAAAATCAAATATGAGAAAACATCACAAATAGAGTTTCTTTGAAAATAACACTCGTTCTTACAACGAAAATCACACAAAGGAACCAAGTCCCAATCTATCTACATGATCCTTAAATTTCAACGGTGGCATGCCTTTAGTCAAAGGATCAACAATCATCAATTCAGTGCTAATGTGTTCAATAACCACTGTTTTCTCTTTAACACATTCTCTTATGGCAAATACTTGATGTCGATGTGCTTGTTTCGACTGCTACTTTTGTTGTTCTTGGCCATAAAAACTGCAGCTGAATTGTCACAATATATCTTCAATGGCTTAGAAATTGAATCCACAACTCTAAACCCAGAAATAAAACTCTTTAACCATACACCATGCGAGGTAGCCTCAAAACAAGACACGAACTCAGCCTCTATAGTAGAAGTTGCAGTCAGAGTTTGCTTTGCGCTTCTCCAAGAAACAGCTCCATCGGCTAGCATATAGACATATCCTGAAGTTGATTTTCGCGAATCAATGCAGCCAGCGTAGTCCGAATCAGAGTAGCCAATCACCTCCAAATTATCAGTCCGTCTATACATAAGCATGTAGTCTTTGGTCCCCTGAAGGTACCTCATCACCTTCTTTGCAGCTTTCCAGTGGTTTATACCTGGATTACTCTGATATCTTCCTAACATCCCAACAGCAAATGCAGTGTCAGGTCTTGTGCAGACCTGAGCATACATCAAGCTTCCAACAGCAGAAGCATAAGGAATGTTCTTCATTTGTTCCCGCTCAAGATCATTCTTTGGGCACTGGTTCAAATTGAACCTATCGCCCTTCACAATGGGAGCTATACTTGGTGAACAATCTTTCATCCGAAATCTCTCTAAAACCTTGTTGATATAGGTCTCTTGAGACAGACCTAAAAGGCCTCGAAATCTGTCTCTATGAATCTTAATGCCAATGACATAAGTTGCATCACCCATATCCTTCATATCAAAGTTTTTAGATAGAAACTGTTTCACCTCATGTAGCAAACCCTTATCATTGGTTGCAAGTAAAATGTCATCCACATACAGAATAAGGAAACATATCTTACTCCCACTAACTTTCTGATATATACATTGATCCATAATGTTCTCCACGAAACCAAATGAAGAGATAACATCATGAAACTTCAAATACCATTGACGGGATGCTTGTTTCAATCCATATATGGATTTCTTAAGGTTGCATACCAAATGCTCACCACCACTAGAGGAAAATCCTTCTGGTTGCTTCATGTAAACCTCTTCCTCTAGATTTCCATTGAGAAATGCCGTTTTCACATCCATTTGTTGCAACTCTAAGTCAAAATGTGCAACTAATGTCATAATGATACGAAGAGAATCTTTCTTAGATACAGGAAAAAAAGTCTCATTGTAGTCAATTCCTTCCTTTTGAGTGAATCCTTTAGCAACAAGTCTTGCTTTATATCTTTCAATGTTGCCCAATGAATCCTTCTTTGTCTTGAAGACCCATTTACATCCAATGGCTTTTGCACCGTCAGGTAACTCAACAAGATTCCAGACTCCATTAGATGCCATAGAATTCATCTCATCTTTCATAGCATCATACCATAAATTTGACTCTTTGCAACTTATGGCTTGTGAAAACGTTTCAGGATCATTTTCGGCTCCAATGTCATAGTCCGATTCTTGCAGATACACAACATAATCACTAGGTATTGTTGTTTTTCTTACTCTTGTAGATCTCCTTAATGTTGAATCAACATTTTCCTGAGGATCATGTTGCTCAACGGGTTGTTCAACAATTTCTGGCGAATCTTGAACAACTTGATCTACTGGATTGTCATCAGCAATTTGTGGAACTCCAATGATTGGTTGTCTATCACCCGTTTGAACTTGAGGGGCGTTGTGAATGACAATCAATCTATCACTTGAAGTGGATGGTTGAGCATCAATATGATCTTTTTCAGAAACAATGTCTTGAAATCGATCGCTCCCATTAATCAAGTCATTCTGAAGAAATTTAGCATTTCTTGACTCCATAATTCTAGTGCTGTGAGATGGACAGTAGAATCTATACCCTTTAGACCTTTCAACATATCCAATGAAATACGCACTAATGGTCCTTGGGTCTAGTTTCTTATCTTGTGGGTTGTAAACTCTTACTTCAGATGGGCATTCCCAAACGCGTATATGTCGCAAACTCGGTTTCCAACCTTTCCATAATTCAAATGGCGTCTTGGGGACAACCTTTGTTGGAACTCGGTTCAATATATACATAGCCGTTTTAAGAGCTTCAGTCCATAAGGATTCAGGAAGCTTGGAGTTGCTACGCATACTCCTAACCATGTCCATTAATGTTCGGTTTCTTCTTTCAGCCACACTATTCTGGTTTGGGGAACCAGGCATGGTGTATTGAGCAACTATCCCATGCTCTTGAAGAAACTTCACAAAGGGACCAGGTGCTTGTCCATCCTCAGTGTATCTACCATAATATTCTCCACCTCTATCCGTTCTCACAATCTTTATTTGCTTTCCGCATTGTTTCTCTACTTCAGCCTTAAAAACTTTAAAGGCACCCAATGCTTCATTCTTGTTATGAAGCAAGTAGATATACATGTATCGTGAGTAATCATCTATGAAGGTGATGAAGTATTTTGGACCATATGCGTCCATGTCTGGACAACAAATATCTGAATGTATGATCTCTAATATGCCTGTGCTCCTCTTCGCACCCTTCTTAGACTTGTTGGTTTGCTTTCCCTTAATGTAGTCCACACAAGTGTGAAAATCAGTAAAATCTAACGTACTAAGTACTCCATCATTTACTAATCTCTTAATTCTCTGTATGGAGATATGTCCCAATCTCCGGTGCCACAACATAGAGGAATCTTCATTTATAACACATCGTTTTGTACCAATGTGAACATGCATAGTGTTATTAGTGGTATCGTTTTGCAAATTGATAGAGAAAAGACCATTAGACAATGTACCATTTTCAACAAGATTAGATTTATAAAACAAACTGAAAGATGTCTCATAAAAACTAAATGAATATCCCAAAGGTACAATTCTTGAAACTGAAATCAAATTCCTAGAGAAACTTGGAACATCAAATGTCTTTTTTAAATTTAAAATAAAACCACTACTTAAAACTAAACGGCATGTTCCAACAGCCTCCACATGTGAACGCATCTTGTTTCCTGAATAAATGCATTGCTCACTTGGCATTGGCTTCCTTAGGTTTCGCATACCCTGCAAGGTATTCGAAACATGGATTGTAGAACCAGAATCAATCCACTATGTGTTATAAATAATATCAACCATATTAGATTCATAACAAACAAATGAGATTGGTTTACCTTTCTTCTCAAGCCATTTCTGAAATTTGGTGCAACCCTTTTTCATGTGCCCCTTCTTCTTACAGAAGAAGCACCTATTGACCTTCTTGATTCCACCTTGGGGCGGTATTTTACCTTTCCCTTTCTTTTTGGCCTGATTCTGATCCTTTCCTTCCATTGCCATTAATGCACTCTCACCCAATTCCATTTTCAACCTTCCCTCCTCTTGAACACACATGGTCAGAAGCTCATTAATTGACCACTTATCTTTGTGTGTGTTGTAGGAGATTTTGAAGGGTCCATATTGTAGTGGAAGAGTGTTCAAAATAAAGTGCACAAGGAAGGAGTCAGACATTTCAACCTCAAGTGTCTTCAATTGTGCCGCAATATCCCTCATTTGCATTATGTGCTCTCGCACACCTCTCACATTGGTGAGCCTTAAGGATGAAACCTTCATTATCAGGGTGCTGGCAAGTGCCTTATCTGAAGTCATAAATTGCTCATTGATAGCCTTTAGTAATGCCTTGACATTGTCATGCTGATCGACAAAACCACGAATACCATAAGAGATTTTGGTCTTTATGAACATCAGACTAAGGCGGTTTGATCGCTCCCATTGTTCATAAAGAGCCTTTTCTGCTGTAGTGCTGGTGTCAGCAATGGTTGGTTTGTCTTTCCTAATAGCATAATCAATGTCCATGCACCCCAAATGAAGGAGAATTCTCTCCTTCCAAACCTTATAGTTATCACCTTTCAATTCGGGAATGTCACATTTTATATTAGAGAAATTCGCAGGTTGTATGACTGCACAAAAATTAAACATACATGCTTATAATTCAAATTTGAGACTAATAAACAAATATCATGTTTTACCAATGTAACTCATGTTCAAAAATTATGAATCAAGTGACATAAAACTTGCCTGTGGGCTAAAGTTTTAATTCAATTAGATCCATATAAAACCTTATGATAAAACTATCAAATTATGTTCCATTTCCTAATTCCTGTGGGTAATTAAGAAATATAATTTGATATTCAATCCTAATTAATTATACAAATATAATAAAAATTTCCTGTGGGATAAAATTTTATTATATCAAATATAATTAATTACCCATAATGTCATTTTCCTATATGTGATCCCAAAACACTTAATATATAATTTTGCATAATTAAAGATGCTGTGGCTACTCCTTAATTAATTAAAATTATATGGGTCACTTGACATTTAATTAATTCACAAGAAAACTTATATAAATTGCATGAAACCATAAGCAATTTATACACTAAACTCAATATTAATGTGCAAAAATTTCTAAAATTGTATAAATTATAAGCACATTAATATCTAAAATTAAATCCATAAATAGCCTTTAAGAATAAATTTAATGTGCAAATTATTTAATTTAATGTTGTATGCACAATAAACCATTAAAAATAAAAATAAAAATATGCATTCAACTAATAAAAATAAATAATCTAGCACATAAAATATCCATAAATTTACATATCTTAAAACACTAAATTTTATGATTTTTTTTTTTTTTTATTCACTAAATCCAGATCTCTGGCCACGGTCGTGTCACACACAGGCCAGGAGGAGTCGAACCTGTGCAATCAATGAAGGTAGACAAGGCTGTGACCAACTGGGCTACTGCCCATTTTCTGATCACTTGTTTACTTATTTAAGTCTTATTGATAGTCAAAACAATAACCCCTTGTAGTCGTCCCCTACCTTCAGTCGGGTCTGTTTGACCCATCTGCAACTCGAAATGAAACCCGACGGTTTCCAGGCATTCCAGACACCAAATTGATGATTTAAAACACCAAAATGTTAGAAACCTCATCTCCTAATGATTTCTAACAATATTTTTCATCAAAAACTTCTAAAACCAAAACCTCCAAAACTACCAAAACTCACTTGATTAAAAAATGTAGATTGTAAAATGAACAAGACAAAGGTATACAAGGCTCTGATACCAATTGTAATCTTCATATCTAAACATGCTATAAAATTTAGTTAAATAGCAATTAGATCATAAACGGAATTATAAACTGATTGGAAAACATACCTCCCGACATTGCCATTCTAGAGGTTAAAATGAGTTTTGCTAATTTCGGGTTTCAGGTGCTTCTAAACCTTCACAATCTCTACTTAGATGGTGTTTTTGAAATCTGAAAAGAGATTGCAGGCTCAGGGTACCCTCCCGTTAGTGTTCTGCCTCGTTTTAAAAGACTCTCTTCATCACTGAGTCTACCTGGAACGTGCACAGAACATGGGGTAGTGATGCGAACGTGGTTTGGAGCATGAATCCTCGTTCCTAAATTGATGGAATGATGTGGACCACATTCCAATCACGTCTTTGGTTTATTACCGAAGATGTAGGAGAAATAAAATCCCAACAAAGAATGCTTGGAATTGAGAGAAAGCGAGTGTTTGAGGCGAGGAATGATGGTCTCCACAAAATAAGTGTTGGGATGGGAAAATTCATGAAAGAAAAAAAGTTTCATATGAGGCAAATGGAGCCATGGCATGTCAAAGAAGGTGAGACGAAGTGACTTCCCATCAACACTGCCTGGAGGCGGAGCAATTCGGCAATGCTCAAGCACATGAACCATTTCAGATGAAGCCATATGTGATCAAATGCTACATGCTATGTTTACTCGCATGTTCCCAGCCGTTTTAGTCTACAAATAGAGCATTCGTAACGAGGTATCTTGGAATGGTAGTTGAAAAACAAAGGGAAATATGGTTGGAAAATATAATTTGTTAATTAAAACTCGATTTTGGTCTCTTCACCAGCTGGAGGGCCTACAAAAAAAACAAACAAAGATTTGAGAGGTTTTTTTCTTTCTGTCCTGCCTGTCCTGTACCTTCATCATTGTAACAGACAAGAAGGTCTTGTTAGATGCTGTCTGCTTGATTCAAAATAAAGAGTTACTGACAATAGTTTGAAAGGGTTTGGATTGAAAATAAAGAGCCACTGAAAATAATTTGGAAGGATTTGGAATTTGATTTTTGAAATTGTGCAATCATCTTTCAAGGGTACTTTGCTCGATAGGAAAAATGATAATTTTGGTTATCATATTTAGCATATTTTAACTTTTTCATATATTTTGATCATCAGGGGAGACAATCAAATTATCTCAAACCGCTAGCTTTATTATATTTATGTATTACTATTTAATAAAACTCATCAGGACTTATATTATTGAAAACCTTTGCGTTGGCTTCACTTGTCTCATTATCAAATTTATCTCATTCTTGTTGGATTTGATTTCATTGGTGGATTTACCATTTTTTTACCCAAGTACAGATAGTAAACACTAAATTTCATTGCATTTCATATAAATTTGTTGGTCATACATTTTAAGAAAAAAGTCACGGATAGTAAACATCAAATTTCATTGCATTTCATATAAATTTGTTAGTTGTACATTTTAAGAAAAAAGTCTTATGAGATAGTTATTACCATCATAAAAAGGAGGACAATTTATTGAAGATTTCACTCTCAAAGTTTCCATGATTGAGTAACATTAGCACAAATTAGAAAAAATGTTTTTTTTTTTTTTTTTTTTGAAATTTCAACCTATTTTGATACCACTTATAAGCGTATTTATTTATTTATTTTATTACAAAATGGTCTAGAATGGGGTCTAACTCCACAAATTTATATTAAAAAATAATATGTCAAATTCAATTTTGTTACAGTTTTATTTTGATTAATTAAATTTAATAAATTTATCTCTTTTTATTATAATACAAAAACTTAGTATCAATCCAAATAGATCAATAGAATAATCAATAACACAATGACAACAAATATATGTAAAATTCACTTACACAAAGATTGCTCTTAACTTCTATAGATACAAAATCATAAATCAATAAATTGTAACAAATAATCCACTAAGTATGAAAAAATAGTACATAGTTTTACTTTGTCTAAAAACTATTATCAAATAAGACTAGGACAGATTAAAATGTACTTGTCTTTTTCATATATGTGATACACAACATCCCCTATTTCTTTGTAGATCACCTCAACAACCTATACGAGGCACATTAATCGGAATCCTCAACCTTTGACTTTTCTCATTGAAAGAAGTTTTAAGATTTCTAAGTCAAAATCTTGATTTTGAGAGTTCAAGAACTAGAAGAGTGTTGTCTCCCTAGATTTTGAGTTTTTTTTTTTCCTCTGTGGCTCAAAATGAGTTTTCAATCTTGTTTTTATGCCAAAACCTTAGGTTTTAGTCTCTCATGGAAAGAAACAATTTTTAGGAAAATAGGATTTTTTGTTTTAGTAATTAAAAAAGGCCAAAAATTTGCAAGCTACTTGAGTGTTCCTTATTGGATGTTTAAGCATTTAAATTTACTTTCATTCTCTTATCATATCTACCTGATCATCACTCCCAATTTCTTCAAAAGCATCCATAGCTTATTCTCATTAATAACAACTAAAATATAAGTTTTATAATCTCATTATCTTGTCGTAAATTTAAACTCAAAACATATTAACTTAAGCTTCAATTTCAATATTTTCAACTTGAACATCTCATATATAGTTCTCAATGGGAGTGAAATAATTTTGATCTAAGTAGTTTCTGAAGCAAAATTAAAATTTTAACCCACTGAATTAACGCAACCCATGTCATTTAGTGAAATACAACTCTTTTATATGGTGGACATGTTAGAGGTAAGACAAATTAGAAGGACTCCTAGAACTTTTTTTTTTTAAAAGTATATAATTTGATGATATTAAAATGGGAAAGAAATTATATTTGGTTAAGGAGTAAATGTAGAAAAAAAATATGAAAAGAAAGAAAAGAAAATCAAAATTCACACTCTTAATCTTTTATATTTTATTTAAAATTAAATAGAAAATCTAATTTTGATGAAAAGAGTCTATCATAACTATTCAACTTTAGTTGAATTGGTTGAGTTGAGAATTGACACTAAGAAATTTTTGTTTCTAAATACTTAGAAAAAATCTCAAAAATTACTTTTTCTCTTATTTTCTTCCATTTCTTGCCATCCTTTTCCCTTGTACCATTAACTTGCCAAATGTAAGTTGCACACCAACAACTAGCAAAAAATTTACTTCAAATAGTAATGGAATTGAATGTACCGTTATTATACATAAAATGACTATAGATTAAAGAGAAATGAACTCTCAAGATTGATTTTTTCACAACAAATATATTAAGAATTCTACAAAGAGACAAGTTTCCTTTTTCTGATCATAGATGAGGTCTTTGGTAAAGATAGAGGCAAAAGCATCCATTTTAATCATGGGGAATGACAAAGCAACTTCAATAATGCCTTTGCTATCGTTGCTTTAATGAAGTGAGATGAACCTTGTTTCATTTATTGATATTAACTCTCCCTTTTGTACAAAAAATAATCTCACCTTATCTATTAGATTTTCTCAAGGATTTTTTGGCTTGTGTATGGATAGGAAAACAGTATAATTCTATTTGACTCTAGGGTAAGGGAGACAGAGCATTTAAGGGTAAGGATGGTGATCTCAAAAGGTAGGTCTTAGAATATGGAAATTCATAGAAGACGAGGCCTTGAATAAGAGGGAAAATGTAGCCATAGCATATCAAAGAAAGTGAGAGGGAGAGACTTCTCATCCACAGTACTAGGAGGTGGAGAGATGCTGCAGTCTTCATTTCATATGAAGCCATATATGAAATGACCATAGTATAATACTGAACTTATCACATCCATTCCGTTCTATTCTATACATACAATGGATTGACGTATGGATTAAATGTTAGTGGAAATCTGTCAAAAGTGGTAGGGTTTCCTTTTCTTGCTCCCATAAAAGACTTTTCCAGATAAGTTATGTGAAATTAGCTGTTTACCATAAAGTATGAGAATAGTTGAAAGTGAAAGCCCACATGGCGAACCATAAAGTATGAGAGTGGTTGAAAGTGAAAGTCCACATGGCCAACCATAAAGCATGATAATAGTACATTTATTTATTCTCCTTTTAGCATGGGGATGGGATGGGATGGGATGGGATGGGATGTTCCCTACAAATGAAATTAAAAATGAAAGGAGAATTCTACCAAGTTTATATATAAAATAACTACAGATTAAAGAGAAAATATCTGTCAAGATTGATTTTTTCCACAACAAATATATGTAGAGTTCTACCAAGGAACATGTTTCCTTTCTCTAATCATAGACCACGAGGCTATTGGTAAAGATAGAGGCAAAAGCATCCATTTTAATCTTGGGGAATGACAAACCAACTTCAATATCGCCTTTGTTATCTTTGCCTTGATGAAGTGATATGCACCTTGTTTCATCTATTTCTATGAATTCTCTCTTTTGTAGTTTCCCCAATCCAAAATCTATGTAATAAACTGCAAACCTTGGTGAACCAGCAACTCCAACCAAGCGCTCTAAGTTTGGAGGTTCAAAATTCGAGGACAATTTCTCTAAACCTTTCAAAACTCCCTCCTTGCTTCCAAGCTTTTCTCGAATTGCTTCTCCTATAAGCTTGGGAGCAATTATAAAACCATCTTCATCTATTAGTTGAATACTCTTTGCAGTTAGAAGACATGGCACTAAACAGTTACCGAAATAGTTTTCAGGCGATGGCGGGTCCAAACGGGCTCGACAATCGGCCACAAAACCAAAGTGCTCTAACTCATTCTCACTCACCTCCTCACCACTCCAAGCCCGAGCTTTAACAATGCAAGCCCAAGTGTAAGCACATATTACTGTAAAACTAGAGACATGTAACAATATTGGGCATTGAACCATAACCCTTTTTTTGAGTCGCTCAAGATCAGCTTGACTTAGTAAAAATGTGGCCAGGATGTTGCTGGTAGGGAGAAGTGGTCGATATCCTTCAAATTTAATTTTCCGAGTAAGTTGCCAAAAAATTGAACCTAGCTTGTTGGGGTCTTTTACCATGGTCCTATAATAGAATGGAAGGATTGCACCCTCTAACATCATGGGCTCTCTCTGCAATTTATTAATGGTAGCCCACAACCTTATGGATCGAATAAAAGTATTACCATCTCCCACAACATGGTTTGTGGTGAACCCATAAGAAATTCTAGAGTAGGGAAAAAGTGTTACTTGAACAGAAAAAACAGGTGCTACTAGGGTGCCTTGTTGTACCGACACTGGAGGCAATTGGGGCACAAGAGGATGAAAGTGAACAATTTTCCTTTGGTGGTTTTTGATAAGGTAATCAAAATCGCTATTAGACTCAGCAAAGGTCAATGAAACTGAATCACCATCCACATATTGAATTTCAGGTTGTCCAACATTTGGAGGAAATAGTAAATTTCCTGCAAAGGGATAAAAGTGCTTGAGAGCGAGGGAGAGCGAGCGTTTAAGGGAAGGGATGGCGGTCTCTATGAAGTGGGTCTTATAATGAGGGAATTTGTAAAAAAAGAGGGTTTGGACTAGATGGGAATGTAGCCATAGGAAATCAAAGAAGGTGAGCGAGAGACACTTCTCATCCACAACGCCTGGAGGTGGAGACACTCGACATTCTTCTAACACATTCACCATCTCAGATGACATGCAGAACTATCCTCATCTATCCTAGTCTATATATTGCATATAGTGAGGCATCCATGGAATGGTAGATAAAATTAATCAAAAATCAATTAAGAAAATGATAGATTTCTTTTTTGTTTTTTTCACTTAAAAAGGTTAGTGTGCTTTTCGAAAAGTGAAAAAAAAAAAAAAAAAAACACTCAAGAAAACGATTTTTTCCATATTTAAATATCATAATGGTAAAAAAAAAATTATAAAAAAGAGGAGAAAATATTAAAAGATTTCATTCCCCATTTCTCTTGAAAAAGTTTTGAAAAAAGTGAATTCCTATTTAATATTCTTCCTTAAATTTTTCTATAAACGGAATAAAATTGTGCATTGCAAAAGTAAATAAATAATAAAGTAAATAAAATGGTGTCTGATATTATTTATTTACTTATTCATTTTTTCATTCTTACACGCCATTGCTTCTTTACCTATTCATTTTGTCATCTTCTAATTTCAAATCTCTCGGTATGTGGTAGGATAAATTAATAAACGCATTCATCTTCTATATAGTGAGGCATCCATGGAATGGTAGATAAAGTTTATCAAAAATCAATTAAGAAAATGATAGATTTCTTTCTTTTTTTTTTCACTTAATTAAAAAGATATGTAGTGCTTTTTGGGAAAATAAGGAAGAGTGGGAACAAAAATATGAAAGAAAATTGATTTTCTTTTTCATAATTAAATATCATAATGATAAAAAAAAATACTATAAAAAAAAGAAGAAAAAATATCAAAAGATTTTTATTGCTCATTTGTCTTAAGAAGGATTGAAAAAGTTTTGAAAATGTGAATTCCTATTGAATTTTCTTTCCTTAAATTTTTTTATAAATAACTAAGTATTCACAAAATTGTGCATTGTGAAACAATGTTTTATGAATCAGATCAGTCGTTGAATTGAAAAAGTTATTAATTCATGGTTCATCAATTGGACTAGTGGTTAAATCACTGATAATGTTATAAATATGTAATTTATATATTATTAAAATTTTAAAAAATTTTAAAAATTAAAAATATAGATAAATAAATTAAAAATCAATAATATCTTCTTCTTCTTTTTTTAATCTTTGATACAATCAAATTAAATCATATATATATATTAGTATTTTAAATTTTATTAAATGAAATATATATAATATTTAAATATGAATATATTAAAAATGAAAGAAAAATTAATTTTAACTAAATTTATAATTTAAAACAATTATATTATTTTTATTTGATAATAAAATTTTTCTTAAATGAGAATACATTTCTTTTGTTTGCTTATTATGCATGAAGATGTACATGGTTGAGTGGTTCCCTGTCTCATCTAGCGTCTGTTGTAGTGTTTGGAATTAAGGAACAACCCACCAAATGGCAACCTTATTTGGGCTTTTGACTTGGGCCTGTTTCGATGAAGAAAAAGTGAGGCAATATGGGTTGGAATTGGGCTTGTTTGGATTAAGAAAAGAGGGGGGCATTGGACCGTTCGAATCTTAATGAACCATCCTGTTTAGTCGGTTTACTAATCCAATTACCGGTTCAAGTGGTTCATAGTCGATTCAATAGCCAAACGGTTCAAAAGATGGGACCAGATCGAAAAGCCTACTAGTCTGACCAGCTGGTCCGGTCCAATTTTCAAAATATTGTTGTGAAAGTAAACAAAATAGTCTTTAGTATTATTTCTTTACCTATTCATTTTTTTCATTCTTCCTTTAATTTCAAATGTCTTGGTTAGTAGTTGGAAAAGATTGTTGAAAACATCCATCTTAATCTTTGGGAAGAACCACTGTTTTAAAAACCGAACCGATCCATCTAATTCAACGATTCAACTGTTGATCGGGAGCATTTCTGGTTTGATCTGCTCACTTGAGCTGCTTATAGATTGGACCGGTTTTGAACAGTTCAAACTGACGATTCAATCATTGAAACAGATAGATTGATCGGTTCTTACAAAACCGGTTAACTCTACACTTGGCCCAAAATTAGAATGGGTTTGCCATGGCAATAACATTTATATCCCACTCACCCAAACAAGGCCCAGTCACCAAGCTGGGACGATGAGATGACTTATAAATGTGGAAAATGGATGATTTTGTGCTAGGAAAGGACTCGCACCAAGGACTTGGTGGTAAGAAAAATGCGGTTATTCCATTGTGCTATGAAACAGTTTAATTTACTGTTGTTGTACAGAGATAAAATAGACATAATCACATAAAAATATTTAAATAGACAGAGATAATTTTTTGAAACTTTCTTTGTTTGAAATATTTAAATAAACATAATCACATAAAAATAATAAAATAATAAAATATATAATATTTGACAGAGATAAAATTAAATATTATAATTTTCCTTCTATCTTAAACATATCTTCACATTTACATATTACACATATTTATTTAATAAAATAAAAAATATTAATGTATTTAGATTTATCCTTATTATTATTATTTGAAAATATCAAATATAAAAAATTAAATATTATTAAGTTTTTTAATTATATATTCCTAATTTTTATAATTAGTTTAAATTTTATATAAAATATAAATTACTTATTTATAATATCACTGGTTCGACCATGATTCGACTATTGAACTATGAATCGATAATTTTTTCGATTCAATTATTAGTCTAATTCTAAAAACATTAAGAATGACAAACCAATCTCAAAATCTTCTTTACACTTGTGAAATGATATAAAACCATGAAACTTCAATTTTCTTAAGGCATCCCCACCCAAAATCTATATAGTAAATTCCAAATCTTGATGACCTAATACCTCCCAACTTTTTAAGATTTCAATATCCATTAAATTTTAGGCTCTCTAAGATGGAGTAGAAACACTAAATAGGATACATATATAATATTCAATATATATATATTGTGCTTTGAGATTAATTATGATTAAAAGGTGAAAACTGAGAACCTAGTATTAGTACATTGGGAAAAGCTAAACAAATAATAATGAAGGTGATTCATTATCTGCCAAATGTATTAATATCATATGCACTATCAACCACAAATCATAAAAGAGCATGTGGAAGGAAATGCTTATTTGATTTAACTATGGAAATTAAAAGCCATGGGCCAACCCAGGATGATAATGGAACTTGCTTTTTTATGTAGCCATCTCATTTTGTCCTTAAAAAAACTACTTTAGAAGTATAGACGAGATAGGGGTTTCTATATATATATATATATAAATTTAATTTTCATTTCCTACTTTTTAACATAATACAATAAAAAAGAATTTTTTATAAAAATCTATAATATTTATAAATTATATTTATTTTTGGTATAATTAAAATTTTTTAAATTAAAAAAAATATATATTTATATTAAATGGCATGAGGCGAGCTAAGGTATATATCGAACATTCTCTTACCCACCCCGACCTCCTCACACCTTATTCGTTTGAAGTATATAATTTGATAATATCAAAATGGGAAAGAGACTTAATTTGGTTAGGAGGAAATGTACAAAAGAGATGCAAGGAAGAAAAAAGTAAAAAAAAACAAATAAAAATTTACAATGGCAACCCTTCTTATTTTCTTCCATATCTTGCCATTCTTCACCTTTGATACCATTAACTTGCCAAATGTAAGTCACACAGTAACAACCAGTAAAAGATTTGTTTCGAATAGTAATGGAATCGAATGCGGATTACAGAGAAATTCACAACAAATTTATGAAGAAACGTGTTTCCACATAAACATGTCTCCTTTTTCTAATCATAGACCATGAGGCCATCAGTAAAGATAGAGGCAAAAGCATCCATTTTAATCTTGGGGAATGACAAACCAACTTCAATATCGCCTTTGTTATCTTTGCCTTCATGAAGTGATATGGACCTTGTTTCATCTATTGATATAAACTCTCTCTTTTGTAGTTGTCCCAATCCAAAATCTATGTCATAAACTGCAAACCTTGGTGACCCAGCAACTCCTACAGCTCGCTCTATGTTTATAGATGAAAGATTCACGAACCATTTATCTAAACCTTCCAAAACTCCCTTCTTGCTTCCAAGCTTTTCTTGAATTGCTTCTCCTATAAGATTGGCTGCAATTATAAAACCATCTTCATCTATTAGGTGCGTACTTTTTGCAGTTAGAAGACATGGCACTAAACAGTTACCGAAATAGTTTTCAGGCAATGGCGGGTCCAAACAGGCTCGACAATCGGCCACAAAACCAAAGTGCTCTAACTCATTCTCGCTCACCTCCTCACCACTCCAAGCCCGAGCTTTGACAATGCAAGTCCAAGTGTAAGCACATGTTACTGTAAAACTTGAGACATGTAACAACGTTGGGCATTGAACCATAACCCTTTTTTTGAGTCGCTGAAGATCGGCTTGACTTAGTAAAAATGCAGCCAGGATGTTGCTGGTAGGGAGCAGTGGTCGATATCCTTCAAATTTACTTTTCTGCTGATATTGCCAAAAAATTGAACCTAGCTTGTTCGGGTCTTTTACCATGGTCCTATCATAGAATGGAAGGAATGCACCCTCTAACATCAAGGGCTCTCTCTGTAATTTATGAATAGTAGCCCACAACCTTATGAATCGAATAAAAGCATTACCATCTGCCACAACATGGTCACATGTGAACCCAAAAGAAATTCCAGAGTTGGGAAAAAGTGTTACCTGAACAGCAAAAACAGGTGCTACAATGGTCCCTTGTTGTACCGACACTGGAGGCAATTGGGGCACAAGAGGATGAAAGTGAGCAATTTTCCTTTGGTGGTTTTTGATATGGTAATCAAAATCGCTATTAGACTCAACAAAGGTCAATGAAACTGAATTACCATCGACATAATGAATTTCAGGCTCTCTAAGATTTGAAGGAAATAGTAAATTTCCTGCAAAGGGATAAAAGTGCTTGAGAGCGAGGGAGAGTGAGTGTTTAAGGGAAGGGATGGTGGTCTCTATGAAGTGGGTCTTAGAATGAGGGAATTTGTAAAAGAAGAGGCTTTGGACTAGATGGAAATGTAGCCATAGCAAATCAAAGAAGGTGAGTGGGAGAGACTTCTCACTCACAGCGTTGGGAGGTGGAGACACTCGACATTGTTCTAACACATTCACCATCTCATCAGATGAAGCCATATGACAAGATAATGTAGAATTATTCACATCCGTTCTAGTCTATATATAGTGTGAAGTGAGGCATCCATGCAATGGCAGGTTAAGTTTATCAAAAATCAATTAAAAAACTGATAGTTGGAAGTTGTTTTCATAGTGTCTGGATCATTAATATTGTGTGTATAGTATGCCTTGAAGCATTAAAAAGCAAAAATAGAAAAGATGATTTTCTTGATAAAAAAAATAATCGAGTATGAGTGAGAGTGAGCGACCAAGGAGTCGTTTTCACAAGTTGTGTGCCATTTTTGTCTATTTAATGTCTTGGACCATTATTGGAATTGTAGTTGAAATTGATGAAGGATATGTTACAAAAAAAATGAAAATGCTACGTGTAAGGGTATTTGTTTATTGGTAATTCCACTTCAAAATTTCAGTTATATTCTCCTAACTTAATTACTTCAAGTCTTTTGTCAGACTCTTGTCATTTGGATCCTGATTGAAGATTGTTAGAGAAGATGCTAACTAGTTTTAAGGTGATGAATGATATTAAACATTGATCAACCTAGTTTTAGACTTTTATTCTTTTATTGAAAATTGAAATTAAAGTTTAAAATTATCAAATTTTGCATTCAAAACTTTTGAATAAATTGTTGATCAATCATAGCAATAGGTACCAATTTTTGTAGTACACAAAATTTCAGTCCATCTAATCAATCACAATTCAATCACACCTGCACAAACTTCATTTTTTCTTAACCAAAGCCAAATATACATATGAACTCTTATAGAACATACAGAAGAGCTTTTAACTTCTTAAATCCAAACAAACATTAATACCACTATTTAAAGTTAAAATTACTTTAAAGCATTAAATCAAAATAATTAACTTATTCTAAATCTTAAATTCTCTTTTACCCTATTTATCCACGTCTTGTTAGAGTTTCTTTTATATCAATCACTTCACATTTCCAATTTATCATTTGTTATTGCAAATATTTTATAATTACATTTTGTATATCTTTGATACTTTCAATATCAACGTTTAGCAAATAAACTACTTAAGATTAATGGAACCTTGAAATTATATTTCATCGCAACAAAGGATAAATTGCTTGAACGTACTGTGAATTGTCTATGAGCAGGGAAACAACTTTGAAGTGATAAGGAGTTCCTGGGCCCTGATAATTCATCTTTTCATTTGAATTGGTGAAACATTTTCTGATGGTTTATTGTCAATTAGTGCCAAAGTTAAAGGAAAGCTAAAAAGCAACAATACAAAAAACATGCTTTTGGGGCATAAATAATTGAATTCCAATGAAAGCGAGTGATGGAAGCGTTTTTCACATGTGCTGGAAGCTTTTGTCACATGTCCTGGGCCATTTTTGCGTATCATAGCATGCCTTGAAGCGTTGTTCAAATGGTGGCTGGTTAAAGTTGAAAAGCAAAAAGAGATTTTTTTTTATAAAAGCAGTTGAATGTGACTGTCTTGGAAGTGGTTTTCATGAGTTCTGGACCATTTTTGTATATTTAGTATGTCTTGAAACATTATTAGAATGGTAGTCATTCGCATTCGGTTTAACGATTTCAAATCTGAGACCCATTTCTGTACACCTTTCAGAACTCCTCCTTTGTTCCGAACTCTCTCTTGGATAGCCTCCCGTATTGAGTTGGCTGCGACTATAAAGCCATCTTCTTGAATTAGTCGCGTACTCTTTGTGGTCGCTAAACCACCCATTAAGCAGTTACCAAAATAGGCTGCAGGTATAGGCGGGTCCAGAAGGGTCCGACAATCAGCCGTGAAAGCAAAATGATCTAATTCATTTTCACCAACATCCTCACCACTTCTTGGTCGAGCTTTGATCATGCAAGACCATACATAAGCACATATTACTGTAAAAGCTGAGACATGTGATTGCTTTGGGATTTGAGGAATAACCCATTTCTTGAGTCGTTGAACTTCAACTCGGCGGAGTAAGAATGTGGCTCGGACACTATTGGTAGATAGCTGAGATTGACCCTCTTTCAAACTTCACTTTTCCAAAATAGTTCCAGAAGGTTGAGCGGAGCCCAATTGGATCCTTGACCACGGTCCTGTCATAGAACGGAAGGATTAGACTCTCTACCAATGTTGCATCTCCACCCAGTTTGTTAATGGAAGCCCATGATCTTGCAAACCGAAAGAATGTGTTCGCATCGCCTGCTATGTGATGAAATTTGAACCCAATACATATACCAGAGTTCGGAAAAAGTGTCACTTGAATAGCTAGGAGAGGGACAATTAATGGGCCAAAGGTTGTGAATGCTATACATTTGGACAGCAAGAGGGTGAAAATCAATCTCATTTCGTTGATGATTTCCACTGAGATGATCGAAATCAAAACCACCCTCTACAAAGGTTAATGCCACTGAGTCACTATCCATATAACGAATTTCGGGTATGCTACAATCCAAAGGAAATATTAGATTCCCAGAGAGTGGAAAAAAATGCTTGAGAGTAAGAGAAAGCGAGTTCCCATCACTATCCGTATAAAAATATGAAAAATCATTTATAATATTGGTGGTGCATTAAATTATGTTTGGTGGTGCCTGAGTTGCATTAAATTATGTGTGTATGAGGAAATAATATTGGTGGTGGTTGAGGAGTTGCATCAAATTATGTGAGAGAGAGAGAATATTTTTTATCTTATATGATTTCTTTTGTATATAATTATCAATAACTTAATGTTTCAAGTGCCGTGCTCCACCTGGTTGATTAAGAATCTCAATGATATTTGATGAAAAAAAATTGATTTTTTTTAACATGATTAAAGTGAAGAGTTTTGGAATGAATTCTTAAATTTAATATTGTCTCTAAGTGAGCGTTTTTTCTCATAAAACTAGATTCTTAAATCCAATCTTTTCTTCACGTTTGTTTCATTCATAAAATTAAAATTTGAAAATAAGATTGAGATTGATTCTTTCCTCTTTTTTAATTCTAATCGTCCCACCATTTTATTGGGCTTCACTCAAAGGTCATGGTCCTGTACTCCATTTTATAAAGGAATCTTATTCATTTGTCCTCGTGTACAGTCGACATACAATTAATAAATAAGTAAATAACAACGTTTTTTTCATTAGTTTTGTGAATGGTATGGCCTAGTGTTAAAATTTATTGAAGGTCTGCTTGAAATACTTTTAATAAAAGTATTTTTTTAAAAAAAAAAATTTAAAAACGTTTTTAATTTTTATAACACTTAAAAAATTTTATCCTTTAAATATTAGAAAAGTTATAAACATTTTTTAAAATTGCTATCAAACGTATTCTATAATGAGTTTAAGTGGTTTTCTAATATTATAAATGATTTTTCATATTTTAAAAATGGTTTCTAGATTTTGTAAAATACTTAATTTTTTTTTAAAAAAACACTTTTTAAGTTAAAAGCACTTCTTAGAATAACTATCAAGTAATAATCTAGTTAATTCAACAAGTAATATATCTTATTTATATAAAAAATTAATCCAATTATATAATTCACAAGATGTCTAGGGTCCAACTTCTTAATCAAGTCAATTCACAGGGATTGAAGGATGTAGCGCCCTTGGATAATTGTTTTTTTAATTTATTAAATTACAAGTTTACCCCTATTTTATTTTATCCTCTTATGATTTATGATTTCATTAGAGAGAAAAAAAATCGTGTTAATGGTAAAGAGAAGAAAACCTTAACCATTATAACTTTTTATTTTCATTTGATTAATCAACTCTTGAGTATTAGTGTGTTCAATAAACATAGAAATCATATTGATCATCAAACCTTCTTAAAATCTCTTTATCTTTATTTATATTTGTTCCTATGTCTTGAATTAACACTATTAACTAATATAGATTTTTTCAATGCATGTTTAATATGTGAATTTTATAAGATGTAACATGTAAAAATTGAAGCATCCTTAGTAATATTGTTTGGCTATCCCTTTATATTATATAATCTAAAATTTAATTCTTAACTATGCTAATAAGAAACAAATTCTAAGGCTAATAAGATGTCTAATTATGACTCAAAAAATTTAATTTAAATTATTAAATATATTTAATAAAATAACTTAATATTACAATTTAAAATTAAATATAGCTTGGATGATCAATTTAATAACTTATGACTTAACAACTTAAACATAATGTGACTTAATGTCATCTTAAGTCATTAAATATTAAATTTTATTAAATGTCCTTTCCTTTAAGTTAAACTCTTATTAATGGATAATTAATGTTAATAATATTATTATAATAAGTTCCAATAAGCTTTTATATATTTTGAGGGGGATAACACGTATCAATCAACCAACTTGTAATCATAATTATATAATTATAAAATAAAAGAATTTCCTTGGCATGGTTGATGGAATTGATTAAGAAAAAATAAAGAAAAATTGTTTTTTGATTTTCTTTTAAATATAATTATTAATAACTTAATGTTTCCGGGTGCCATGTCACTTGGTTGATTGAACATCTCAATAACATCGATGTTTAAATTTTAAAACATGATTTCAATAGTGATTAAAATGAAGAACTTTTCTTTTTTTTGATAATGAATAAAAAAAAAATATTGAGAATGAATTTTTAAATACAATTTTGTCTTTCAGTGAATTTTTTATATTAATTAAATCTCGATATGTGTTGAATTACTACTATTAACTAATATACATTTACTCAATGTTTAAGTTGCGAATTTTCAATTCTAAAATAATTTAATTTTTAAGATTTCAATTTTACGGGATGTAAAAAGTGAAGCCTTCTTCTTAATATTGTTTCGCTATCTCTTTATATCATATACTCTAAAATTTAATTTTTAACTATGACTATTAAGAAACAATTCTAAGGTTAAGAGGGTATTTAATAATGATTGAATGATTTAATTTAAATTATTAAATATATTAATAAAATAACTTAATATTGTAATTTAAAATTAAATATAATTTTGATGATCAATTTAATAACTTATAACTTAACAAATAAAACATAATGTGACTTACAGTCATCTTAAATCATTAAAAAATAAGTTTTATCAAACAAATTCTAAGGAATAGGGTGTTTAATGATGATTGAATTATTTAATTTAAATAATTAAATATATTTAAAAATAAATAAATTAATATTATAATTTAAAATTAAATATAACTTTAATGATCAATTATGACTTAACAACTTAAACATAATGTGATTTAAAGTCATTTTAAGTCATTAAGCATTAAGTTTTACCAAATGTCCTTTCCTTTAAATTAAACTTTTATTAATGGATAATTAATGTTAATAATATTATTAATAACTTAAAATTTTAACCTAATAATAAGTTCCAAGAAGCCTTTTTATATTTTGAGGTGGATAACATGTTATCAATCAACCAACTTGTAATCATGATTATATAATTATAAAATAAAAGAATTTCCTAGGCATGGTAGTAGAATTGATTAAGAAAAAACTAAAAGAAAAAATAAAGAAAAATTGTTTTATGATTTTCTTTTAAATATAATTGTTAATAACTTAATGTTTCAAGGTACCATGCCCCTTGGTTGATTGCACATCTCAATGACATCGATGTTTAAATTTTAAAACATGATGTTAATAATGATGAAAATGAAGAGATTTTCTTTTTAAAATTTTGAGAATGAATTTTTAAATACAATCATGTCTTTGAGCTAGTAAACTTTTCTTTTTATTAAATGGCAATATGGAAGCCAGATTGTCAATGATATTCTTTTCTTTTCCTTTTTTCTTTTTAATCAGCCACGGTATTTTATTGGCTTCAAAGCTTCACTCAATGTCTTGTTTTGCAGTTTACAAAAGTATCCTATGCATTTGCGTTGATGCATAATCCATAAACAAATAAATAATAATTATTTTAAGTAATAAAATATTTTAGATTTTAAAATTTATCTCAATTTTATTTTTATATTAATTTTAAACCCAATTTTATCTTTAAATTTTAAATCCGATTACATATGATTTTTGTAACTCACTCATCATCTTGTTATTAATTTTTACTATTTTATATATTATTACTATTATTATTATTTTTTTCTTCCTTTTCTTTCTTTTCTCTGTCCTCTCTCCTCTCACTTCCTACCTTCCCAACTACCCCACCCACTCTCTCTCTCTTATGCCCATACCCCCACGTGATACCCATACCCCCCTCTCCTCTCTTCTCTCTTCTCTTTTTTTTCTTTTTTTCTTTGGGCTTCCCCTCCCCCTCACTCACACGTGACTGAACAAAAAAAAAACACTCCGAAGCTTGCACTTTTTTTTTTTTTCCTGTTTCTTTCTTTCCCTCATTTTCCTTCTCTTTCTCTCCCTCCAAACACCCTTCTCTTGATTTCTTCTTATTTTCTTTTCTTTCATTTCTTTTTATTTTATTATTATTTTATTTTCTTCTCTCCTCTCACCATACCCATTCTCTCTCCATCCGCCACCCTCACTGCCATTACCGATCATCACTAGCCACCACCGCCCGCCATTGCCAACTAGCAATCCGACCATCCATAATTCTTTTTTTTTAAAGAAATGTAAATTTCCTTATTACTTTATTTTATTTTTATTTTTTTATCTTTATTTTTTATTTTATTTTATTTTATTTTTTGGCACAGTAATTGATTTGGATCTAGCCTATTGGTAATTGGTTATTTGTTTGGATTTATTGAATCAGGCTTGACATGTTATTTCTTTTGACCATGTGTATTATTAATATGAGCTTATTAATTGATATGAATTTTGGGTCCACAATGTAGGTGAGATTTATTGGATGACTTGAATATTTGACATGAGCTTGGCCAATTTGAACTATTTAATTTGAACATGGGACAATTGTGGTGTATATTAAATTAGGCTTAGATTATGGAATATTAAATGTAGGCCTAGTAGAATTTATTTTAATTTATCTAACTTTTGGTTTGATTGATTGTGTTTGTATTTTTTGTTATTAATTTGGATATTTTGGGCTAAGACCTATAGTAATTTTGGCTCATTTTAATTAGCGAAATTTATGGGACTAATTTGAAAATTGAATTTTGGTTTGAATATTTGTTTGGAATTTTGTACATCTTTGGATATTTACATTGAACTATTTTTGTTTTTGCATGAACCCATTCTGTAATCTATTGGCTGAGTATGAATTTATGACACGTGGAACAAGAAATTTCATGGAAGAAAGTGAGAATAAAAAAACTGTAAGAAGACATTGAGCTTGTTGTAAGCTTATTTGGGTACACATTTTATTTTCCACTTTTATTTGGTTTTATTTTTATTAATTTTTGTAAATATTTGTTTGTATATATTTATTAAGTGTGTACATAATTGAATATCGAACAAATTAGAAATTTTGTTTAAATAAAATAAATAATTCAATAAATATGTTTTAATAAAATAATAATTTTAAAATATTCTTCTTAATAAAATAAAGTTTTTGTCGTAAAATTATAAAGTGAAAGGAAAAAAAAGAAAAAAAAAAAAGAAAGAAATTAGACGTAGGAAGAGAATGAAATATATTTTCATTAGAGGTGTCTCCCTTTTATAGGGAGTCACAAAGAGATATACATCAAAATGGATGATCATCCACAAGTTCCCATAATCCGATAAATTCTCATATTTTATAACACTCCCCCTTGGATAATTATAAGAATATGTCTCATTAAAACCTTACTAGGAAAAACCCTAGTGAAGGAAAAAGAGTACAATGTTCTTTTGGATTACTATAACTGCCTCGTTAAAAACCTTACTAGTAAAACCTAATGGGACAAAAACCTGGACGAAGGAAAAAAGAGTGTAGTATATCCATATTATCATTCTTTCCCTTATGTAAATATGATTATGATTTCTCCAACATTTCAAATGGTAAATCTCTCAATCTTCACATTCCAATGTCATACCTTAACTTTTTCAATGTGGTCGAAGGTAACGCCTTTGTAAATAGATCTACTAGATTATTGCATGACTGAATTTTTTGAACACTAATCTCACATTTCTTTCGGAGCTCATGAGTATAGAAGAATTTAGGGGAGATATGCTTAGTTTTGTCACCTTTTATGAATCCTCCTTTAATTTGTGCAATACAAGCAGCATTATCTTCATGTAACACAGTTGCATTGCCTCTGATGGAAGGTAGTTCACATGTTTCTTGTATATGTTGGATCATTGACCTTAGCCATACACATTTATGACTTGCCATTGTTGTAAGAATTTCTGAATGATTTGAAGATGTGGTTACCATTGTTTGCTTGACTGATCTCCAAGATATTGTCGTTCCACCATAAGTAAATACATATCCTATTTGAGATCGAGCTTTATGAGGATCTAAAAGATATCCTGCATCTACATACCCAATCAATTATGATTTTGATTCTTTTGAATAATATAAACCTATGTCACTTGTTCCACGAAGGTATCGCAACATATGTTTAATCTCATTCCAATGCCTTTTAGTTAGGGCAGAACTATATCTTGCTAGTAAGTTGATAGAGAAAGCTATGTCTGGTCTAGTACAATTTGCAAGATACATTAGTGCATCAATTGCACTGAGATATGGTACTTCTGGACCAAGCGATTCTTCATTTTCTTCTTTAGGATGAAATGAGTCTTTATTCACTTCAAGTGAACGAACAACCATAGGGGAATTGACTGGATGTGATTTGTCCATGTAAAATCATTTTAATACTTTCTCTATATATGTTGATTGATGGACTAATATGTCATTTGAATAATGCTCGATCTGCAGGCCGAGGCAATATCTTATTTTCCCCAAGTCTTTCATTTCAAATTCCTTCTTTAAATAATTGGCTACTTTTGTGAGCTCTTCAAGAGTTCCTATAAGGTTTAAATCATCCACATATACTGCAATTATTGTAAGCCCAAAATTTGATTTCTTGATAAAAACACATGGGCAAATTGAATTATTCACATATCCTTTTTTTAACAAATACTCACTCAAACGATTATACCATATACGTCCAGATTACTTTAATTCGTACAAAGACCTTTGTAGTTTGATTGAGTACATGTTTTGAGGTTTTGGATTAGTTGCTTCAGTCAATTTGAATCCTTAAGGGATTTTCATATACATGTCAGTATCTATAGACCCATATAAATAGGTTGTAACAACATCCATAAGACGCATATCTAGTCCTTCAGAGATTGTTAAACTTATCAAGTATCGAAATGTGATTGCATTCATTATGGGGGAATAAGTTTCCTCATAGTCTATACCAAGTCTTTGAGAGAAACCTTGAGCAACAAGTCGTGCTTTATATCTTATGATTTCATCATTCTCATTTCGTTTTTTCACAAAGACCCATTTATATCCAACAGGTTTTATGTTTCCGGGTGTTTGAACTACAGGTCCAAATACCTCTCGTTTTGTTAACAAGTTTAGCTCTATTTGGATTGCTTCTTTCCATTTTGGCCAATCATTCATTTTTCGACATTCATTCACAATTTGTGGTTCTTGATATTCATAATTTCTCATGATGTCCATGGCCACTTGGAATGCGAATATATTACCTATGATGATGTCACTACGGTCATTTGTTTCTCCTGTGTGACTCATTGAGATCTCTTCAATTCTAGATACTGGTATTTGATCAATTTATGCTTCTTCAGGAGCTAACTATTTGTCAAGTTGGGTTTCATCATTTGACCCTTTCATATTTGTGAACTCTTCAGAAGTACTAAGTTTTTCATATGTTGTACTTTTTTTTTTCCAGGAATTAAATCCTTTGAGCCAATAGGTCTACCACATTTCAGGCGTGTCTTAAATTCATTTGCTATGGCATTCTCCAATTATCCTTCAGGGACATCAATATGTGCTGGGGCGTTCACAGCTAGCACGTGTGACTTTGTTACTTTCTTTATATCTGTGAAAGCATCGGGTAATTGATTTGCAAGTCCTTACAAATGAACAATCCTTTGAACTTCTAACTCACATTGTCTTGTGCAATGATCAAGATGAGACAAGGAGGGTACATACCATGTAATGTCTCGCCATCCTTTTGACTTGTCTCCCCTGAATGGTGGGAAAACATTTTCATCAAAATGACAATCTGCAAAGCGGGCAGTAAAAACATCACCTGTGACAGGTTCAAGATAACGAATAATGGAAGGAAAATTAAAACCAACATATATACCAAGTTGATGTTGAGGTCCTAACTTGGAACGTTGAGGTGGAGCTATGGGAATATAAACAGCACAACCAAAAATTCGAAAATGTGAACTATTTGGTTGGGAGCCTAAAGCAAGTTGTAAAGGTGAGCAATCATAATTAGTTTTAGGACGAATTCGAATTAAAGTGGCAGCATGAAGAATAGCATGCCCCCAAGCAGACAAGGGCAATTTTGTTCTCAAGAGTAATGGTCTTGCAATCAGTTGCAAACGCTTAATTAGAGATTCAGCTAATCCATTCTGAGTATGGGTATGAGCAACAGGATATTCAACATTAATACCAACCGACATAAAATAATCAAGAAATGTTTGAGAGAAAAATTCACCAGCATTATCAAGACGAATTTTCTTAATAAGATGATCAGGGAATTGTGCCTTGAGTCGAATTATTTGAGAAAGTAACCTGGTGAAGGCAATACTTCTAGTTGAAAGAAGACAAACATGAGACCAACGAGTTGATGCATCAATTAAAACCATAAAATAACGAAAAGGTCCACCAGGTGGATGAATAGGTCCACAAATATCACCTTGAATACGTTCTAAAAAGGCTGGTGATTCATATTCAACCTTGGTAAATGATGGTTTAATAATTAATTTACCTTGTGAGCAAGCAACACAATTGTAATCATTAGGCATCAGAATCTTCTGGTTCTTCAAGGGATGCCCTAAAGAATTGTTGATGATATGACGCATCATGGATAATCCTGGATGACTAAGACGTTCATGCCATATCATAAAAGTTTTTAAGTCATAGAACTTTTGGTTCATGACAACATATGACTCAATGGGTCTAATGATTGTTTGATATAACCCACAAGAATAAGAAAGAAGCTTTTCCAAGATGTGTTTTTCCCTAGAAAAAATTGAAGTAATGAGAAGGTATTCGTCATTATCATCATTCATAGTTTCAATGTGATATCCGTTTCGGCGAATATCCTTGAAACTAAGAAGATTTCACTTGGATTTAGCATAATACAGGGCATCATTAATGTGGATTTTAGTTCCTTTGGGTAAAATAATAGTTGCTCTTCCAAAGCCTTGAATCAAGTCTACAAGACCTGATATTGTATTAACATTAGACTTACCCAATGATATGTTGGAAAAATATTTTTTATCACGAAGAATTGTGTGAGTTGTGGCACAATCTACAAGACATGCATCTACATTGGATGTCGTATGATGTACCAAGGTATGAGAAAGATCCATGTATCTTCAAGTATAAATAAATAGAAGAATTTAAGTAAAATGTGGAATAAACTATAAAAGGTAAATAATAAACAATGTGTTCAAAGATGATAACAAAATAAACCTATTTGCAAAGAACTAAATAAAAACATAACGTTTAATCATAACAAACATTTCCATCACCAATTAGATGGTCACTTTTCCTATTAGGATTCTCAAAGAAATCCGAAACATCTAAATGGGTTAGATCCACTTGACCATCACTATCAATGAAGTTCATTTCAACTTCCTTTCCTTTTTCTTTTATTGAGGCTTGATAAAGGTCAACAAAATGTTTTGGCGTACGACAAGTATGTGACCAATGTCCTTTCATGCCACATGTATGACACTTATTCTCACGAGTATGTTTACTTTGTGGTTCTATCCCTTTTTTAGGTTGTGCCTCTGAATTATTCTACTTTTGGTGGTTTGAGTTGTTCTTTTTACTTTGAGAACCACTACGATGAGAAGAATTGTGTTTACCACGACCTCGACCACGACCACGTTCTTGACCTCATCTATATCCATGTCCAAGGGTTTGAACAAATGTGACATTGGCTTTAGGCAATGACATAGACCCAGTAGGACGAGATTGATGGTTTTTTAATAATAGCTCATTATTTTGTTCAGCCACCAGAAGACATGAGATCAATTCTGAATATTTAGTGAAACGACGCTCTCAATATTGCTGCTGTAGGAGCACATTCGAGGCATGAAAAGTCGTGAATTTTTTTTTCAAGCATATCTTCTTCAGTGACCTTTTCTCCACACAATTTTAATTGTGAGCTAATTTTGAATAGGACTAAGTTATAGTCACTAACAGACTTGAAATCTTGTAATCTCAAGTGCATCCAATCATAGCGTGCCTTTAGAAGGATTACGGTCTTTTGGTGGTCATATCGTTCTCTTAGATTATTCCAAAGGATGAAAGGATCTTTAATCGTAAGGTATTCACCTTTTAATCCTTCATCAATGTGATAGCGAAGGAAAATCAAAGCTATGGCGCGATCGTGCAGGGATGCATCATTTCCTTCTTTAATGGTATTTCCAAGATTCATCGCATCTAGATGAATTTCAGCATCTAGAACCCAAGATAAGTAGTTTTTGCCCGAAATTTTGAGGGAAACAAATTCAAGCTTTGCAAGGTTTGACATTATTTGAAAGCTATATATAATATTAATCAGAGAAATATTTCAAGTAAACAATATCTAAAAATATAATGACTTAAAATTTACAATTATAAATATGGTAAAAATGTAGAAATATTAAATAAGAATTAAAATTTAATACATATATATATATATATTCATAGTTTCGGGTTATGAACTTTCATTATGTAAATTTGTACATAGTTTCAGGTTATGAACATTTATTTATTTTATAGCTTCTAGTTATATAATATTGTTTGGTATAACATCCAATTATACCGTATAATTAAAAATAAATAATTGGAGATCATATACATAACTTCTGGTCATGTATTTATAATTCTGTAATATTTCCTCATAATTTTTGGTTATGAATTTACCCCATAATTTATGATTTACCCCATAACTTCTAGTTATAGGGATTATACGTATTTATGTATTCAAATAAAATAAATGAAAATAGATATCAAAGAGTAATAAAATATAAAATTATGATATAAGTTTATCACATACTTTTTTTGTGAGAAAGAAAAGAGAAGAGTCTTTCTATTTCTTTGAATAAAAAAAAATCTTTTTATTTCTTTTGTGGAGACTACTCGTGCTGATAACGTGTTGTAAAATTATAAAGTGAAAGGAGAAGAAAAAAGAAAGAGAAATTAGAACGTAGGAAGAGAATGGAATATATTTTCATTAGAGGTGTCTCCCTTTTATTGGGAGTCATAAAGAGATATATATCAAAATGGATGATCATCCACAAGTTCCCATAATCCGATAAATTCTCATATTTTATAACAGTTTTTTTATTAATAAAAATTCAAAAAAATGCTTTTAAAAAATTCCAAAAAAAAAATTGTTTTTAATGGAATTTGAAAATTTGTTTTTAATAAAAACTGTCCAAAAATTATTTTGTAAATAAAGTTATCCCAAAATTAATTTTTAATAAAATTGTCCAAAAAATATTTTTTAAAATGAATCCTTTTTTCTTAATTAAAATGGGATTAAAAGCATTTTTTAGAAATAGAGGATTTAATTTTTTTTTTCTTTTTAATTAAAAATTCTTTGCAAATAAGGTTATGTCTTTTTAAATAATTTGTATAAATCACTTTTCTTAAACTCTCTTTTGTAGTTGTCCCAATCCAAAATCTATGTCGTAAACTGCAAACCTTGGTGACCCAGCAACTCCTACAGCTCGCTCTAAGTTTATAGATGAAAAATTCACGAACCATTTATCTAAACCTTCCAAAACTCCCTTCTTGCTTCCAAGCTTTTCTTGAATTGCTTCTCCTATAAGATTGGCTGCAATTATAAAACCATCTTCATCTATTAGGTGCGTACTTTTTGCAGTTAGAAGACATGGCACTAAACAGTTACCGAAATAGTTTTCAGGCAATGGCGGGTCCAAACAGGCTCGACAATCGGCCACAAAACCAAAGTGCTCTAACTCATTCTCGCTCACCTCCTCACCACTCCAAGCCCGAGCTTTGACAATGCAAGTCCAAGTGTAAGCACATGTTACTGTAAAACTTGAGACATGTAACAGCGATGGGCATTGAACCATAACCCTTTTTTTGAGTCGCTGAAGATCGGCTTGACTTAGTAAAAATGCAGCCAGGATGTTGCTGGTAGGGAGCAGTGGTCGATATCCTTCAAATTTAATTTTCTGGTGATGTTGCCAAAAAATTGAACCTAGCTTGTTCGGGTCTTTTACCATGGTCCTATCATAGAATGGAAGGATTGCACCCTCTAACATCATGGGCTCTCTCTGCAATTTATGAATAGTAGCCCACAACCTTATGAATCGAATAAAAGCATTACCGTCTGCCACAACATGGTCAAAGGTGAACCCAAAAGAAATTCCAGAGTTGGGAAAAAGTGTTACCTGAACAGCAAAAACAGGTGCTACAATGGTCCCTTGTTGTACCGACACTGGAGGCAATTGGGTCACAACAGGATGAAAGTGAGCAATTTTCCTTTGGTGGTTTTTGATAAGGTAATCAAAATCGCTATTAGACTCAGCAAAGGTCAATGAAATTGAATCACCATCCACATAATGAATTTCAAGCTCTCTAAGATTTGGAGGAAATAGTAAATTTCCTGCAAAGGGATAAAAGTGCTTGAGAGCGAGGGAGAGTGAGTGTTTAAGGGAGGGGATGGTGGTCTCTATGAAGTGGGTCTTAGGATGAGGGAATTTGTAAAAGAAGAGGCATAGCAAATCAAAGAAAGTGAGTGGGAGAGACTTCTCACTCACAGCGTTGGGAGGTGGAGACACTCGACATTCTTCTAACACATTCACTATCTCATCAGATGAAGCCATATGACAAGATAATGTAGAATTATTCACATCCGTTCTAGTCTAAATATAGTGTGAAGTGAGGCATCCATGCAATGGCAGGTTAAGTTTATCAAAAATCAATTAAAAAACTGGTAGTTGGAAGTTGTTTTCATATTGTCTGGACCATTAATATTGTGTGTATAGTATGCCTTGAAGCATTAAAAAGCAAAAATAGAAAAGATGATTTTCTTGATAAAAAGAATTGAGCATGAGTGAGAGTGAGCCACCAGGAAGCGTTTTCACTAGTTGTGGGCCATTTTTGTCTATATAATGTCTTCAACCATTATTGGAATTCTAGTTGAGATTGATGAAGGATCTGTTACATAAAAATGAAAATGATATATAGTTGTGTAAGCGTATTTGTGTACCGGAAATTCCACATCAAAATTCCACTTCAAGTCTTCCCTTGGACTCTTGTCATTTCAAATTGATCTTGATTGAAGATTGTTAGAGGAAATGCAAACTATTTTTAAGATGATGGATGATATTAATTAAACATTGATAAGCATAATTTTAAACTTTTGTTCTTTTATTGAAAATTAGAATTGAAGCTTAAAGGTGTCAAATTTTATATTCAAAACATTTGAATAAATTGTTGATCAATCATAACAAAGGGTATCAACTTTTATAGCACACAAAATTTCATAGTCCATCTAATCAATCACAATTTGATCACACATGCACAGACTTCATTTTTTATTAACAAAAGCCAACTATACATATGAACTCTTATGGAATATACAAAAAAGCTTTTAATTTCTTAAATCCAAACAAACGGTAATACTACTATTTAAAGTTAAAATTAATTTAAAATATTAAATCAAAATAATTAACTTATTCTTAATCTTAAATTCTCTTTTACCCTATTTATCCACATCTAGTTAGAGTTTCTTTTATATCAATGACTTTATATTTCCGATTTATCATTTGTTATTGCAAATATTTTATAATTACATTTTATATATCTTTGATACTTTTAATATAAACGTTAAGTAAATAAACTACTTAAGATTAATGGAATCTTGAAATTATATATATTTCATCGCAACAAAGGATAAATTGCTTGATCGTGATGACATCTGGAAAGGTTAGATGATCATACTGTGAATTGTACCTATGAGCAGGGAAACAACTTTGAAGTGATAAGGAGTTCCTGGGCCCTGATAATTCATCATTTCATTTGAATTGGTGAAACATCTTCTAATGGTTTGTTGCCGGTTAGTGCCAAAGTTAAAGAAAAGCTAAAAAGCAACAATACAAAAAAGATTCTTTTGGGGGGGTAAATAATTGAATGCCAATGAGAGCGAGTGCTGGAAGCGTTTTTCACATGTCCTGGGCCATTTTTGTGCATCATAGCATTCCTTGAAGCGTTGTACGAATGGTGGCTGATTAAAGTTGAAAAATCGTCATATGGTAACGATTTCATAATGGCCACAACTATAGATCCTTGTATGGCCACGGTTTCTGATGGCCACTACCATTAGGTCATGATATGACCACACTTTTAGACTGGCCGCAACTATATGCCATCATATGTATATATTTTTTAATATTTTCCTTCAATTTCATTTTCCAATCACCATATGACATTGAGATAAATAGCAATGGGAACCCAATAAGAAAAGCAATGTGATATTTGATCGTGAATTCCTTCTTTCAATTCCACATAAAAAAATTAATAATATGTAACAAAATTCGTTAAATATTAATAAAATATTGTGATCTTATGATATAAATGTGTAAGAATCAAAGCTCTTAGAAATAATAATACAAATGAGAAAATGAGACTTGTAGCTCCTTAGAAATAATGATAACACGAAATCCTGCAATCTTCTACTGTCCTTTACATTTAAAGCTGCTGACATAAGCTGCTGGCCTGGTGAGTGGCATTAGATATGGAAGCTGATGAGTCCCTTACATCATGAATCATGCCTTCTATTTTCAACATGAAAAAAATAATTAAAAACAAATTTTCAAGTAAGGCCAAATAAGGCTTGCAATCCACTACAAAGCTCTCCACACTACATATGTATATGGGAGAAGAAAGATTTGGCAGATCTATGAAACTGCAAAAGAAATCGAATTGCTTTCCAAATTTCAAGAGATCATTAATTATATCTACATATATTGAAATTAGTAATTACAAAATAATGATTTTAAATTTTATCTCAGGAAACAATTTCTTAGAAAGCTTGATTATCTTAGTGTCGGTTTCTCTACAGTTGAAGAAGTAACTTTAGACACAAGGAATCCTATCTCATAATTCTAAGTTTGAACCGGTGGAGCAACTTGATTCTTGTCCTTTTATGTTGGTTCAATTATCATGTCAAGCAATAATAGAAGAAGATAAAAAAATCTAAAAAGTAAGAACAAATAAGATAAATAATTGAGATCTAGTGAATGAAAGTGATTGCTGGCAAAGTTTTTAGCAAGCACTTCTAACAATTAAAAACTACTCCCTCCTCTATTTATAGCTTATTTAAATAATATATTAGTAGTTTCATTGAAATCTTTTTATACATAGAATCATAAAACTTTTGGATATGAATTAAAGGCGTTTTATAAAGAGTTCATTAGAAAAGTTGATCAAAAGAAGGTGTGCAAGAGAAGTTTTTGATTCACAATACCGGTGGAGGGACTCACTATGGCTCTAACACATTCATTATCTCAAAAAAAGTTATATGATAAGATGGGATAGAATTAAATTTATTAACCAAGATTTTTCAAAGGTTCTAAATCAATTTTTTGGTGAATAACAAACAAAATCAGTTTGCATTTATAATAATAATGTACATATACATTTTAAATTTATTCCTAACGGTTAATTATGTGGTCGACAAAATCAGTTGATTGAAGTAGGAGTTGCTACCTAATAACTAGTTACTTAGACATTTTCTTAATACAAAAGACTTTGTAAAAATTGATTGAAAACCAATTCTATTTGGAACAAGCCTTGCATTTGGAGGATTATTTAATTTACATCAGTGGAGTAACCACTTGTCAACTTGGAGGAATTTGATGACAGTAGATGTAGGAGAGATTGTACCAAACCACATACATGATATGATGTTTACATTTTCTCGTTTTATCTCTTTATTGCTTTTTTCTCATCTTCCTTGTAACGTTATTATTAAATCCTTAAAATTGCCAATTGGCCAAGTTAATTAAGAAAATTATAGATTAATTTCTTTTATTGATCATTCAAGGTTATATTTGGTTCCTCAAAGGTGTTAAAGGAAGGGAAAAAAAAATTCTAAGATCGTATTTGGTTTTTGGAAAGCATTATAAGAAAAATAATTTTCTCACTTCTAGATAACATAGAAAAAAAAGGATAAAAAAAATGTTATTGAAAAGAGAAGGGAAAATAATAAATAATAAAGAAAATCTCATGTTTCTTGTAAAATGGTTGAGAAAGTTTTGGGAAGCATATTTCTTATGAATTTAATTATTATTTTTCCCTTAATTCTTCCATGAACAACCAAATGAAGGTTTTTTTTTTTACCTTTTTTCTTTTTCATTTTTTTTTTTCCCATATTTTTCTTTTGTTTTCTTTTCTAAAAGCTTTGCAGGAACATATCCTAAAGCACTTTTATAGATAAAAATGGTGATTCACGTGGGAAATGAAAAGATCAAAAAGGGCAATGGTTTAGTTAACATGTTTTTGATAAAAAATAAACATTAAAAGCATTTCATAAATATATATGTAGACCCCTCTTTTTAGACCAGTGGACTTTTTATTTTTTTATTTATTTTTATTTATTACCATTATTTTATTACATTGTAATGGATTTTATTTTTGGTTTTTCCTGACACCTTTGAGAAGCACCCGGGCGATTAGCTGGGCATTTTTTTTCATTCGGAGTGGGAGACGACTTCCAGATGAATGAGCTGCTGAGACGTGTGGCAGGAACCACCACCTTGTCATGGTGGTGGTTGAGAAAGGGACATCTCTGAACAAGGAATGATGGCTGGAACAGAGAGCTTTAGAGGATGATGGCTGGAGTAGTGGAGCTGGTAGAAGCTTACAGGAGAAGGAAAACAGAAGCAAGAAAATGGAAGGGATATATGAAGGATTTATTGAGAGAGAGACATGGGTAGAGGGGAAGAAGGGAAGAAAAATAGAGAGCGAAGTAGAGGGGGGGGGGGGGGGGGGGGGGGGGGGGGGGGGTTTGTTGTGAGAGGGGGCTGTTGAATAGAAGAAGAGGGAGATACCAGGTTTGAACCGTAACTTCTTGTTTCTCATTTTTTTAACACTACTTTACTCACATTTCCAGTTGCTTTTCTAGGCATTGGTTTGTTGATTGATGTGGGCATAAGGGGCCACTCGTTTGCTTTTCTAGATCTACTATTTACACGCATGCTTTGTTTTGGCTTTATATTTTGGTATCTTTGTTTGTTTCTCTGGTAAATACCTGATGCATTGATTCTTCCCTGAATTGGATACGTAAAAATCATGCTCTTGTTTCTTATGGATTCCACTTACTTCTCACTCTTTATCAATCTATGAAATAGAGCTAAGATTCATTGACGTTTATTTATTCATTTATGCTTTGCCCCTATTTTTGTTCTTCGTTGTATTCCTCTATTTATGGTATCTTTGAGTGAGGATACATTAGCTATGGTCAGACAACCATTGAGAATAGTGAGCATTTTGGGTTGAATGAGGGTCCTTCGAGAATCTACATATGACAGCCACTTGATTTTGAAGTTGAGAATGTGGGTGTTATGAATCTTCATAAATGCATGGAAGTGAGGCCCGAATATTGGTTTCTCAATGGAAAGACTGACTCCGGAAAGTTTATTCCTCAGCAATGCAATTTAAATGAAATCGAATAAATGGGTTTCAGCATGGAAGGAAAGCCAGATTGGATGAAGCGCCGACAGCATCACCGAGCACAATTTATGGGAGTTTTGTAGACTGGAAACCCAACTGTTCCTCAACGTAAAGAACGGTTTTACCCATGGCAGCTGGATATCCTCAACAACCCAGAAAACCACCACTTACTAATGTCGCCTCCTGGTTTTGGTACATTATGTACTCATGCTTGGTCACCCTTCCTACCCATGTGCATGAGAACTATACATGTATGGCCACCAAAGCCTTTCCAAAACTCTCCACTCAAAGCCCTCCATCAAATCCAAATCCTTCCAGCCTTGTAAACCACTATTTCTCCAACCTTACCCCACTCATTTCATACCCATCACACCCATCATCCTTTCCATCTCTGCTTGGCCATGCATGGCCACTCAAACTCTCTTTAAAGCTATCAACCCCCATCATCCTGTCATTACCCGATCACCAGACCACACTCACCCGTTCAGCTCATCTAATGCATACCATACTCACATTTCCATCTTTCTAACCCACTATACTCATCATCACTGCCCAAGGCGACCCCGATATACCTATAGCCACAGTTCAATTGGTAGACGCGTCCATGCATGACGCTACTTCCACTCAGTATGAAGAGGAGTCCCATGGCTTATTGCAGCAGGTCTTCACAATCTTTGCCAGAAAAGAACCAGATATTACTCACCTTGTTACAAAAGTTGAGGATTTAATATTGGAATATGAAAATCTGAAGCCAAACGACGATGATGGTTGGAGAGCCAACTCGATCCAATCCGACGGTGCAAGTTCCTCCATGGGACCCTTAAGATGATCCAACAGCTGAGATGGGTTCTCCATTCCCAATTAGTGGAGTTAATTTCAACGGCAATGCCGCTAGTCCCACCGACGATGATTATAATCCGTTTATAATCAACGAGGCCTTTTCTTCGCTGCAGCGTTACCTGCCATCAAACGAGTTTGGGACCGAGTCTAGCGATGAGTCGGAGATGGTGGTAGATGTGTTCTCATGCGATCAGTTTCATATGTTTGAGTTCAAAGTGCAGAAGTGCGCACGTGGCAGGTCACATGACTGGACACAGTGTCCGTACATGCATCCCAAGGAAAAGGCTCTACGGAAGGACCCCCGAAAGTTTCACTTTCTAGGACGGTGTGCCCAGAGTTTTTTTTCTTCAAAAATGATTTCTTGTTTACATATATTCAATATTTTTGTAGATGACGAGGATGGTGGTGGTGTGGCTATAGAAGGCCTTGACATGGAGATCTTAGGTTTTTCATATGCTCATTTTCAATCTCCATATTCCAATTTTCAAAATGAATGAAGACATGGATTTTATATTTATTAGTATGCAAAAATCTTCATGAATATTCAAACATTGACATGTTATATTTTGAGTAATTATTTAAGTGTTGTGGACCTGTGGTTGACATTTGTATTATCTATTATGGACAAGGTGTTAAGTTAACAAATTTTTGATAATTTGGTTATTATAGGATAGCAATGGTTTGATTATTTGATAAATATTGAGTTTATTGACATTATGAATGTATAACATCTTATATTGTGTTATAAATATCATATATGATGATTGATGACTTCTACAGGTAAAAAATTTTGTGAAAAAAACTCAACAAACAAAGTAGATGCTGTCAAAATTTAAATAGAATTTTTTATTTTTTTTATTTTTTATAATATATAAAATAATAAAATATACATTTATGACATCATTAGTTCGACTGCGGTTCGACCTCCGGTCCAACCAATGAACCGTGAACCAATAACTTTTCCAGTTCAATGACTAATCCGATTCTGAAAACATTGAAAAAAACTATAATAAAAAATAAAGAAATTTTTTTTTTTGATTTTCTTTTAAATATAATTACTAATAACTTAATGTTTTCGGGTGCCATGTCACTTGATTGATTGCACATCTCAATGACATCGATGTTTAAATTTTAAAACATGATTTCAATAGTGATTAAAATAAAGAACTTTTCTTTTTCTTGATAATGAATAAAAAAAATATTGAGAATGAATTTTCAAATACAATTTTGTCTTTAGTGAATTTTTTTATTAATTAAATGTCGATATGTGTTAAATTAATACTATTAACTATACATTTACTCAATGTTTAAGATGTGAACTTTAAATTCCAAAATAATTCAATCTTTAAGATTTTAATTTTATGGGATGTAACATGTAAAAAGTGAAGCCTCCCTGTTAATATTGTTTGGCTATCTCTTTATATCATATACTCTAAAATTTAATTTTTAACTATGACTATTAAGAAAGAAATTCTAAGGCTAATAGGGTATTTAATAATGACTGAATGATTTAATTTAAATTATTAAATATATTAATAAAATAACTCAATATTGTAATTCAAAATTAAATATAATTTTGATGATCAATTTAATAACTTATGACTTAACAACTTAAACATTGAAAAAAAGGTGTTGGATTAGAGGAAAATGCAGCCATGGTATGTCGAAGAAGGTGAGAGGAAGTGACTTCTCATCGACTATGCCCGGAGCTAGGGCTAGTCTGCAGTGCTCAAGCACGTTCACCATTTCAAATGAAGCCATACAACCAAGATGTTATCAAGGTACCATAATTTACACAAGTTGGGATTCATCGAGTCTATATAAAACTGGAATACCGAGCACCAACCCATGAACATTTTAAATCTTATTTTATGAAAAAACAATATTGGTGGTGGTTGAGAAGTTGTTTCAAATTATGAGAGAGAGAGAGAGAGAGAGAGAGAGAGAGAGGGAGCTATAAAGATGTTCAGATCTAGAGTCTTTATGGGCTTTGGGTCCATTCTTCTAACTGCTGCAGCTTCTTCGGTTGTTGTAGTAGTATTCGTGTTTATGAGGTGGGTGGTGGGAGAAGGACAAGACAACTGGATCATCTGCCAAATGGCATTTCTTTCTACCAAGCTTCTTCTATGCTGTAATTCCCCTTCATCAAATTGGATCCATCCGTCTGTTCTACATTCTGCTGCTGCAGCTGTTGCTTTTGCTGCCCTTTGTATTGAAAGGGATTCCTGACAAATCAAAAGGGCATGCAAAACATGAAAATCCAAATGGTAATTTTTTTTTTTTTTTGTTGGATATCGTCTCTTGAAGAGATGATTTTGTAAATTATTATTATTATTTTTTTGGTGGAAATCGTCTCTTCAAGAGACGATTTTCAATTGCTTAATTTTTATTTTTATTTTTTGTTGGAAATCTTCTCTTCAATATACGAATTTCAACTTCTTATTTTATTGTTGAAAACCGTCTCTTCTAGAAACGATTTCTCATTTTTAGTAATTTGGAAAGACGATTTAAAAAAAAAAAAAAGTCATAAATCGTCTTTTAAAGAGATCATTTAAAAAATATATATATATCCTTCCCCCTACTTAACAAAAATTACTATAGATTTGAAATTATTTTTTCCACTATAGTAATTTAAGAATTATTTTTTTTTAAATTACGGTAATCTTATCAAAAATCCTGAGAAAATAATATTGGCGGTGCATTAAATTATGTTTGGTGGTGCCTTAAATTATGTGTGTATGAGGAAATAATATTGGTGGTGGTTGAGGAGTTGCATCAAATTATATGAGAGAGAGAGAATATTTTTTATCTTATATGATTTCTTTTATATATAATTATCAATAACTTAATGTTTCATGTCCCATGCTCCACCTGGTTGATTAAGTATCTCAATGACATTTAATGAAAAAAAAAATGATTTTTTTTAATATGATTAAAGTGAAGAGTTTTGGAATGAATTCTTAAATTTAGTCTTATGTCTAAGTGAGCGTTTTTCTCTCATAAAACTAGATTCTTAAATCCAATATTTTCTTCACGTATGTTTCTTTCATAAAATTAAAATTTTAAAATAAGATTGAGATTGATTCTTCCTTTTTTTCTCATTCTAATCACCCCACCATTTTATCGGGCTTCACTCAAAGGTCATGGTCCTGTATTCCATTTTATAAAGGAATCCTATTCATTTTTCCTCGTGTATAGTCCACAAACAATTAATAAATAAGTAAATAGCAACCTTTTTTTCATTAGTGTTGTGAATGGTATAGCCCGGTATTAAAATTTATTGAAGGTTTGCTTGAAAAGCTTTTAATAAAAGTATTTTTCAAAAAAATATTTTTAAAACCACTATTAAGAATTTGTTTGGTAATGATTTTAAAAAACGTTTTTAATTTTTATAACACTTAAAAAATTTTATCTTTTAAGTATTAGAAAAGTTATAAACAATTTTTAAAATCGCTACCAAACGTATTCTAAAACGAGTTCAAATGATTTTCTAATATTATAAATGATTTTTCATATTTTTAAAAATAGTTTCTAGATTTTGTAAAATACCTAATTTTTTTTTTCAAAAACACTTTTTAAGTTAAAAGCACTTCTCAGAATAACTATCAAACACACTCTTTAATCTTATCAAGTAGTAATCTAGTTAATTCAACGAGTAATATATCTTATTTATATAAAAAATTAATCCAATTATATAATTCACAAGATGTCTAGAGTCCGGCTCCTTGATCAAATCAATTCATAGGGGTTGAAGGATGTAGTGGCCTTGGATAATTGTTTTTTAAATTTATTGAATTACAGGTTTACCCCTATTATATTTTATCCTCTTATGATTTATGATTTCATTAGAGAGAAAAAAAATTGTGTTAATGGTAAAGAGAAGAAAACCTTAACCATTATAACTTTTTATTTTTATTTGATTAATCAATTCTTAAGTATTAGTGTGTTCGATAAACATAGAAATCATATTGATCATCAAACCTTCTTAAAATCTCTTTAACTTTATTTATATTTGTTCCTATGTGTTGAATTAACACTATTAACTAATATAGATTTTTTCAATGCATGTTTAATATGTGAATTTGACAAGATGTAACATGTAAAAAATTGAAGCATCCTTGGTAATATTGTTTGGCTATCCCTTTATATTATATAATCTAAAATTTAATTCTTAACTATGCTAATAAGAAACAAATTCTAAGGCTAATAAGATGTCTAATAATGACTCAAATAATTTAATTTAAATTATTAAATATATTTAATAAAATAACTTAATATTACAGTTTAAAATTAAATATAACTTGGATGATCAATTTAATAACTTATGACTTAACAACTTAAATATAATGTGACTTAAAGTCATCTTAATCATTAAATATTAAATTTTATCAAATGTGCTTTTCTTTAAGTTAAACTCTTATTAATGGATAATTAATGTTAATAATATTATTATAATAAGTTCCAATAAGCTTTTATATATTTTGAGGGGGAAAATACGTATCAATCAACCAACTTGTAATCCTAATTATATAATTATAAAATAAAAGAATTTCCTTGGCATGGTGGATGAAATTGATTAAGAAAAAACCAATGTTTTAAAAATCGGACCGAACTGGCCGATCAGACCGCCGGTAGGTCACCATTCTAGTCCAGTCCAGTCCAATTGACTGGATTGGGATTGAACCGAGGTTGGACCACTTGAATCGACGGTCCAACCAATGAATTGGATGACCTGGCCGGTTCAATTGATTTTAATTTAAAAAAAAAAAAAAAAAAAAAACAGAATCAAAACGACGCTATTTTGGAGTCTTATATAAGAAAATCTGAAAATCCTAAGCCTACAACCTCCAAAGTCCAAACCCTTCCTCCTTCTCCCGCAGCAGCTGCCGACTTGCTGCTCCGCCTGCCAAGGCTCGCAACACCCAGACAGCTCCCATCGGGGGCCCACGAAACCCACACAGCTTAGGTCGCCACCCCTCCCAGACAGCTCTTGCTGGCATTGGAAACCTCCCTCCTTTCCCCCCCTCCCGGCTGGTACCCCAGGCGACACCCAGAATGCCCTGCTAGCTGATGCTCTTGCTTTTCCTCCCATTTTTTTAATCTTTTACTGGATCCAAGAAATTCTCAAATTGTTTTGAGGAAAAAGGTTGTGGAATCTTGCTTGTTTATTTCGCAGACTTCTTAAAATTTGGGTATTGCTTTTTTACTCTTGTGTTCTACTATATATTCAAAACACATCTCCATTGTAGTGATGGATCATAGCCCAAATACTTGATGTTGTTTTCCAAAAAGCTTAAGCTAATTGTAGTGATGGTAATCAATTCCAGATTAATAGGCTAGAGTGGAAGAGGTTGTTTTGCACCTTTAAAAATATTCAGTACAAAGTTGGGTGATTGTTATAATTGGGATCATCTTTGAAGTCAAAATTTAATAGAGATGATGAATTTAGATAAATTTATAATTGGTTTAAAACATGCTTGTTATAATGACCATTATTCATTTAGATAAATTTACCCATTGATATGTGATTGTTATAAATTGTTGATGACTTGATTATAAATCATTAAATTGTTGATGACTTTCATTCTCTATATTAACGTGGGATTTTGTTTCTAATTTGATAGATAAATAAAAAAATGGAATCAAACTTGACTCCATCCTCTGGTCAAGATTCAATTATCAATTCACAATCAACTAGAAGTAAAACCAATCTTGCATGGTAGCATGTTTCTGAAGAAAGATATGCAAATGGAAGGAAAGCTCTTATTTGTTTGTATTGTAAAAAGATTACAAAAGGTGAGGGTATTCATAAAATGAAACAACATCTTGCTGGAGTGAAATGAGATATTGGTCTATGTAAATCGGTTCCTCCTGATGTCAGATTTCGAATGGAAAATTCTTTGCAAGGGTTTGCGAATTCTAAGAAAGAAACCCAAGAAGCATATGAATATAGAAATCCCTATGGTCCTAATGTGTCACAATTTGAAGGGGATATGGGAGAATGTGAAGAAGAGGTTCAAGAAATGCAAAGTCCTATGGTAGTTAGTAGTGGAAAAAGGAAAAAATCAATAGTGGATAAGTATTTTGCACCAAGAAATACTCAAGGAGCTCAACCTTCCATGAGAAGTGTATTAGCTGGGAAAGAAGCTACTTGGAGAGCAAATATGGTGGTTGTGAGATTCTTTTATGATGCATGCATTCCTACTAATGTTGTGAATTCCTTCTATTTCAAGCCAATGTTGGATGTTATATATACAATTGGTCCTGGATATAAGGGTCCAAATTACCATCAGCTGCATGTTAATCTTTTAAAGGATCCCAAGAAGGAAGTTCAGTTACTTGTGGACTCTTATCTTGCAATTTGGGCAAAAGTTTGGTGTATAATAATGGGTGATGGTTGGACAGATAATGGACAAAGAATACTCGTCAACTTTCTTGTATGTTGTCCTAAAGGAATATCGTTTGTGAAATCTATTGATGCTTCAAACATTGTCAATGATGCAACTAATTTGCTTATGTTATTTGATGAGGTGATTGAATGGGTGGGTCCACTCAATGTAGTTCATATAGTGACTGATAATGCAGCAAATTATGTGGCCGCGGGGAAATTGTTTTCTCAGAAGCATAAACACATCAATTGGTCACCTTGTGCAGCTTATTGTCTTGATTTGATCTTTAAGGATATTGGTAAGATGGACCATGTTGCTGAACTTATAAGACGTGCATCAAATGTGACAATTTTTGTGTATAATCATGTTACTTTGTTAAGTTGGTTGAGAAAAAGAGAAGAATGGATAGAGATTTTGCTACTTGGTGCAACTCGCTTTGCTACTACATTCATTGCACTCAAGAGTCTTCATGATCATAAACATGACTTGCAAGCTTTGGTGACTAATAAGTTCTTTGTGGACTCTAGATATTCAAAGGATAATAAAAGCAAAGTTGCAGTTTCCATCATCTTGGATAATAGATTTTGGAATGATTATTTGATTGTTGTGAATTTTATGTCTCCACTAATGCGTTTATTGCGTATTGTTGATTATGATGAGAGGCCTTTGATGAGATATGTGTATGAAGGCATGTATAGGGTTCGTTTGGGCATCAAGAAATTGTTTAACTACAGCAAAAGGCTATACAAGCCTTATACAAAAATCATAAAGCAACGTTGGAATCAACAACTAAAGAAAAGCATTCATTCAGTAGCTTATTGGTTGAATCCAAGTTTCCAATGTGATTAGGAAAACTTTTGTAATAAGCCAACTATTATTGGAGGTGTCATGGATGTTATTGATCAGAAAGTTCTGAAAGGTAAGCTTGAAATAATAAATGAAATGAAATTGTTTCGTGATTGATTGAGAAGTTTTGGAAGAGACCTTACTTATTCTTCACGTGAAGTACTTCAACCTAGTAAAAGATTATTTTCATTTATTAGTGTGTTTGTTCTTTTTTATTAGTTACCTACTTACTATTTAATATTTTAAACTTGCTAATGTGTTTTTTTTTTTTTCTTATTTTTAATGTGAAATGGTAACTAAATGAATGGTGGAGGCTACATGGATATAGTGTACCACATTTGCAAAAGTTGGTTGTTCAAATATTGAGCCAAACTGTATTGTCTTCTGGATGTGAGAGGAATTGGAGCGTTTTTGAACGTATATATACCAAAAGAAGGAATAGATTGGAACATCAAAGGCTTAATGATCTTGTATATGTTCTTTACAATTTGCGGCTAAAAAATCGGTATAAATGTTTTCTTAGTTGTTTTGAATTTAAATTCTTTTATTCACAATTATGAATAATTATATGCTTTTCTTTTTTAGGTTCTATAACAAGAAAAGAATCTATGATCTCATTGACTATGCATGCATTAATGAGACAGATTTTTGGATAGTTGATGATGATCAACCAGTAAAGCTAGATGTTGAAGAATTGGAAAATCTTCCATATGAAGAAAGATCAATTCCAATAAATGAAGTGGAAGGTTCAAGTTCTCATATTGGTTAGTAGAATATTTAAACTTATAAAAGTTCCATAATTATATTTTTTTTCTTCAAAAATGATTTCTTGTTGATATATATTCAATATTTTTGTAGATGATGAGGATAGTAGTGGTGTGGCTATAGAAAGGCTTGATTTGGAGAACTTTGGTTTTCCAAATGCTCATTTTCAATCTCCATATTCCAATTTCCAAAATGAATGAAGACATGAATTTTATATTTATTAGTATGCAAAAATCTTTATGAATATTCAAACATTGACATGTTATATTTTGAGTAATTATTTAAGTGTTGTGGACCTGTGATTGACATTTGTATTATCTATTATGGACAATATGTTAAGTTAACAAATCTTTGATAATTTGGTTATTATAGGATAACAACGATTTGATTATTTGATAAATATTGAGTTTATTGACATTATGAATGTATAAACTTTATATTGTATTATAGATATCATATATGATGATTGATGACTTCTACAAGTAAAAAATTTTATGAAAAAAACTCAACAAAAAAAGTAGATGTTGTCAAAATTTAGATATAATTTATTAATTTATTAATTTTTTATAATATATAAAATAATAAAATATATATTTATGACGCCACCAATTCGATCGCGGTTCGACCTCCGGTCCGACCAGTGATCTGTGAACAGGCAACTTTTCCGATTCAATGACCAGTCCGATTCTAAAAACATTGAAAAAAACTATAAAAAAAAATAAAGAAATTTTTATTTTTGATTTTCTTTTAAATATAAATATTAATAACTTAATGTTTTCGGGTGCCATGTCACTTGGTTGATTGCACATCTCAATGACATCGATGTTTAAATTTTAAAACATGATTTCAATTGTGATTAAAATAAAGAACTTTTCTTTTTCTTGATAATGAATAAAAAAAATATTGAGGATGAATTTTTAAATACAATTTTGTCTTTTAGTGAATTTTTTTTATTAATTAAATGTCTATATGTGTTGAATTAATACTATTAACTAATATACATTTACTCAATGTTTAAGATGTGAATTTTAAATTCCAAAATAATTCAATTTTTAAGATTTCAATTGTATGGGATGTAACATGTAAAAAGTGAAGCCTCCTTGTTAATATTGTTTGGCTATCTCTTTATATCATATACTCTAAAATTTAATTTTTAACTATGACTATTAAGAAAGAAATTCTAAGGCTAATAGGGTATTTAATAACGGCTGAATGATTTAATTTAAATTATTAAATATATTAATAAAATAACTCAATATTGTAATTTAAAATAAAATATAATTTTGATGATCAATTTAATAACTTATGACTTAACAATTAAACATAGCAAAAAAGGTGTTGGATTAGAGGAAAATGCACCCATGGTATGTCGAAGAAGGTGAGAGGAAGTGACTTCTCATCGACTGTGCCCGGAGCTGGGGCTAGTCTGCAGTTCTCAAGCACGTTCACCATTTCAAATGAAGCCATACAACCAAGATGTTATCAAGGTACCATAATTTATACAAGTTGGGATTCATCGAGTCTATATAAAACTGGAATTCAGAGCACCAACCCATGAACATTTTAAATCTTATATGAAAAAATAATATTGGTGGTGGTTGAGAAGTTGTGTCAAATTATGAGAGAGAGAGAGAGGGGGAGTTATAAGGATCTTCAGATCTAGAGTCTTTATGAGCTTTGGGTCCATTCTTCTAACTGTTGCAGCTTCTTCGGTTGGTGTAGTAGTAGTCGTGTTTATGAGGTGGGTGGTGGGAGAAGGACAAGACAACTGCATCATCTGCCAGATGGCATTTCTTTCAACCAAGCTTCTTCTATGATGTAATTCCCCTTCATCGAATTGGATCCATCCGTCTATTCTACATTCTACTGCTACAACTGTTGCTTTTGCTGCCCTTTTTTTTGCGTTGGACTTCGTCTCTTGAAAAGAAAATTTCATAAATTTTTTTATTTTTTATTAGGTGGAAATCGTCTCTTGAAGAGACGATTTCCAATTGCTTAACTTTTTTTTTTGCTTAAATTTATTTTTTCTTTTTGATGGAAATCGTCTCTTCAAGAGACGAATTTCAACTTCTTATTTTATTGGTAGAAATCGACTCTTCTAGAAACGGTTTCTCATTTTTAGTAATTTAGAAAGACAATTTTTTTTTTTATTTAAAAAAAGTAATAAATCGTCTTTTGAAGAGACGATTTAAAATATATATATATATATATATATATATATATATTCTTCTCCTTACCTGACAAAAATTACCGTAAATTTGAAATTATTTTTCCCACTACGATAATTTAAAAATTTTTTTTCAAAATTATCGTACTCTTATAAAAAATCCTAAGAAATAATATTGGTGGTGCATTAAATTATGTGTGTATGAGGAAATAATATTAGTGGTGGTTGAGGAGTTGCATCAAATTATGTGTGAGAGAGAGAGAGAATATTTTTTATCTTATAACTTCTTTTATATATAATTATCAATAACTTAATGTTTCAGGTGTCGTGCTCCACCTGGTTGATTAAGAATCTAAATGACATTTGATGAAAAAAAATTGATTTTTTTTAACATGATTAAAGTGAAGAGTTTTGGAATGAATTCTTAAATTTAATCTTGTCTCTAAGTGAGTGTTTTTTTCTCATAAAACTAGATTCTTAAATCCAATCTTTTCTTCACGTTTGTTTCATTCATAAAATTAAAATTTGAAACTAAGATTGAGATTGATTCTTTCCTCTTTTTTTATTCTAATCGTCCCACCATTTTATCGGGCTTCACTCAAAGGTCATGGTCCTGTACTCCATTTTATTAAGGAATCTTATTCATTTGTCCTCGTGTACAGTCGACATACAATTAATAAATAAGTAAATAACAACATTTTTTTCATTAGTGTTGTGAATGGTATGGCCCGGTGTTAAAATTTATTGAAGGTCTGCTTGAAATGCTTTTAATAAAAGTATTTAAAAAAAAAAAATTAAAAACACTATTAAGAATTTGTTTGATAATAATTTTAAAAAACATTTTTAATTTTTATAACACTTAAAAAATTTTATCCTTTAAATATTAGAAAAGTTAAAAACATTTTTTAAAATCGCTACCAAACGTATTCTATAACGAGTTCAAGTGGTTTTCTAATATTATAAATGATTTTTCATATTTTAAAAATGGTTTCTAGATTTTGTAAAATACTTAATTTTTTTTTATAAAAAAAACACTTTTTAAGTTAAAAGCACTTCTTAGAATAACTATCAAAACCACAATAGGTAATTATGATTTTAACTTTAAGATAAAACCATATTCATCAACTATGATGTTGATAACTTTAATTTTAACTTAAAGTTAAAATCATAGCTAGTAATTATGGTTTAATAATATAAAAAGTTAAAAAAGAAAAAAAGGTAATAAAGTGAAAATTAATGTAATTGAAATATTGGATCGATGAATATTTTGAAATATAACCTAGATATAAGATTTATTTTTTTAAAAAAAATGATTATTTTTCCCCAAACACCATGTATATTTCTGTCATGTATTACTCCGACCCATGAAGGCAAGAGCTATGGTAGAATTAATTAAGTATTAGATGCTTTATGATTTAAAATGGTGATCTTTGGTGGAATTAATTAAAAATGAAATGGTTTAGAAAAGATTATTTACTTTAATTTATTATTTTTAATTTTAAGTTACAATATTAAATTATTTCACCAAACACATTTAACGTACTCAATAATTTAAATTAAGTTATCAAATTAATTTATTAAATATGCAAAAAAATATTTTCTTTAATATTTTTCTTTTTCTAAATATGGTCTAAGTGTTTATATCTAATAGAGACATATTAAAAGCCATGACATACTTTCTCTTATTTCTATTATTCCAATTGGTCTAAATAGTACTTTGATACAACATCTATTAATTTTGGGTGGGGAAGATTTAAGTATGCATGTTTCACATTTGGTTGTAAGAGGTAGTATAGATATATTGGAATGAGCTAGAATTATTAGTTATAACAATTTCAATCAAACAATAAAAAAATAAAAAAATCCTACCAAAAAATAAAAACAAAAAGAGAGGATATATTAGGAAATAATTTATAACATGGGATATTTTTTCATAAAAGGCATACAATTAGACACATAAAAAAGTAAATATATAGATATAGATTAACTCCAACTTGAATCAACGAACTAGTTAATGCAACATCAATGTGAGGACAGATAAAAAGAAAGAAGAAAGAAAAGTGCATCCTTAGCAATTTTGCTGAACTTGGAACCCATTAGCAAAGATATCCTCAAAGGCATCCATCTTAATCTTGGGAAGGGACAAGCCAATCTCAAAACTTTCTTTGTCATTTTTGCACTCATTAAGTGATATGGAACCTGTCATATCTATCGACACCACCTCACTTTTCTTAGGCTTCCCCAACCCGAAATCTATATCATAGACTGCAAACCTTGGTGATCCTGCGACTCCGACTATTCGATCCTCTTTTAGAGTTTCAAACTCCGATATCCATTTCTCTGCATCTTTCAATACTCCTTCCTTCTTCTGAAGCCTCTCTTGAATTGCTTCTCCTATCGTTTTGGCTGCGACTATGAAGCCGTTGTCCCCCATCAGTTCCTTGGTTTTTGTAGTTGCAAGGCATGATACCAAGCAGTTACCAAAGTAGGTTGCAGGCAATGGGGGCTGCAAGAGAGCTCTGCAATCTGCCCCAAAAACAAAGTGTTCTAATTCATCTTCAGTCACCCTCTCACCACTTCTTGCTCGAGCTTTTACCATACAGGTCCACACATAAGCGCATGTCACTGTGAAAGTTGACACATGTGATGATGTTGGGCATTGAGACAGAACCCATTTTTTGAGCTGCTGGACATAGGATTGGCCCAGAATAAATGTGGCTATGACGTTGTTGGTGGAGAGCTGACGTTGAGACCCTTCAAACTTTATTTTCCCCACATGGTTCCAAAAAACTGATGCTAACCCATTCGGGTCCTTGACCATGGTCCGATCATAGAATGGGAGGGTACCACTCTCCACCATGGTGGTCTCTCTGCCTACTTTATTAATACTAGCCCATGATCTTATGAATCTTGTACATGCATTGCCATCTGCAGTTACATGGCGAAAAGTGAATCCAATACAAATCCCGGAGTTCGGAAAAAGTGTCACTTGAACAGCTAAAAGTGGGGCCACCAGTGAGTCTGATAATATGGACACTGGTGGTAATTGGGCTACAAGAGAATGAAATTCAGCAACGTTTCGTTGGTGATTTCCAGTGATATGGTTGAAGTCTTTGTTAGACTCTGCAAAGAGTAGGGAAACAGCATCGCCACTGACGTAACGAATTTCAGGCTTACCAAAATTTGGAGGAAATATCAACTTTCCAGCAAAGGGATAAAAGTGCTTGAGAGTGAGGGAAAGTGATTGTTTAAGTAGTGGAATAATGGTGTCTATGAAATGGGACTTCGGGTAAGGGAATTCATAGAAAAAAAGGTGTTGGATTAGAGGAAAATGCAGCCATGGTATGTCGAAGAAGGTGAGAGGAAGTGACTTCTCATTGACAGTGCCCGGAGCTGGGGCTAGTTTGCAGTGCTCAAGCACGTTCACCATTTCAAATGAAGCCATACAACCAAGATGTTATCAAGGTACCATAATTTATACAAGTTGGGATTCATCGAGTCTATATAAAACTGGAATACCGAGCACCAACCCATGAACATTTTAAATCTTATATGAAAAAATAATATTGGTGGTGGTTGAGAAGTTGTTTCAAATTATGAGAGAGAGAGAGGGAGGGAGCTATAAAGATGTTCAGATCTAGAGTCTTTATGAGCTTTAGGTCCATTCTTCTAACTGCTGCAGCTTCTTCGGTTGTTGTAGTAGTAGTCGTGTTTATGAGGTGGATGGTGGAAGAAGGACAAGACAACTGCATCATCTGCCAAATGACATTTCTTTCTACCAAGCTTCTTGTATGCTGTAATTCCCCTTCATTGAATTGGATCCATCCATCTGTTCTACATTCTGCTGTTGTAGCTGTTGCTTTTGCTGCCCTTTCGATTAAAAGAGATTCCTGATAAATCAAAAGGGCATGCAAAACATGAAAACCCAAATGACAATTATTATTATTATTATTATTATTATTATTTTGTGTTGGATATCGTCACTTGAAGAGACAATTTTGTAAATTATTATATTTTTTTTTTTGTGAAAATCGTCTCTTCAAGAGACGATTTTCAATTGCTTAATTTTTTTTTGCTTAATTTTTTTTTTCTTATTAGTGGAAATCGTCTCTTCAAGAGACGAATTTCAACTTCTTATTTTATTGGTGGAAATCGTCTCTTCTAAAGACGATTTCTCATTTTTGATAATTTGAAAAGATGATTTTTTTTATAAAAAAAAATGTCATAAAGATGATTTTAAAATATATATATATATATTTTTTATCTGACAAAAACTACAACAAATTTGAAATTATTTTTTTCATTACGATAATTTAATAATTATTTTTTAAAATTATCGTACTCTTATTAAAAATCCTGAGGAAATAATGTTGGTGGTGCATTAAATTATGTTTGGTGGTGCATTAAATTATGTGTGCATGAGGAAATAATATTGGTGGTGGTTGAGGAGTTGCATCAAATTATGTGTGAGAGAGAGAGAGAGAGAGAATATTTTTTATCTTATATGATTTCTTTTATGTATAATTATCAATAACTTAATGTTTCAGGTGCCATGCTCCACCTGGTTGATTAAGTATCTCAATGATATTTGATGAAAAAAAAAATTGATTTTTTTTAATATGATTACTGTGAAGAGTTTTGGAATGAATTCTTAAATTTAATCTTGTCTCTAAGTGAGCGTTTTTTTCTCATAAAACTAGATTCTTAAATCCAATCTTTTCTTCACATATGTTTCTTTCATAAAATTAAATTTTGAAAATAAGATTGAGATTGATTCTTCCCTCTTTTCTCATTCTAATCACCCCACCATTTTATCGGGCTTCACTCAAAGGTCATGATCTTGTATTCCGTTTTATAAAGGAAACTATTCATTTGTCCTCGTGTACAGTCCACATACAATTAATAAATAAGTAAATAATAACCTTTTTTTCATTAGTATTGTGAATGGTATGACCCGGTATTAAAATTTATTGAAGGTTTGCTTGAAATGCTTTTAATAAAAGTATTTTTTTCAAAAAATATTTTTAAAAGCACTATTAAGAATTTGTTTGGTAGTGATTTTAAAAAACGTTTTTAATTTTTATAACACTTAAAAATTTTTATCTTTTAAGTATTAGAAAAGTTAGAAACACTTTTTAGAATTGCTACCAAACATATTCTAAAACGAGTTCAAGTGATTTTCTAATATTAGAAATAATTTTTAATATTTTTAAAAATAATTTCTAGATTTTGCAAAATACCTAATTTGTTTTTTCAAAAATACTTTTTAAGTTAAAAGTACTTCTCATAATAACTATCAAACACACTCTTTAATCTTATCAAGTAGTAATCTAGTTAATTCAACGAGTAATATATCTTATTTATATAAAAAATTAATCCAATTATATTATTCACAAGGGTCTAGGGTCCAACTTCTTGATCAACTCAATTCACAGGGATTGAAGGATGTAGCGCCCTTGGATAATTGTTTTTTTAATTTATTAAATTACAAGTTTACCCTATTTTATTTTATCCTCTTATGATTTATGATTTCATTAGAGAGAAAAAAAATCGTGTTAATGGTAAAGAGAAGAAAACCTTAACCATTATAACTTTTTATTTTCATTTGATTAATCAACTCTTGAGTATTAGTGTGTTCAATAAACATAGAAATCATATTGATCATCAAACCTTCTTAAAATCTCTTTATCTTTATTTATATTTGTTCCTATGTGTTGAATTAACACTATTAACTAATATAGATTTTTTCAATGCATGTTTAATATGTGAATTTTATAAGATGTAACATGTAAAAATTGAAGCATCCTTAGTAATATTGTTTGGCTATCCCTTTATATTATATAATCTAAAATTTAATTCTTAACTATGCTAATAAGAAACAAATTCTAAGGCTAATAAGATGTCTAATAAAGACTCAAAAAATTTAATTTAAATTATTAAATATATTTAATAAAATAATTTAATATTACAATTTAAAATTAAATATAACTTGGATGATTGATTTAATAACTTATGACTTAACAACTTAAATATAATGTGACTTAAAGTCATCTTAAGTCATTAAATATTAAATTTTATCAAATGTCCTTTCCTTTAAGTTAAACTCTTATTAATGGATAATTAATGTTAATAATATTATTATAATAAGTTCCAATAAGCTTTTATATATTTTGAGGGGGATAATACGTATCAATCAACCAACTTGTAATCATAATTATATAATTATAAAATAAAAGAATTTCCTTGGCATGGTGGATGGAATTGATTAAGAAAAAATAAAGAAAAATTGTTTTTTGATTTTCTTTTAAATATACTTATTAATAACTTAATGTTTCCGGGTGCCATGTCACTTGGTTGATGGCACATCTCAATGACAATCGATGTTTAAATTTTAAAACATGATTTCAATAGTGATTAAAATGAAGAACTTTTCTTTTTTTTGATAATAAATAAATAAAAATATTGAGAATGAATTTTTAAATACAATTTTGTCTTTTAGTGAATTTTTTTTATTAATTAAATGTCGATATGTGTTGAATTAATACTATTAACTAATATACATTTACTCAATGTTTAAGATGCGAATTTTAAATTTTAAAATAATTTAATTTTTAAGATTTCAATTTTACGGAATGTAAAAAGTGAAGCCTTCTTCTTAATATTGTTTGGCTATCTCTTTATATCATATACTCTAAAATTTAATTTTTAACTATGACTATTAAGAAACAATTCTAAGGCTAAGAGGGTATTTAATAATGATTGAATGATTTAATTTAAATTATTAAATATATTAATAAAATAACTTAATATTGTAATTTAAAATTAAATAAAATTTTGATGATCAATTTAATAACTTATAACTTAACAACTAAAACATAATGTGACTCACAGTCATCTTAAATCATTAAAAAATAAGTTTTATCAAACAAATTCTAAGGCTAATAGGGTGTTTACTAATGACTGAATGATTTAATTTAAATTATTAAATATATTAATAAAATAACTTAATATTATAATTTAAAATTAAATATAACTTTAATGATCAATTATGACTTAACAACTTAAACATAATGTGACTTAAAGTCATTTTAAGTCATTAAACATTAAATTTTACCAAATGTCCTTTCCTTTAAATTAAACTTTTATTAATGGATAATTAATGTTAATAATATTATTAATAACTTAAAATTTTAACCTAATAATAAGTTCCAAGAAGCCTTTTATATTTTGAGGTGGATAACATGTTATCAATCAACCAACTTGTAATCATGATTATATAATTATAAAATAAAAGAATTTCCTGGTAGTAGAATTGATTAAGAAAAAACTAAAAGAAAAAATAAAGAAAAATTGTTTTCTGATTTTCTTTTAAATATAATTGTTAATAACTTAATGTTTCCGGGTACCATGCCCCTTGGTTGATTGCACATCTCAATGACATCTATGTTTAAATTTTAAAACATGATGTTAATAATGATTAAAATGAAGAGATTTTCATTTTAAAATTTTGAGAATGAATTTTTAAATACAATCATGTCTTTGAGCTAGTGAATTTTTCTTTTTATTAAATGGCAATATGGAAGCCAGATTGCCAATGATATTCTTTTCTTTTCTTTTTTTCTTTTTAATCAGCCAAGGTATTTTATTGGCTTCAAAGCTTCACTGAATGTCTTGTTTTGCATTGTACAAAGGTATCTATGCATTTGCGTTGATGCATAATCCATAAACAAATAAATAATTATTATTTTGAGCAATGACATATCTTAAATTTTAAAATTTGTCTCAATTTTATTTTTATATTACTTTTAAACTCAATTTTATCCTTAAATTTTAAATCTCAATTATATTTAATTTTTTTAACCCACTCACCATCTAGTTATTAGCTTTTACTATTTTATATATTATTACTATCATTTTTTTTTCCCTTTTTCTTTCTTTTCTCTCTCCTCTCTCTTCCTACCTTCCCAACCCCCCACCCCCTCTCCTATCTTCTCTCTTCTCTTTCTTTTCTTTTTTTCTTTGGGCTTCCCCACCTCTTACTCACACGTGACTAAACAAAAAAAAAAAAAACACTTCGGAGCTTACACTTTTTTTTTGTGCTTCTTTCTTTCTCTCATTTTCCTTTTCTTTCTCTCCATCCAAACACCCTTCTCTTGATTTCTTCTTATTTTCTTTTCTTTCATTTCTTTTTATTTTATTCTTATTATTATTTTATTTTCTTCTCTCCTCTCTCCATCCGCCACCCTCATTGCCATTGCCAATCACTACCAGCTACCGCCGACCAACCATCGCCTGCTATTGCCGGCTAGTAATCCGACCATCCATAATTCTTAAAAAAAAATGGGTAAATTTCATTTTTACTTTATTTTATTTTCATTTCTTTTATCTTTATTTTTTTATTTTATTTTATTTTTTGGCATAGTAATTGATTTGGACTTGGCCTATTGCTTATTGGTTATTTGTTTGGATTTATTGGATCGGGCTTGACATATTATTTCCTTTGGCCATGTGTATTATTAATATGAGCTCGTTAATTGATATGAATTTGGGGCTCATAATATAGGTGAGATTTATTGGATGACTTGAATATTTGATATGGGCTTGGCCAATTTGAACTATTTAATTTGGACATGGGACAATTGTGGTGTATATTAAATTATGCTTGGATTATGGAATATTAAATGTAGGCCTAGTAAAATTTATTTTAATTTATCCAATTTTAGGTTTGGTTGATTGTATTTGTATTTTTTGTTATTAATTTGGATATTTTGGGCTAAGACCTATAGTAATTTTGGCTCATTTTAATTAGCGAAATTTATGGGACTAATTTGAAATTTGAATTTTGGTTTGAATATTTGTTTGGGATTTTGTACATCTTTGGATATTTACATTGGGTTATTTTTGTTTTTGCATAAACTCATTCTGTAATCTTATTGGCTGAGTACGAATTTATGACATGTGGAACATGAAATTTCATGGAAGAAAGTGAGAATAAAAAAACTGTAGGAAGATATTGAGCCTGTTGTAAGCTTATTTGGGTACCCATTTTATTTTTCACTTTTATTTGGTTTTATTTTTATTAGTTTTTGTAAATATTCGTTTGTATATATTTATTATGTACATAATTGAATATCGAACAAATTAGAAATTTTGTTTAAATAAGATAAATAATTCAATAAATATGTTTTAATAAAATAATAATTTTAAAATATTTTTCTTAATAAAATAAAGTTTTTTTATTAATAAAAATTCAGAAAAATGCTTTTAGAAAAATCCAAAAAAAATTGTTTTTAATGGAATTTGAAAAATTATTTTTAATAAAAACCATCCAAAAATTGTTTTGTAAATAAAGTTATCCCAAAATTAATTTTTAATAAAATTGTCCAAAAAATATTTTTTTAAATGAATTCTTTTTTCTTAATTAAAATTATTTTTTAGAAATAAAGGATTTAAAAAAAAAAATTCTTTTTAATTAAAAATTCTTTGCAAATAAGGTTATGTCTTTTTAAATAATTTGTATAAATCACTTTTTTTAAATAAAAACAAATTAAAATACTTTTGTGAATAAAATTGTAAAAATTCATTCATTTTTTGTAAAAAAAAGTAAAAATAATTTTTGTACCCAAATTGAAATTTTGTAATAAATTCTTTTGATACAATAAGTGTAAATAACTTTTCGAAAAATTAAATACAAATAAAATTGAATCAAATCACTTGAAGAAAATATTTTGTAAATAAATAAATTGAAATCACTCGTTCAAAATTGTATTTAATAAAATCCTTTAAGAATTCTTGAAAACTATTTTTTTAATATTTTTTTATTTAGTTCAATAAATCATTTTGCATAATTCTCTTGTTATTTATTTTGTGTATTTTTGTAATTAGATTTCATTATTATTTTTGTGTATATTGATTTTCACCATAACTTGCACATACTCATTTGCACGATTATTTTTCTTAATATCTATAATTAATTAATTAATTGTCACAATTCTCTTAATTCTTTTAGTAAAGGTCGTACGTATATAGGCTTAAAAGGGTGTTACCTTCCCAATAAGTAACCTAAACCCCAAATCCAGATTTTGTTTTTATAGACATGTCTTTTCCAAATAAAGAGTCACATAAAGTTTTCTTTCTTATTTTGTTTTCCTTTTAAAAAATTAAAATAAGTGGCAACTCTAAGTTTTTTTTCTAAAAATCAAACTTTCTCAAATAAATGAAGAGCGAGTCTCGTAATTCGAGTGGGGGCACGTGAAAAACGCGAATCCACACATATCTTATTTAATAAGAAGATTAATCCAATTATATCATCTGATTAAATTTGAAAGTAATTTGATCGTGCCATGATCAAATTTGGTAATGTGGCATCTTCGCCATGATCTTATGAATTTATTTTTATTTTATTTTTTGTGTAAAGGAAATTATAATAATGAATTTAATTTAAAAAAATACATATTTTATTATAAAATTATTTAATAATAAAATTCATTATTCCAAAAGGGTAAATATGAAATAAATTTTTTTAAAAAATTTTAAAAATTATTTACCCCATTTTGATGATTAATCAAATTCCTTTCACTAAACAAATTAAGTGGTTTTTCAACGATGTCTAATCTTAGATGCTTGGTTTAAAATGGGCCCAAGATGTGACAAATTTTTACACACTATTTGAACTCATTTTGCCCCATTAAAAATATCAACGAAAGAAGAGAAATCAAGTCTGAACCAGACAGACCAGCGGCCAAATTAGGCTATCCGGTCAGTTTTTAAAAACATTGCTATTTTGAAGTAAAATGTTGCATCTTCAATACAAGAAGGAGATGGGAGAATAACAAATTTGAAACTTAATTGCACTCCACACCCATAGATATATCATATATACCATATAAAAAGAGTAAACAAAGTTTATTTTCTTATTACAATTTTACTAATCGTAAATCTTGAGATCATTAACAAAGATAGAGGTAAAAACATCCATCTGAATCTTGGGAAATGATAAGCCAATCTCGACATCTTCTTTATTGTTTTTGCCTTCATTGAGTGATATGGATTTTGTCGCATCTATCGATATGATTTCTCCCTTACAAGGTCTGCCTAGCCCGAAATCCGTATCATAACACGAAAACTTTGGCGATCCAGCGACTCCAAATATTCTCTTTGGATTTAAAGATTTATAATTCGACATCCATTTCTCCAACCCTTTCACAATTCCTTCTTTGTTTCGAAGTCTTTCTTGAATTGCCTTTCCTATAGTATTGGCTGCAACTATGAAGCCATCTTCTGTAATCAGTTCCAAACTCTTCACCGTCGCTGAACATGGAGCTAAGCAATTACCGAAATAGTTTGCAGGTATGGGTGGATCAAAATAGGCTCGACAGTCCCCCACAAAAGCCAAATGCTCCGGCTCATTCTCACCCACATCTTCACCACTCTTTGCTCGAGCTTTAGCCATGCAAGCCCATACATAAGCGCATGCTACTGTAAAACTTGATACATGTGATAACGTAGGGCATTTGACTGCAACCCATCTTTTGAGTCGCTGGAGATCCTCTTGGCTGAGCACAAATGTGGCTAGGACGTTGTTTGTAGAAGGCCGAGGTCGATATCCTTCGAACTTTATCTTCCCCACTTGGTTCCAAAAAATGGACTCTATCCCAAGAGGGTCCTTCACCACAGTCCTATCATAGAAAGGGAGAACACGATCTTGTAACATGGCGGTCTCTTCTCCTAGTTTATTAATTGAAGCCCATAGCCGTAGGAATTGAGAAAATGTATTGCCATCTGCAACAGAATGGGGAAAGGTGAATCCCAAAGAAATTCCAAAGTTAGGAAAAAGAGTCACTTGGATGGCCAGAAGGGGAGCGGCTAGGATGCTAGAGGACATGGAGACAGGTGATAATTGTGGTACAAGAGGATGAAATTCAGCAACATTACGAGGGTGACTGCCGATCAAATAATTAAAATCTCTGGTACTCTCAGCAAAGATTAATGAAACTGAATCACCATCCTTGTAGCGAATTTCAGGCTTGGTGAAGTTTGGAGGAAATATTAGATTTCCAGCAAGAAAGTAAAAGTGCCTGAGAGCGAGTGAAAGAGAGTGCTTGAAGTTAGGAATTATGGTTTCTATGAAGTGGGTCTTGGGGTGGGGGAATGCATAAAAGATAAGAATTTCCATCAAATGGGAATGCAGCCATGGCATGTCGAAAAAGGTGAGAGGAAGTGACTTCGACTTCTCATCAACCATGACCGGAGGTGGAGCGACCTGGCAGCGCTCTAGGACATTTACCGTTTCAAATGAAGCCATGTGAGCAAGATGATACGAAAAATGCTACAGAAGTATTGCAAATTTATACAAGTTTTGATCATCTTAGGCTACATAAAATACAAGTTGAGGTACACACGCAGGCATTTTTCCTAAAAAAAAACTGAAGGGTGCCCAACTTGTGAGCATTTTATAAATTAGGTGCCAGATTCGAAATGAATAATATTGGTGGCAGTGGAAGAGTCTGCCTCAAATGATGGGGTTTTTCTATGGGAACAATTGTGTTTCAACCCTTATAGCCTAGATAGGTGAGTTCCTCCGACCACCTATAATTGATTATAAAAATATAAGATAGTAATTGACAAAAATACTCACTTGATTTATTTTTATCTTTATTCTACCACTTCCACTATCCTTTCTTATTTAACCATTTTTTGATTTTTCATTATTTTTTTTAAACTCTTTTATAAATAATTGAAAAATCAATATTACTTTTTATTTTTAAATTATAAATAAACAAAAATTATATTAATGATTCAAATACTATTTTGGAAAATACTTTCTAAAAAAATATTAATTTAAATAAATAAAAAATATTTTTTACATTTATTTTTAGAAGTAAATAATTTAATTATTAAAATACTGTCTAAAATAAATATATTCACTATTTTAATTTTTTTTATACTAAAAAGTATTTTAAAGTGTTTTTTTTTTTACTATTATAAAAAAAAGTTTAATTTTTTTAATCTTCTTCCTTCCTTATTTTAATAATTTTTTTAACATAACTTTTAGTAATAAGTTATATGAAATGTTACAAATTTGTTTATTAAGGATTTCTTTTAATGATTTGAATTAATTGAAAATTTATTAAAATAAGAAAAAGAAAAAGAAAGAAAGAGATGGATGGAGAGTTTTTATTTTAAGTACTCAATTAAAATGTTTTCACATGACCTAATTTTAGAAGTGGATTATATTAATACATAGTAGAAATTGAATTTTTCTTATATAAAAGAGTTGAAAAGTATATTTACTTATTTTAGATAAAAACAAGTAGTTAAAAATTATATAGATTATATTTGAGTTTGATTTTAAAATATTTTTCTAGTTTTTATTTTTTATTTTTTTATTTTAAAAAATAATTTTTATTTTCTATATTGTCTCTTTTTGAAAATACGTTTAATTAAAAAATGAAAACTATTTTTTAAAATAAAAATTGAAAACCTTGTTTAGTACTATTTTTTTTATATGAAAATAAAAAATAAATAAATTTTATTTATTCATTTATTGCACCATTGTATAATTGTATTATACTAACTGTACAAGGAAAATGTACTAAGTGTACAAAGGTATACAAGACTACCCTTTGTGAAAAATTATAATCGATTATGAGTCATTCTTTTATTTTTCTTATCACTCACAAATTGTACACATATGTTATGCACTTTATTTCATTCCTGCATGGAAATTCCAATACTTTCCTCAATAATGATATTTGGGAAAAAAAAAAATTGACCTTAAGTCATTCTCCATCTTCTCAACAACCATTGAAAATATGGTTAAACACTCCTACGTGATCACATAACTTAGGAGGGATATGAAATTGTCATTATACAAGGGTATTACACTAACTGTATAAGGGAAATATACTAATTGTACAAAAGTGTACAAAATTACCCTTTGTGAATGATTTTAATCGATTCCAAACCACTTTTTTATTTTCCTTGTCACCCAAGGATTGTATACCTATGTCATGCATTTTATTTAACTCTCACATGGAAATTTCAATATTTTCCTCAGTAATGATATTTGAGGAAAAAATATTGACCCTAAGTCATCCACCATTTTCTCAATCAAACCATTGAAAATATGATTAATACACCTACATGGACATATAACTTAGGAAAGATATGAAATTTGTGTCATTGTACAAGGGAAATGTGCTAAGTGTACAAGGGTGTACAAGACTCCTAATAGGTTTTGTACGATTTATAAACAACTTGAGTTTGACATTAAAACGATTATCAATAGTTTTTTTTTTTTTCTTTTTTTACCAAATTATGTCATTAAGACATTCCCTACAAAAATTAACACACAGGAAATAGAATTAAAATCAATCATGTTTGAATTGTTCATTATAAGTAAACTAAATGAAATATATATTTTTACTATTTTGCCTTTATAAACATAATTTCATTGTTATCAATAAAGATTAAAAAAATCATATTTAAATGAAATTAAAAATAAAAAAAAATTATTTTTATAACATTGTTATTTTTTTAAATCATTAATTTAAATTATGAAATTAGTTTTAAAATTAAAAATATTTGTTGTAATTATAGTTTTGAAGAATTTATGATTTTTATCTTATTACTTTGAAAAATTTGCTTTAATAAGAAAGTATTTATTTTAATAGTTTTAAATATTTAAATCTTTATTAAAAAATATTTAGGATTAGTGTGGAGAGCAATTAGGTAATTTTAGAATGGAGAAATTTTGAATATTTAGTATTTATATATATATGCATGTGAGTATTTATATTATTTTCAAGATAATATGAGAAATAATAAACACCATATGTCTAATTTACAAGTTAGAAAAAAAAAATTAATAATATTTTATGAGGTATTTAAAAAGTATTTATTATATGTTCTATAAATTTGAAAAAAATATAATATTTGATGATACCTAATTTACAAGTTAGAACAAACAAATAATACTAATATTATATGAGGTGTTTAAAAATTATTTAATATATATGAGAAATAATATAAATTTGAAATAAATAATAATATTTATTATACATTATGTAAGTTTGAAAAAAATATATATATTTGGTGAGGTGTTTAAAAGTTATTCACTTCAAAAATACATTTGGCAATAATAATTTTTAACCATCTTTCATATTCATTTGATGAAGAAAAATGATTCAAGTTGGTTCCACTATTAAATAGGTAAGAGAATGGTAAAAAAGTCAAAGAGAGAATGAGAAAGGTGAGGTGATTGATTAGTTTTTTCATTTAATAGTCAAGGGTATTTTAAGAATTTTTTAAAGACAATATCCTTCAGCTCAATTTCTACTCTTTTCATTGGATTTTAAACACAATATCCTCAATTATCCAACTTAACTGGGTTGAAAACACAATTTTCTCTTTTCTATGTTCCTTGTGCCTCGTGTGCCTCATGATGCAAATTTAAGGGTGCCAACAGATTCAGCTATTCAATTATTTATATTTATTCTCATTCTCATCTATACCATTTGTTCATTTATTTTTAATTATTTCTCAAAAAAAATTATATTTTATATTAAAAAAAATTTAAATTTGATATTTAATTTGCTGGCTTAACTGTACCTTTATGTTTAAAATTTTTCAAGTTGATTACATTAATAATTTTTTTCCCTTGACTATGTCATCATCGATTACTTCTCTGTCGAAGTGAATAAAAAAAGGACTAGTGGAATAAGTTTTTTGATGTTACCTTTCAACAATTTTAACATTAAAATCCATTGGAAAATAAGATTGAGATTTGAGAATGATTTTTTCCCCTTTGTTTTTTCCACTTTGATCAACAACCCCTTGACTTACTTTAATAAGATGGTGTCACAAGTGATACCAATTAATTTGATTAAAAAAATAACTAATTGAAATTATTCTAAATGATGGGAATTTTTTTTTTTTAACTGTTATTACAAGTTGTTATATAATAATATTTCTTCTAAAAAATGGTCTATGCATTTATTTGAGAATTATTTTCTATTTTTGAAAAATAAAAAAATAATAATTTAAAGTATTATTTGGATATATTACATATTTTTGTTATAAAAATAGAAAAAATGAGTTTATCTAAAATATGGAAACTCTTATATAATTATTCTTAAATTATGTTATTTTACTTTAAAGATATAAATTTTCAAGTATTAAAATTATTAAAAACGCTTCTTAAAATTACTATTAAATGGATTCTAATGAGTGTTTATTACAAATTATAGTTTCTACGAAACGGGTCTTGGGGTGGGGAAATGCATAGAAGATAAGACTTTCCATCAAATGGGAATGCAGCCATGGCATGTCGAAAAAGGTGAGAGGAAGTGACTTTGACTTCTCATCAACCATGACCGGAGGTGGAGCGACCTGGCAGCGCTCTAGGACATTTACCATGAAGCCATGTGAGCAAGATGATACGACAATGCTACAGAAGTATTGCAAATTTATACAAGTTTTGATCATCTTAGGCTACATAAAACACAAGTTGAGGTACACACGCAGGCATTTTTCCTTAAAAAAACTGAAGGGTGCCCAACTTGTGACCATTTTATAAATTTGGTGGCAGATTCGGAATGAATAATATTGGTGGTAGCGGAAGAGTCTGCCTCAAATGATGGGGTTCTTCTATGTTCCTTGTGCCTCGTGTGCCTCATGATGCAAATTTAGGGATGCCAACAGATTCTGTAGTTCAATTATTTATATTTATTCTCATTCTCATCTATACCGTTTATTCATTTATTTTTAATTATTTTTCAAAAAATTTTATATTTGATATTAATAATTTTTAAATTTTGATATTTAATTTGCTGGCTTAACTGTACCTTCATGTTTAAAATTTTCAAATTGATTACATTAATAATTTTTTTCCCCTTGACCATCTCATCATCGTTTACTTCTCTGTTGAAGTGAATAAAAAAAGGACTAGTGGAAGAAGTTTTTTGATGTTACCTTTCAACAGTCTTAACATTAAAATCCAATGGAAAATAAGATTGAGAATTGAGAATGATTTTTTCCCCTTTGTTTTTTCCACTTTGATCAACAACCCCTTGACTTACTTTAATAAGATGGTGTTACAAGTGATACCAATTAATTTGATTAAAAAAATAACTAATTGAAATTATTCTAAATGATGGGAACATTTTTTTTTAACTGTTATTACAAGTTGTTATGTAATAATATTTCTTCTAAAAAATGGTCTATACATTTATTTGAGAATTATTTTCTATTTTTGAAAATTAAAAAAAAAAAAAAAGTATCATTTGGATATATATTACATATTTTTGTTATAAAAATAGAAAAAAAAAATGAGTTTATATAAAATACGAAAACTCTTATATAATTATTCTTAAATTTTTCTGTTTTACTTGAAAGATAGAAATTTTCAAGTATTAAAATTATTAGAAGTGCTTCTTAAAATTACTATTAAACGAATTCTAAGTGGGTGTTTAGTAAACCAACTTAATAACTTAAAGTGACTTAATAGTTTAATTTAAGTCATTAAATAAATTAAGTATGTTTGATAAAATAACTTAATAGCATGACTTAAAGTAAAAATAACTTTACGTAATAAATAAAAATAATTAACTTATTTTTAAGTTCATATTTTTATTTTACATTTTTATTGTCATTTACCCTAATTATTTCCACCATCTCTATTGCTACCCTAATTATAATTTATGAAGATAAATATGTCAATGTGATGTTTTAGAATAAATTTTAAGTTAGTTTTATCAAAAAATCTTAATACTTAAAATAAAAATTAAGTAATAAGTTTTAAACCAATAACTTAAGTACAATTTAACTTAAAATTAATTTAAATCCTTAAGTAATAAGTATTAAGTTTTGTCAAATACCACCTAAATATAGGTTGGTTTAAGGTTGAGTAAATATGCACGTGATCGAATTTAAAAAAGAAAAATAACAAAATTTAAGAATAATTCTTCAACTACATATAGGTAGCTATTAATAATATGTATTAATATATAAAAATTAAAATTTATTTTATGCAAGTTGAAACTGCAGTGTATGATTGAATTAAAAATAAATAAATTGAAAAAAAATTAAAAATCTATTTTTATTATATTTGTTGGGGACCAAGTGTAGCCCATGGTCCCTGCGTTAGGGTTAGAGCAGGCTTCCCATTCAGCATTTGGGGCCAAGCCCATTTCATGGTAGAGGCTCACACTAGACCAAAAGAAAAGGCCCATGAATTTGGCCTACAAAATTCTCAAATGGGCCCAAAGCACAACATATTAATTCTGACTGGGCTGGCAGCCCAGGCTTATTGGGCTTCTCTCAAGGTCCTGCATTTCATTTTTCTTTACAGTGGTTGAAAGTAGCTTTCTATTCTTTATAGTGAAAAATAATTTTTAACTTAAAAATCATGTTTGGTAAATTTTGATACCTCTACTTTTCCAACCTATGAATTTATATTAGTCTCACTAAAACATAATTGAATCAAGTTTGCTCCCAAATATAACTAAGTTACTTCCCATGCAAAAATCCATCAAGTTAGCTACAACTTGTACTGGGCCTACTTGTTCCCGATCCAATTAATTTGTCCGTTCGACATGCCCAAACCCAACTCCTTTATATTAGAACACATAAATAGTTTATTTCTTACATTAAAAATTCTTAAGAATTAGTTAGGGATGACAATGAGGTGGGTTTTTTAGGATACCCACCTTACCCTATCCTTAACAGGATGAGTTTGAAATTTGAATAAACGGATTTTGGATGAGTTTGGATTTTTTTAAAACTCTGGATGGGTTCGGGGAGAGTTTAAACATTGTCTTGTTCTACCTCACTTGTCCCAATTATATAAAAAAAAAACTAAAAGTACGTTGAAGAGTGATTCTAAAAAGCGTTTTTAGCATTGCTAGCACTTGAATGATAAAAAATTTCGAGTATTAAAAATATTAAAAGCGTTTCCTAGAATCACTATAAAAAAGACTCTTAAGTTTAAAAAACTAATTTAAAATTTTAAAAATTTTCAAAAAATAAATAAATAAATGGGGCGAGGTGAGATGGGTATGGGAAATTCAAAAACCTGTCCCACCCTATCCCATTTAATTTTTTAAATGGGATGAGAATGAGAATTATTTTAAATAAACGAAATCGGATTGAGATGGAGGCGACCCTCCCGAATCCACCTCAATGTTATCCTTAGAATTAATCATCATCCCTTCACTTTTTAAATTATTAACTAAACCAGGATTAATGCGAATTATAATCACCCCAACCCTAGGGTTATCTTTCTCTCCTTATATTTCATTGTCGACCTGCATGCAAAACAATGACATGAGACACGTAGACCATCAACCTCCACAACGTGTAATGTTTACATGAAATATGCATAATCCCAATGCTAGACACGATTTAGGTTTTTTTTTTCTATAATAAAATGTTCATGGAATGACTAATTGTACATTAAGAATTTAGATTAGACCTTATCTAGGTTCAGTATATGGTATTAAAGAATAATGGTTATACATACATTGCGTACCACGTACTTTGATCTCTTATAAACCAAAAAATATGGGGACACCTAAGAGGCTAGCAATATTCAAATTGGTTGTTGCAGCATTAGCAGCCATGCAACAATAAGTTAATAGCATTCAATAACTACCACAAAAACATAATGTATTTTTGAGTCAACTTTGAGGACGTGGAAGCCTATTTAGGGTAAACCATGCACAAGCAAACAATAGATTTAGGACAAATACTTACCCCAATCAGCATATTATGTGAGCAAAAATCTTGTATATTAGTTGAGATTGTGAACCTAAAGGAAAATCTCAGTTTGACAAGAATGCTTGTGTCGGCTTTCAACTCATTTAGGGTATGAAGCTCAACAATGCATGCATTCTCTAATTTAATTAATTTAATTACTTTGTTTATGTGTCTGCATCATCATTGCTCAAGTTCGTAAACCCTAAAAAAATAATATTATAGATAAAATGTGATGTCTTGAAACCAAGTAAGGGGGCAAGAGATAAATTAATCATATCTTATACAATAATGAAAAGGATGTAAGAAAATATGTGTACATCATTTTTAAAGCTAAAACTTAATTAATAAATGTCGATCAATATCGAAATGTTTGCAGCATGGTGACCAACATGTACACCCAACATTATCATCGACGTGTAAACATATGTGCATGGCCATAAACCACGTGTCTAATAGTCTATCATAATCTTGATGAAAGTGATGAGCTAGGTTTATTTTTTTTATTTTTTATTTTTTATTTTTTTCTTATCCATAATAAATGTTTAACCCATGAGCTAGGGTTTCTTTTTTATCATCCATGAGAAAACAAATATTTAAGATCTGCTTATTATAACATTAGGAATAAATACTTTGTCCTAATGGCTATACTTTGAATACAGGTGGCTATACTTTGAATAGCGATGGCTATACTTTATAGTGGCGGCTATACTTTGTCCACCACATACTTGGATCTCGTATCAGTTATAATCTTATAGACCACGAAATATATGAACACATAAGAGGCTATTAATATTCAAATTGGTTGTTGCAGCAGTGGCAACCATGCAACTATAATTTAACAACATTCATATAACTAGCTACCATAAAAAATATAATATATATATAGTCAACTTAGAAGACGTGGACGGCTATTCAAGAGAGACCATGCACAAGCAAACCCTAGATTTTGGACAAATAATTTCACCAACTAGCATATTGTGTAAGCAAATCGTGTTTATTAATTAAGGTTATAAACCCTAAAGGATAATCTCCTTTTAATGACGAAGGCTTATGATGACATTCAACTCAATTAGGGGATGGATTTCAGGACGATGCATGCATTACCAAGCTTATTACATAGTTAATTACTTTAATCAGTATTCTTCATTTTTTAAACCCTAATTAAAAATTATCATTGTAGAAAAAATGTGATGTCTTTTGGACAACAAACAGGGAGACAAAAGATTAATTAAATACATTTGATAAGGATTAGCAAAGACCGATATTAACATTAAAAAATATCATTACGATGGACTTATTTAATTAAAATTATTTTAATCTTCAAATATAATATCAAAAGAATATTTTTATTTAATTAAAATTTTAAAATTATCAAAGTATCCTTTAGTCTAACTTGCTTTTACTTTTTCTCTACTACTAATAAAAGTTATTAGAAAGGTCCTATCATCAACACAAAATTTTCTTTGGAAGGAAAATTAGCAATATTTTAGCATTTTTCTTTAGGAGTATCATTCAAGTTAGTTTAAAACAAACAGTTGTCTAGAGTCTAGAGAGTACTTCAGAAGCTGCAACGTGGGTTTTGCCCTTGAAGGGCATGCGAATCTCCATAGATTGGAAATGAATATAATAGTATTTGACCAAAGCCTGGGAAAGTTAGATAGATGGTGGATGAAACAAACACCTGATTTTCGATGACTTTCAATACTTAGAATTTCTCATAAAATGTTCAAAACCTTACTTGTTATGGTGGATAAGTGGAGATATGTACAGTTGTTGTTCATGGAAAACTGTCCAAGTAATTAAGGCACTGTTGAAATTCATGTGATTAAAGTGATTCTAAGCTTCTAATACTCAGATTATTGAGGGAGAGAGGGGGGTGTCGTTTGACTTGTGAGGTGGAGGACACATGTCCTATGAGTGTATATGCAAGGTGGCTGAATGGGGAGAGGGAGAGAGAGAGAAAGAGGGAGGGAGAGGGGCATTTGACTTGTGAGGTGGAGGACACATGTCCTACAAGCGTACATGCAAGGTGGCTAGACTCCTGTGGAATAGTTTTTGGTAGGTGGTGTGATGAATAGGGCTTGACCTTTTGTACGGATACACCTGTAAAGAGGATGGTATACCATATGTGTTTTTTAATAGAAAATTTGGTATAATATAATGAAGAAGAGCTAGGGCTTTTGATGATGTCCCATTTGCCCGTTACGTTGTCATGTATTCAGAGGAACAGTTTTGTTGAAGGATTGATTAATTACTTGCTTATGCTGCGTATATGTATGTATATTCCTTTTAACCTTCATAGGAAGGTTGAAAATGGGTTGGAGAAAAAATTATTTGTAATTAAGATGTGAGAATTTTTCTCTCTTTTTATTTATTGGAATGACAAAATTTGGCATAGAGGAATTTGTACATTTTAAAACTATTGTCATTTTGTTTGCAATAATAAAAAATAATTTTAAAAAATTATGGAATTATTTGATAATTATTTTTTAAAACAGTCTTAAAAAAGTATTTTTAAGAATTGTTTTCTAAGATTTTGTAAAATAAAAGTTTATTTGAGAATTTAAAATATTTTAATGTTTTTAAATATATCTTAAAAATAATTTTTATATCTTGTACTTTATTTTTAATTATTCTCCATATTTATATAATTATTTTTTTGAAAGAATCTAAAAAAAATAAATAAAAATAATAAAAAATAATTTTTAAAAAAATTATCTAAAAATACCTTTTTTATTTTAAGAACAAAAATTTGGTTGCCAAACTTGTATTTTTTATTTTATTTATTTATTTATTTATTTATTTTGTTCTGGAACTTGAAAACAATTACCCGATAAAACATACACCATTTTATGCAACAAAAATCATTTAAAAGTTTATATATTTTCAAAATGGTGGAGAAATAAATTTGGGATTTTATATTTTTCTTTTTCTAATGATTTTCCCCATTACTTTCGGAGCATTCATTTTGACATTTCCATTTCTTTCCTTACAGCATAATATGAACCGGAAAATCCTTAGATTAGTTAAAATGAAATCTATAGATCAGAGCTAGCTTGAAATGAAATCTATAGATCAGAGCTAGCTTGATTTGATTTACAAAACAATATTTGACATATATAACCTTTGCCTTTGATTTGAACCATGCTGATGACAGCCAAACGTAATCTAGCTTGGAAGCTTCCTGGATTGTCCTCATCCATTCATTTCCAAATCCAAAGAAGAGAAAATTAATACAATCTTAAACAAAGAAACAGACAAAAACATTTTCTTTCTCATGGCCATAAAGCACCTATCTACCTTACCGTCCAATCAATCTGGCTAGGACATGTTAAGATTAAAAAGTTCAAATCCATGCTTACTTGTCATTTTTCTTCAATCATACTCGACTCTGAGATAGCCATCTCCCTTCACACAGTGACCATTGTGAAAGAGAGAGACTTGCAATAAGGTCGGCGCCCAATCACATTGACTTCAATCTCTCCTCCTCAACTATATATACCAAGGTCTTCTTCTTATTTGGACCAACAAATTCACTTCTGCTGCAAACCCTTTTCTTCCTTGAATAACTTGTAACTTCCCTCCTCGATCAGCTCCATCCTTCTTCTTTTTTTCATTAGTTTTCCTGGAAACAAACACCATCACCGCCATAGCCAATGGGGAGAGCACCTTGCTGTGATAAAAGTGGACTCAAGAAAGGTCCATGGACCCCTGAGGAAGATGATAAGCTCAACCATTATATCCAGCTGCATGGCCCTGGAAACTGGAGAACTCTTCCAAAGAATGCTGGTACTTTAACTATATCCCCATATACTTCTACAACGATGTTAAATTTTCAATCCATGGGGAGGAATTCTCATAATTTTTTTTTTCTTCTTATTTTCATAGGGCTACAAAGATGTGGGAAGAGTTGCCGTCTTCGATGGACTAATTACTTGAGACCTGATATAAAGAGAGGAAGATTCTCATTTGAAGAAGAGGAGACAATAATTCAATTACACAGTGTTCTTGGAAACAAGTAAGACCCCTTTTTTCAGAATTTTCTTGTATTTTCTCTTTATAGTTATCTTGATAAATTCTAATCTTCTAGGCCTTGTTATTGATCATTCTCAGGTGGTCAGCAATTGCAGCTCGCTTGCCCGGAAGGACCGACAACGAAATCAAGAATTACTGGAACACCCATATAAGAAAAAGGCTTCTACGAATGGGAATCGATCCGGTAACACATAGTCCTCGACTCGATCTTCTGGACATATCATCCCTTCTCAGCTCATCTGTATGCAGTTCATCCCAACTCAATTTGTCGAACTTGCTTGGAATCCAAACTCTGGTAAATCCAGAACTGCTGAGACTTGCTTCCACCCTCTTGTCATTGAAACAAGAAAATCCACATTTTCCACAAAATCCTCAAATTTGGAATTCCCAAGTTCAGAACCAAATCAACACCCCGCCATTGCAGTCCAATCAGTTCCACGCCACTCCAACTCAAGAAGCTGCAGCCATGCAGGCCAATACAGAAGGGCTTCCATCAAATTTGACAAACCCCAGCTACCAAAATTTCACACCCTCAAATTTTGATGAAAGCCTTGTTTCCTTACCAAACTATGGCTTCATCAATCCATCCGAGACCTCGACTTTCCAATCAGTTGAGAATCAAAACAACGATCTTTACTACAACAATAACCAGGGTTTCAGCTTTGACTCGGTTATATCAACTCCGATATCGAGCCCTACTCAATTGAATTCATCGTCCACCTTCATCAACACCGGCAATGAAGATGAGAGGGAAAGCTACTGCAGCAGCATGTTGAAGTTTGAGATTCCCGAGAGTTTTAACATCAGTGAATTCATGTAAATAATGCCTAGAATTTAAGAGAAACTATATTGGAATCAATGTCTTATTGGTATAATCATGTTTTTGTGTTTGGTTTATTTAGTCGATCCTATCATGTCGATAACTTGAACTTCTTGTGCAATTCTTTTCTTAGTCGTGTTGAAATAACAGTTATCCTATTTTCTTGGTGTGAAATCAGTTGTATGAGTTCTTCTTCCTATTAAATATGATAGAATTAAATCTAATTTCACAATATATTTCTAAGTGAAATTTAAATCATAAATTTTTCTCTTATGAAATGAATAATGTTTATCCATTACATTGAAAATAGGCATCTTCTTCTTCTTCCATTCTTCTGAAACCACAAGGCCAAGCAATCGCCTTTTCCGGACTAGTCTTCAACAGCCCATTGCACTTATCCTTGACCAGGAAAAAGGGCATGCACTTTATTCAAAAGTTCACCTACCAAAAGCTCAAAAAGTATAGTATTGTCTTTGCATGCAGGTTTTTTTTTTCCTTGCAGGTTGCAACCATCTTCACGCAAAAGAAAAAAAAAGAAAAGAAAAAAAGTGTGCGTCGGTTATATTTTAAAAAGAATTTGAAAAAAAGAACTGTTGATATATACTTTTGAAAATAATTAAAAAATAAATAAATAAATAAATAAGAAAAACCTAAACTACTTCCATAGTTAAGGTAACGTATGTATCATTAAAAGTTAAAGCCCATTTGTAACTGTTTTCGAAAATAATATTAAAAAATAGTTTTTTAAAATAATTTTTAAAAAATATTCATTGATACTTTACAGAACAAATGTTTATCAGAAACCTAAAATATTTTTAACTTATTTTTTATGTTTTTTTAATATGTTTTGAAAACAACTTTTATATATAATGTTTTATTTTTAATCATTTTCCTTACTTAATGAAAATAACTTAAAACAATTAAAAGATATTTTTTAAAAATATTTTGCTTTCTATTTTTAAAATCACAAAACAATTTTTTTATTTTTTGAATGTTAAATGTGTTTTCTTATGTTTTTATTCTAAAGTACAAAAAATTATTTTCAAAAATATATAGTACCAAGATAGCCCTAATATTTTGTATTATTTTTAATTTGAAAGTTTATATAACAATAAATATTCTAATATTATATTATATTATTAAAATTCTGAAAAAACAGGTTTTCATATCACATGTGTTTTTAAATGAGTACATGAATATACACTTTTCAAAAAAAAAAACCACACAAACAAACGAACTCAGCAAAAAAGCTCAATGCTTGTGGAAGCTAGGTGGGAATGGTAGCTGTTACATTATACTCTTTTTTTTTTTTTTTTTTTTTTTTTTTTGTACTTTTGGCTTATTTTGGGCACAAGACGTAGTTTTTGACTCACATTTCCCATCCGTCCGGATTTCTTCGGATAAACAATGCCAAATTTTCCACCTTTTCCACACTTTGGGCGGATTTGTAGGCTTAAATGTATGACTTCCATTTTCTGAAGATTAGCCTGTTTTGATGCAATTATTTCTGCTTGGATAAGACCCACATGCTGCAACTTCTATATGAAATTACATTGTGGGACCTAATCATTCATTGATAAGGAAATAGCAGGAGACAAAAGGCTTATCATCTTAAATGATGGTGGAGATTGATTACATGCATTAATTTGGTCCACACAAAAATGAATTTAATTCTCAAATAATTCTATCATTGCGTGTTAAATGCAAATGATTAGAAGAAAAATGCAAGGCACTTTTAATCATCATACATCTTGTCTACTATGCTGACTTTTCTCCAGGTCCTCTCATTATTGCTGGCCTTTTATGGGCTGCATGCACTTTTTCTATGTATTTCTTCAGGTGATCAGTTTCAATTCATTATTTTCTTCCCTTACGTTTGGTTTCACATTCATCCGTCCTTTCAAAATTGGAATACGGACACCGATTTTAGTTTGTAAACACATCCCTCCCTTTACTTTTTGTCAAGTTTCCCCATTTCCATATGTAAATACCAATCAAATCTATGTCGATCGTGGTTTCAGAATTGGGTTTGGCTTTCTTTACTCCTCTTCTTTTTCAAACTGTTTAATTATATACACACTTTAACCTTTTGAAGCAATAATATATGTAAGAAAAAATAATATATGTTAGAAAAACTGTTCTTAAATATGGTTTTGCCCTTGATGAAGAGGAGCAAAAAGAATCGGATTAGACAAGGGGCGAAGCTAGGAAAGTGGTTGAAGGGGGCATTAAAAGGAACTTATTCAAGGGGAATAAAACAACATCAAACTTCTTGAGCAACTTAGTGAAAAGGTAGCTAACATCTTGAAAATTGAAAGCTATGGGTTCAATTCCCACCACCAACAATATTTTTTTGCAAAATTTCATGAAGGGCATTTGCCCCCCTAGACACTCCCTGGCTCCGCCACTGGGATTAGGTTAATCCGACCCATAAAGAGTTTCTTAAGTCTATGTATTAGGTTATTGTCTTGGGTGTTTTTTCTTAAGTCAAATATAAGCGGGGTTAGCATTTTTTTTGTAAATATTGAAAAAATGAATAAGATAAATGGTGGGAGAGATAAAAGAGAAAAGAAAATAAGGATTAATTTTCTCAAGTATTATTCTTGAATTCAAGAAAGAATATAAAGGTTTGTTCATCAGGCTTTTGAAAAAGCTTTTGTAACTTAAAGGTTTTTGTTGATGTATGTTTCATTTGTACTTTTCAATAATATTTTCAGAATCAGACCGATTATTGAATCGGAAAAGTTACAGGTTCACGATTCACTGATGAAACCGACGATCGAATCGATAACATCATAAATATATAATTTATATATTATATAAAATTTAAAATATATATAATTAAAATTTTAAATATTATTTTATTTTTATATTTGATATGTTAAATTAAATTATAAAGATAAATATAAATATATTAATATTTTAAATTTTATTAAATATAATATGTATAATTATAGACTTCAAAAATTATTTCAAGCCCATTTTTAATTGTGGTTTTTAATCCTTTTTTTTTTTCTTTTTTCTTTTTTTTGGCCTTTTCTTTGGTCTAACATCCAAACTCATTTCTTTATATCCATTTTTAGAGAACTAATCTAGATCCATTTTAAGGCTTCATTCTAACCATTCATTCAAAAATAAGCCCTAATTGCCACCCTAATTTCCCCTCTTTTTCTTTTCTTTCTTCTTTCTTCCCTCACCACACCTACTACAACTTGTCATCATCGACCCCCACTGTTGCCACTCTCGTCAACCAACCTCGGCAATGTGACTACGGGCACTACCCCGACCAATACCCCCCTTCTTCCTTAACATCTCATCATCTCTCTCTTATAGCTCACAATCTCTCTCTTTTACTAACCATTTTCTCTCACATCCCAACTGGCCGATGTCCACTAGCTAGCCTCACCACGCCAATGGACATTGGCCAATCACCGGCATCATCCTTTCGATGGATTGGAGGTGGAGGCCGCTGGAGACTTAGAGGCTAATGAGTAAAGGAGTTGTTTTGAACGGAAAAAGGGGGGTCATTCAACCGTTCGGTTCTTGAAAAACCTTCCAGTTCACCCAGTTTACCAGTCCAACCGTCAATTCAGACAGTTCATGATCAGTTTAATAGCTAAACAATTTAGAAGAAGGGACCAAACCAGGAAGGTCATCGATCGATGATCGGACCGGTTGGTTCAATCTGGTTTTTACAATGTTGGTTTTCAAGATGAATAAATTAGTGAGAATTTGTATTCCCATTTTTATCCAAATAAAATAAATTTTCTTCATGAGTTATCCCTCCTTTATAAAGGTTTTTTTCTCGTTATATTTATATTTAGTGTCATTTTAATTACATATGATTGGATTATTATTCCCTTTTCTCATTATGTTGTCATTATGTGAAGAAACACTATTCTCACATGTCTTAATTAACACTAAATGTCATTTGTCCCCAACAAAAAGTGATCTTATTGGGGCATATTCAAAATCCCACGAGTGGGTTGGGCCTCTTCACAAGCCACAACATATTGAAGGTAGTGCAAAAAGTAAAACAAGCCACTTTCTTCCTATTCCCGGGAAATGTGGGACAAGCTAGGCAAAGTGGGTTTTGACAATCTGCCTATCAAAAAAAAAAAGGTGGGTTTTGACAATCTTCCAACAATATTTTGGTTTTACACTTTGCTATATATAGATTTTGGTTTTGAGGTGTGTGGTACACATCTACACATATATAAAACTAAAAGAAATCTTTTTACAAAAGCATGCAAAGATTTGTACAGCACATGATTTATTTCATTCATGTATGCCTCCTTCAAAATATATTTTTATATTTTGCCCTCCCTCAATTCGTTACCTAACTTCGTGATTATTTGTACCCTCATATAACAATCTAAATTTTACTGTTCATTTTCAATGATAGAGAATTAGAGATAAGAAGTTCAATAGGTAACCTCTTCAATGACATGAAAATGGCATGCTTAAACGTGATATTAAAGTTGCCACTTGCCACATAGTGGTATTATTAGATGTGTCATATCCTTTTTCATTTAGTATATATAAACATGTCTTAAAGCTCTTAAGATCGAACCAAAAACAACAAGGTCATCATAGACCATAACAACGAGAATGCTATATCTATATATATGGAAACATAAATATGACATTCCAAATCTTTTAAGTGATAACGTTATAATACTTATAAAGAGCAAATCATCTAATATGTGTGAAGTATAACAGTTGATGTGAAGAAGATGATCTATGAACTCATGAAAGAACTCAACAGACCAACTAAAGTGATTGTGGTAGCTTGCCGTTGAGCTTTTCCCCAAAGGCCATTGTGGCCAACTGGTGCTGATTTCACTCTTCTACTTCTATTTTCTGATGGGGTCACGGCCCTTTCTTGAGCCTGCTTGGCTTCATACTTCTTATTAATGAAACCTTGACTTTAGATCAAGTATAATTGATGGGGCATCCACTTATTTATTCTTTATATATAGTATATCAATTATAGTATCTTGATAACGTTAATGCTTGTAATTATTTATTGCTCAAACCTTTTTGTTTAGAACTGCGTAGATACTACACTAGAGCAAATAATCACTGGATTGAAAAGGCACCAAGATCCTCAAAACGCTTTATGTATGATAATGTAACAAAAAAGAAAAAGCCCAACAAATCCATATCTTAATAGGAAGAATTCATCACCTACCCCATCCTTGGAAGCCACCAAGAGTGCCAATACATGTGTTTTCAATGGTGGAGTCGAGTCATTTGCTAGCACATTGAAGTGGTTGATATTGTATACTTATTTATAAACAAATATAATGAAAAGTAGCTTTGTATAATTGTGGTTTGCTTTGAAAAGTCACCAACTTCATGGCATTCCATCACCCCAACTTTCTTGCCCACTTCATTCTAATGATTTTGAATTTATTTTGCTTTTGAGATTGTTGATAGTTGTCAAAGTTAGTAAAGAGGATGGCTTTATGAAAAGGCAGCCCATTCACCATCAGCATGACATTGTTTCTTCTTTTATCTTCTTCTTATCTCCCTTTTAGCAAAAGAAAAATCTATGTTCTTTTGCATCAAATTTTGTGACACCAGTTTGGAAAAGATTAGGTTATGTATGGGGTATTGGCCCACTATATATAATCATATTATCATGATGAAAATGAACCAATAATGCTATTGTTCTTGACTTTTGTTAACTTGTAAATGTTTGAAGGAATGTCAATGGGGGCAGGTAAAATTGGGTGGCCATTGATGTTTCATTTGATCTTTGAACCACTTTTATCTTAGGGCCTTGACAATATGGGCAATAGAATGATGTTTCCTTTCAATCAACACACGCCATCACCAATGTAGCATTTTGATGGGTTTTCTAGATTTTTTTTTTTGGGCCCATTGAACACTATGAGAGTTGTAAATGACCCATCAACAAAACTTGTTGTGGGGGCCCTAATCAAGGGTTTTTGGAATAGCCTGTTGGATTTCGATTTTGGCTTAAAAGGGAAAAAAGAAAAATTACTTCTATATAATGATAAAATTATTTACTTATTAATTTAGAAATAAATTGTCCCAAAAATTACCTTATTGAAACCTCAACCTCTTACAAATAAGTCAAATGAAATAAGCAATTTTTTGGTACTCATCGATTATTGTCATCAAATAAGATAATCTTTTTTTAATCAAATAAACTTTTTTATTTAAAAATATTTATATAAAAAAATCTTAATTATGGAGCTCAACTTGTTCCTCATTGTACTAGGAATTGATGTATATCATACTTTTTAACGCCTTCTTCTTCACAAGAATTTTGTAAATTTACAAAAGTTTTGTCTTTTTTTTTGAAGTTTTGGTGCAAGGTGACAATTAGATGACTCAAATTCATGACTTGTTTTTTTTTCTTTTTCATGGTTGGTTTTGGATTTTTTACCATTCTTTTCAAGTACCTATTTTTACCCGATTTGAAGGTAAATATGTTTGGAAATATTTACATTTTGCTAGGGTAAATCAGATTTTCCCTTTAATTATTTATTTATTAATTAATTAATTAATTAAAATCATGAAAAAATGAGAAGATGGCTTCCTTAATTAGTTAATTAAAATCATGGGTATAAACCAATAAACACTTACAACCCTTAGTTAAGGCCATGAATCCGTACAAAATTTCAAGAACTCACACACCACCCTCACTCCCACCTTGCGCCACCGCTCCACTCCTTGACACAACAACCACCTCCACGGCTCCACCACCACCATATCACAGTTCTTTACCTACCAACGAAGTTATCCCATTGGTCACCACCACCACCAACCCACTTCCATCCCTCTTTTCCTTGTCATTTAAAGTAAATAAAATGATATTTGTTAAGTGATCTCCATCTTCAAAAAGTGGCTAAAAATTTTTGGGAAATAAAATAGAAGTTGAAAACAAACAAGTGGCAGGCTTTTTGCAGCCGAAATGTGTGGAAAGAAACCAAAGTCACCGCCGTGGTGGCCTCGTTTGGAAGGCGTGTTTGGGGGTCGTCAACTCCTGTGGGTAACCGAACACCATGATGAGACCTTTTTTTCCCTGCACTTTCCAAGCTCATTTACCAAAACCCCATTCACGTCTCCCCACTTCTCCAAACCTAAACCTAATCCTTCTTAAAATATACTCATCTCTGTACCATAAAAATATGGATCATGAAAAGCTACAGCCTTTTTCTTTTGCCTACCCAGAAACCCAGAAAAAAAAAATTATATATATATATTTTTTGTGGGGACTGTGAGCTTTTTGGTGGAATAATTTTCTGCTTGATTGGCGCTTCATGGTTTGTCCTTAGACTCTTATTCTTTTCTAATGATTCTATATGCCACCTGACTTTTGAATCCAAGTGGTTCATGTGAGCATCAATGACTAAGATATAAAAATAGAAGTTTATTAATAATATTTGCATTAAGGAAAAAAAATATTTCAAATATTAAAAATAGCACTATTTCTGACCACGTGGTGGCGTTTGATTGGTGGCAACTTGTGTCATGGTACCCAACCAAACACCATAGAAAAACCCCTCTCTTTTTTTTTTTTTTTTTTTTTTTTTTTTTTTGTAGTTTTCTATCTGTTGTGGTGATCGTGTGATGCTCTGCCTACTTGGGTGTTGTCATCTTTTGTCCTGTCGAATATAAAAAAAAAAAAATTGATTATTGTTAAACGACACCGTTTTGAACGACTTTCAAATCAAAAGAATGGTGATGGGAGCTTGCTTGCTTGCGTTAGCAAAACATGTGTCATGTCTTGTCATATTATGGGGACTGCGGAGTGGAGAGCATGAAGACTACTTTGAAAATGGGGGCTGATTCCTTCGGTTGGTGATTGCTAAACGGCACCGTTTTTGATGGGATTCTTTCAACCATTAATTTCTTCTTAAATTTATATTAGTTAAAAAATGTAGTGCTTGGCATAGCTTTTAAATTTTAAAAACATTTTTTAAAATCATTATAAAAGCACTTTTAATTTATCTAATTTATTAATTTAAGTTAATCAAATATAGAGGTCTTTTTTCAAACCATTATTTAAAATATTTTTTTTTAAATAATGACAATACACTTTAAAAAATATGAATTTTGTAAAAATTAAAACTATAGTTTCAAAATATGATTTTTAAATTTATATTAAAATCATATTTTTGATGAACAATTTTTAAATTTGCACTAAAATCATAATTTCTAAATTCCATTTGAAACTACTTTTTTTAAAAATAAATAAATAAATAATAATTATAAAGCAAAAAAAAAAAAACACTTTTCAAGGGGTCCAAAATGTATACCTTTAAGGGATAAAAGGTTGAGAATTCCCAAAACTCTTCAAAAGCACTTTATTGTAAATAAAAAAAAAGCCCTTTTTAAACAGTAAAAAAAATCTTTAAGAAAAAGCAAAATTCAGATTGAAAAAGAGAAGTAAACTTTTCAGATTGGCTGGGTACAGTGAAACGACACCGTTTTGAGTATTTGGCAGGGTAGAACAGTGAGGGAGTGGCCCATTCCTTATTGTCATGTGGTTTGGAGATCCAAAGACCAATGTGCTTTCGATCTTTCAAAAATAAATATTTTATATATATATATATATATATATATATAGTAGTTGGATGATTTGTTTAAATTATCTATAAAAAAGAAAAAAATAAATAAAAATAGAAAAGAAAAGGCTGTCACGGAGGGGCCGTTGTCTGAGAAGAGGTACCTAACCACTGGCTTCAGTCATACAGATACGGCCGGCCGCATGAGTTTTCACCCAGAAATGTCAAAACTTTTAGATGCCCTCTCCTCCCCCAAGGCCATTATCTATCTTTTTCTCAAATTTTTTTGCTTCCATTTATATATATATATATATATATATATATATTTATTTTTATTTTTTTCTCAATTTTCTTTTGCTCCAATTTTTTTTTTTTAATATATTTTCTTCTTTCTTTAATTACTTTTTGGCAGGGGTGAAAATGAAATAGAAAAACCACTATTGATATTATTATTTTTTGTTTTATAATTTGTTTTCATTGAAGTTGAAAATTAAAAGAAATTATGATTTTTTTGGTAACTATTTTTTAAAATAATTCTAAAAAATAATTTTTTAAAAATATTTTTCGGTGTTTTCTAAAATACAAATCTGTTTATAAACTTAGAAATATTTTTAAATATATCTTAAAAATAATTTTATGTCTAAATTATACATGTTTAGATAATAATTTTTTAGAATAACTCTAAAAAAAAAAAGTGAAAATAATTAAAAAATATTATTTAAAAACACTTTATTTTTTATTCTTGAGAATTGAAAGCAAAAAATAATTTTTTTGTTATCAAATGTTTTTTTTTTACTTTGAAAAATAGAAAATTATTCTTGAAGACCGTTGCTAAAACAATCTTGTACTTTTATTTTATTTTTGCAATCATATTTCAAAAGTTTGGTGAAATCTTGAAATGAAAGATAAACTTAGTCATGGAATTATGAGTAGAAAAAGACATTCATATAAGGGTGGTATTTTGATTGTAGCTTTGAATAATGGAAAGGAGGGAAAGAGACCCTACCGGGTAGGGACCATGGGGGTGGAAAATTAGGACAGCGGATGTAGCCTTTTCCTCCTTAGAATAGTAAGGGCAGTGGGTGAAGTGAAGGCACATTCATATTCATGTGTGTATATGTACTTAGGATTAGGGAGCCTGTTGTTTCACGAGCTACTCACCTAGTGGAGTGGAGAAAAATAACAAGAATTGCCCTTATTTTGTGCATTGATAGAAGCTGTGAGTAACCTTCATCCTTGTGAAATGTATTTAGTATAAGCGAATCTGCAGTGTGTGTGATATTTTGCCAACATTTATGAGACTGGTATTATTTTTTTAACTGTTTTTAAGAACGAACTTTAGTTAAAAATTCAAACTCTCCACAATTTGTGCTGATACACACCATCGAATTAAAGATCGACTTTGATACCATTTATAATGATTTATTCTCAATCATATAAATATTATATATTCTAATTTTAATAAACTTTCACGACTTTAAAACATATCTACATGATTAAAAAAACTTATACTTATAAAATGTTATAAACTTTTTTTTATATATGATGTGGAACATCACATCTTAATTTTTTTCAATAGTCTAAAATCAAATTTGTATGAAGAATGCCACTTATAAGTAAGAATAAATTTAATTGTAAAAAAAAAAATGATTTGTTTGAAAATAATATTTAAGAATAGTTTTTAATTATTTTAAGTTCAAATACAAAAATAATTTTCTCGACTTGCTCTTACTTATAATATTAAGGTTTTCAAAAGATTTTCCATATTTTCAATTGTTGTTAATGTCATCCAAGAAACAACTAAAAATATTTAAATTTATTTTAAAATAAAATATAATTAAACATCAATAAAAATTTATATGTTTTTAAATTATTTAATTTTTATATTGAAAAATTAGAATATCTTAAATGAGCTTGAAATAGTATATAAAATTTTTTCTTTTGTTTCTATTTTTTCTCCTTTGTTTATTTTTTTTTATTTTATATTTTTTGAAAACCAAACATAGTTTTAATTATTCTTATTTTTTTAGTAGTCTAAAATCCATAGTTGTACAAGAGTGTTATGCATGGGTAAGAATATAAACATAATTATGTTTTAATTGAAAATATTTCTTAAAATAGTTTTCACAAAATTATTTTTGATAACAGTTCTTAAATATTGAAAATGTTTTCAAAAAATACTTAGACCTTAATTTATCAACAAGGCCGTGACAAAAACATTTACATCAATTAATAGTATAATCCAACTTAGAATGACAAAAAACCATCTTGTAATGGCCAAAAAAAGAAAGGAAAAGAAAAAGGAAAATCAAACGAAAATAATAAAATAAAGGTTAAAGACACCTACTGTTATTTTCACATGGGGTTGGGAAGAAGCGAGTATCACGACAATGGCATACAAGCGAGTGGAATAAGCACAAAGAGAGGAAGAGAGCACTTTGATATGGGGCAGGCAGAAGGACAGAGAATGAAAAAGAAAGAGACGCCACAAGCTGCCAAATCCTCAGACACCCTTTTTCCAATCAAAAGCCCATCTCTCTCCTTCCAGGTCTCCACCAAACGAATCTCTTTCCCTTTCTCTCTCCCTCTTCTGCTCTCCTTTTTCACTCTCTCCGCAATTATAATATAAATTATTGGCCTTTCGCCTCTTTCGTGAGCTCGGAGCGTTTTGTGTTGCCTCTAAACTCATCATTTTCCTATGGGAGGCTAAACATATGAAAAGGAAGTGGGAGAGAGGGACTGTGAGTAGCTTTTTTCTATTCATTATTCAGAATTGTTTTGTGTAAGTTTCTTCATTTGTGTCCTCTGCTGCTTTTCCTGCAAATCGTTTTGTTGAATATCTCCTGAATCCTTTGTCGTTTTCTTCAGACGTCCATTTTTTCCGAGAAAATCAAGTGCTTTCTCGGAAAGTTGATTCAAAGGCGTCCCATTTGGTTTGTTTCGAGTTCCAGGTGATTTTCGTTTCTTTTTGTAACGGAGGTTGACAAACCAAACGGTCGCGAATCTCTCAGGTTGATGTAACTCGGTTTGTGTGACAGTGGTGTGCTTTGGAGAAGTGGAATGGAGATTTCGTTGTGTGCGGTTAGTTTCGTGTGTTTGGTGTTTGTGTTATGTCTGTTTGAGCCATCTTTGGGTGGACTGCTGGCTGAGCCGGCGGATTCTCACCAACAACCAATGAAACCGGGGGATTACTCCACGCCAAACACAGTTCCGGCATTTCCGGTTCAGACGGAAACGCAAACGTGTCGGCTGGACCTCTCCGCGGAGCTTTTCGGTGGCGTGAATGACGCCTGTGGCAGAAACCTTGATCGGAGCCGGTGCTGTCCAGTGCTCGCCGCCTGGCTCTTCGCTGCTCACGCTCGGTCGGCGCTCCAGGTCGCTGCTCCGGCGCCGGCGTCTTCCGATCTCCCAATGATGCCTGATGACTCGCAGAAGTGTGTTAACTCGCTTCAGAGCTCACTCCAGAGTCGCAACATCCACATTCCTCAGCCCAACGCCACCTGCGATGCGATCCTCTGCTTCTGCGGTATTCGCCTCCACCAGATTACCTCCCTCAGTTGCCCCGCAGCGTTCAACATTTCATCCTACCGGAACGCCACTCCTACCGCCGCCGTCAAGAATCTAGAGCGAAATTGCCGGAATTCTTCCTATTCCGGCTGCACCAAGTGTCTCGGTGCCCTCCAGAAGGTCAGTCCTCCGATGACTCCAGTCTCTAATCAACCTAATTCAATTTTCTCTTAACCTAACAAAAATGTCTTCATCATTCATTTACCCTACAATCTCAATTAACTTCAAAATAAAATCATACCATTTATTTTTAAAAAATACCACAATTTTGAATAATATCAGGTAGTGATACTATCACATGGATCAAAATGAAGTCATTTTTGTAGCTTCAGGTCTCATTTGCCATTTTGCGAAACCAACCAAAGTCATTCTGGTGGAGACTGGAAAATGACTCTCTATCAGGCGCATCATTACCTGTTCACTCCACTACCCACTAACTTGCACTTCCCCACCCGTGCAATTTAGCATTTTTCTTCAATTTGACAATTACCACAAAAGGTCTGAAATGCCCTTGTGATGATTTCCGTTGCAGCTAAAAGGCGATGGCAAAAACGGAACGGAAGAAGGCGGCGATAGGGCAAGCAAAATGTTCAGCAGGGACTGCCAGCTTATGGGGCTAACGTGGCTGCTGGCAAGGAACAAAACGGCGTACATTCCCACGGTGTCAGCTGTATTGCGCGCCATCATGTACAGTGCGCACCCCCCACACGAGTCCAAGTGCAGCCCAGACCAGGAGAACATGCCCCTGGCCGTCGATTCTTTGCAATTCGAAAAGTCGTCGTCGTCTTCGTCCACAACGATTTCACCTTTCTCGTCGTTGCCCATTTTTTCATTTCCGATTTTGCCCCTAATCATGCTCCTTTTTATGTCTCGTTGAGTCAGTGGCTTCTTTCTCCCGTGGCCTCGCATCTTCTGTCGGGTCACGTGAAGTTACTAGACAAACGGGCAAGCGGGGTCGTTTTTGTCTTTTTCCTTGCCTCACTGTAAATTTCAGCTCGGTTCAGAATCAGTTTTCACACCGCGGTCTTTTACCTTTTTACGGTTTTACCATTTCCAATTCTATATTTTCATTTTTCTCACTTTTACCCCAAATTTTTTTCATATTTGCATCGTGACTCACTTCTCAATGTAAAAAATGATAGAAGGGATCAGCTTAGATTATGGTGCGGTGCAGATTATAATAATATGGTTATAGCCTACATTATTAATAATATTATTAAGATGTGAGCTTTTAGGTTAGCAGCTCCCTAGGACTACTGAGTATGTTGGTCCTAAAGCATCGAAAAGGCAAAAGAAAACAAACCCAGAAAGAAACAAAAGGGGTGTGTGTTTTAACAGCTCACTTCACATGGCGGTCTGCGTTTTTAAACATGGTTTCACATGCTCAAGGGAGAGAATTGCGGTTAAATGTATGTCTCAATGCAGTGGGAGAGGGAGTGGGAGTGGGTTTGAGAGTAAAATGTAGAGCGCATCCCTAAATCCAAAAGAAAAAAATTCCAAATATAAGTATGATATAGGAATTGAAGTGGACAGAACCATATTGTCACCCACTTTGTGGTATCAAAACTAAGAAAAGGCCTATGTTCTCTAGAATGCGAGCAGAAACCCGTGCTCTTATGAACACAAACAATAAGTCGTGTTCATAACACAAATAGAAGTTTGCATTCTTATGAACACTAACCATGATGGAAGATAAAAACGAAAGACTGCTCTAGAAGAATCCTAAGTGAAAATTCAGCATGGCTACAGATAATAAAAGAATGTGTAATGTTGATATGATAAAAGAAAGTTTGTACAATTTCAAACTTAGAGTAAATAAATGAACGAGAAGGAAAGAGAATGACATTCCACGATTTCATTTACATGCAATGTAGCAAACATGCCCTCACGCCCAAGGCACTAGGTTCAATAAACCCGTCACATCATGGTAACCTTTTGTCAAAATCTTAATTATTGATGAATTCCATATCCTGTTTATAATCATTTTTCACTCCAGGTTGAAGTTAAAGTGAAAATCATAATTATGATCCAATGTTCCAACACAGTAAACCCGAACCAACTCCTAGGAACAAGAGAAAAAGTCCTCCATGCCAACCAAATGGAAGAGAAGCTATGGCATTTTTCTATCTTTTTTGGGGCTCTATTTGCTCTGCTCACAATTTTCCCAGAAAAACCAGTCATTGAGGAGATTTTCCTGCACTTTGTTTTCCATTTTAGCGTGAAAGAAGGAAACAAATCAAGGAAAAAATCTGAGAGCAAATAGATGAAATATACCACTGTACCAATTCAATATAAACATGCAAACCAGTTGATTGTTTACAACTCTGAAAACAGAACAATGTACATACCAATCCAGGCTTCAAATAAAGAATTGAATACTTTGCCATCCATTCATTCATCACTGATCTATAAAATAGAAGTACAAGTCTTTACTGTTGTCCGGTGTTGAACAGTAATCAACGGTCACCATCCTTTGCCTATGAGCCACAACCAGTCAGCTGTAACCCCTGCAAACAGTCCTCCAATGAGAAAAAACACGAGGATATTTCCCAACGCGTTTTGTTCGGGTCCCTACAGAACCAAAATCCCATAAGGAAAATCGATCCCAGATTTGAATAAAAACTCAACCAAGAATTGCCTGAATCAACTTACCTTATACCCTTTTGGTGCTTCTGTAAGAACACAGACAGTGAAATAACCATTGGTTAATCCCAAGAAGGATGTCAGTGCTATCATCCAGCCCTGGTCTCCGTATTTGGCAGTGAAATAGAATGCTGGTATGAGCAAGAAACGGGTGAGAATTCCTATCATGAGTCCTTTTCGAGACTTCAACTTTATGCCTTTAATGAGCGGAATGTATCTCCCAATTAGATCCCATCCATTGTACATGGCAATTAGAACAAGGGAATACCTGAAATACCAACCAATATTGAAAAATGAGAGCTTGAAAATCACCAAGTAGAAACAAGTTCCATGGACTATCATTTGAAATGATTTCAATTATTATTCACCATGAACCCAAGCTGTGTGATCCAGTATCTTCATTTAAGAATCCAGGGAAAATAGACAATGTCAAAATGTATATCAAAAATAGATCGATCCCATAGTCTATGTTCTGAAGTAACAACTCTTTCTTGCTTAGGCACTCGGGTTGTTCTGGGTCTTTTTCAGCCTGCAAAAATAGTTCCAAGATAATAGCAAAGACCGAAATAATTGATTACTTGATATATCTTGTTCCATATCTAAAGAAATATATATACCCCAGTTGTTTGGATGCCACCAGCTGCAAGATCAGCTGAAACAGTTTTGGATCCTTCAGAGGCTGCCTTTGCACGGAAGTACTTCACTATTGGTAGCTTTGGAAAGACAAATGCATAGAGAATAACACAAACCAGCTCAAAGAATGTCGAGATGGAAAGGAACAATACTGCCACAAAAGATAGAATGACATAAGTGTTCTATAGATAAAAGACTAGAAAGCTCAAGACCAGTTTTACTGTTAAATGAAAGAGATGAAACCGTAAATTGCTTGGATTAACAAAAATCTCTCGGAGCAGTTCTACAAAATTGAATTATATGTTGATGGTATAAGATAATTCAAAGGAAAAACATGTACAAATGATTACAACTCTTAAACATGAAAGTGTTGAACAAGAGAATACTAGTTGCATAAATTTACCTATCAAAAAAAGAAAAAAAAAAAGAAAAAAGAAAAGAGAATACTAGTTGTATGAAGCCTAAAGGACCTAATCTCTATATAATCAGAATAGTAGCAAGAAAATTAGAAATCCCGATTTCAGGTAAACACAATAAAATTACAATCAAAAAAAGGATTACAACTGCATAATGCTCCTTGTTGGAACCAGAACTTGATTCCACATTGGAAAATTTAATCATGACCGCACAATGTTCTATCTTAGACTTTGGCATTCCTCAAAGGAAGGCAAATGAAATTAAAAGGGGGCCAACACATGAAATCATGTTATTAAATTGTTTAAAGAGAATCGTCGACTCATTCCTGATCTAATTTTCATTTACATTATTGATAGAAATCCAGTATAAAAACACTTGCAGAAGTTCCTCATTTTTGTACATATAATAAGTACAGTATAATGTGATTATGAGAAGTAAACAGTTAAAAAAATATGGGGATTTGAACATACTGGCTCCTTTCCGAAAGCCATCCCCTGAATTCTCAAATGCTGCTTTTGTAATTAACCTCAAACCAGAGGTTATAGCCCCTGATGCAGCCAAACCAGCAAGGAAAGACTGAAGATTTTGAAACCACAAGATTCAAAAATAAATAAACATATCAGATAAATATGAAAAAAAGAAGAAAAAAAGAAGAAAACAAATATTAGTGAAAAGTATGAAAAGGGTAATCACAGATACCGACTTGCATGAATTCAGGATGCATGAAGGAGAGGTCTCCAATCATCCCACCCTGAACATGAGCATCTGCTAATCCAAAAGCAGCACTAAGGACACATATTCCAATGAAAGTCCCGAGTCCTCCTTTCCCAGATGTAGCTAAGTCCAACTATGACAAAAACAGAGGAAAGGTGGCTCAGTCACGGGCTCAAAAGATCAATTTTGCAATTGAAACTAAGAAGGTACTTTAGCCAAAAGATATTGCTCCAGTTTAGGAAAATACAGTAATTGAAAAGACAACAATACTTACAACTAAGACTAAAAGGGTACTTATGAAGAAAAGTGTATATCCAAATATGTTTCGTAGTCTAGTATTGATTTTTGCTTCTTTGTATGTCAATATTGCAATTGTTACAAGTGCAAATGGTTGATATACTAGGGTAAGGACCCTTGAGGAATGGTAGTCCTGCACAAGGAAGAAAAATTATACAATCAATCACTTATGCAATCCTGCAGTATACCAATAACAACTATTCAATACACCTATATAAATCATAGTTTGGTTATCTCTGGATTCAAAAATTATAGAAAAGTTAACAGAGAATTTTAGAAAACAGTACGGAATGAATTTGGGCTGAGACAAATGAATGCTTGTACGTAAGGAGATAAAGAATGTGTAAACACTTTCATACACAAAAGAATTTGAGAGTTAATAAATATTTTCAGGAAAATCATGAAGAATTTGGGAGTTTTTGAGAACCATGCCATAAAGCAACAAAACCTGACCCGAAGCACCACATTCCATTGCCTTAACTCTATGTATTAGTAAAGCTAAAGCACCATTGGACAGCAGGAGCAGAAAGAAGACTCTCCATCATAGATACTCCCCAGGATGGTAAAAAAACACAAGAAATACTGGTCAGCAATAAATTGGCGAGTTTCTAGTGGAGATTGAGTGTTTCCAGTAATATCATTGAAGATAGAAATTTTTTTTATGGCAATCATTGTCATACACCAAGTCCAAACTCTGTTTAAAGCCTGCTGTCATGCCCCCATCAAATTTTTCAGTATGGACATATGGGAGAGTGCAGAACCCAGAAAAATTTAGAATCGTAAGACAAAAAAAATATATGTAATCATTTTAGAAGATTGGAAAGGTTCTAGAGTAAGCGATTTTATAATGCCCATAAATACAGGTGGCCTTTTTGGTTATAAAGGATCCTCTGCAGTAACATTTCAATCTTAAGTATGGTCTCCCTCTGTCACTTCCTTCTCCCACTTCTATAAGGGTGTTCTCAAACTCAAGTATGCTCTCTTCCTCACCCGGTTTTAATAAGGGTGTTGGAGAATGATGTGGTTAACTTGAAAGGGAATTAAGATTTAAGTGAAAAAACAGCTTTCATATGGTGAAGATGAGGCATAAAAATCATGCCCAAATGCATGAAATTGTCACAAAAAAATTTGATAGCTTGTCAAACATACATAAAAATGAATCCAATACCATTCCAGAAACCCCATTGCATGAATATATCTGAAAAAACAATTGTTAAAAAAGAAAAAGAAAAAAAGAAAATGACAGATTACCGGAAACAAATAAGCATAATAATCTCCTATTGTAAGCATGCTGTTCCATGAAAAAAGGCATCCATTTCCCAGAAGCCAACACACAATGATTGCAGCATACTTTCCCTGATAAAGCCAATAATCATACATTAGAAATATCCTCTTTCAGGAAAAAAAAAAAAAACCCAATAAATTTCCATTTTGAATGGCATCAATCCCAAACCTCAACATTAGTTGGAGCCCCATTCCCATTTTCATTGTGCACAGACATGATTATTCCTTCCAGGAGCTCTTATAAAAAGGAAAACCTAAAATTAGAGAAAATTGAACTGAAATATATATATACCAACATGTCAGATCAAGTTGAATAATTCAGTAGCGGGGACCATCATTCTTATTAGATAGTCTGATTTATAATGATAAAACAATCAATTTTCTTTTGCAGAGCAGCAATTACAGTAGTAATACAACTATCATTATTCATGTAAAAACTCTTCAATACAAAATACAAGTGGGTATTGCAGATCTGCAAAACAATAAAATAACCCAGAGGCCAAACCCCCATTTTTTTCCCTCTATTTTGCAAGAATCCATTGATAAAACTTACAGAAAGTATCCAGTTTTTGGGCCGCAGACATCATTCCAATAGACCCAAAAGCATAAGAATACAATCAAATTCGAACAAGAACCATAGCCAGAGACAGAGCCAGAGCCAGAGCCAGAGATGAACTTACTTGTTTGTCTCCAAAGGAGGGTGGAACCAGAAGAGATTCAGATTCTTCGGCCTTTATGAGAATCTCACTCTGTGTGCCCACCTGTAATACAGCTGTAAGGAAACAATGATAACAATAAAAACCCTTCCGTATGAAAACGAAGTCCACCCTCAACCTTCCCTTGAATGGAATGTGAAAATAAAACTCTCCTCAACCATTTTCTTGGAAAATATTTTCCTTTCACACGCACATGGAATCTCCATGTTTGAATTTTGAAGGAAAGTCCAGCTCTCTATCCACAATTTCCAATCTTTTTAAAAGTAATATGTTGACCAAACAGCCCACTATCCAGCTAGTCAACGACTTGATAAGTCTTTATTTGAATCTTTTAGTCCTACATTTTAAATGATCCATAATATCGGATAAGAGGTACAATTGTCTTTTGGATCTGGATCAAAAATTAAATTTTATTCATATAAATTTATTATTTAAGTCCAAAATTTAAGAGAAGTGTGAAAATTAAAAAGAAAAATATGAGTTTTTTATCTTTTCAAAAATGATTTTTATTAATTATGAAAAAAAAAGTAGAAAAATATTAATTTAAATTTTATTTCTTTTGTAAATTTTAATAAAATATAATTTAATTTAGTGATTTGGAAAAAAATACACTTTTTCTAAAAAAAAATAAAAATAAATTATTATTATTATTATTATTATTTAAAAATCAAATATCTTGAAAAATATATATTTTTAAAATTGTGTATGTAAAAAATAACTAAAAATATGTCAAAATTATTTTTTTTAAATGATATATTTTTTTAAAAAATTAGTTTTCTAAAAATAATAAATTTTCATAATAATTATTAAAAAAAATTAAAATAAAAAAATTTGTTAAACATTATGATCGAAAATACTTAAAATAGTTTTAAAGGATATATTGATATTTTCACATTTTATATCATTTTCATCAATTATACAACTTTTATGAATCAAATCTTAATTTTTTGGCTCAACTAGGTCCAAAACACAATTACCCGATTGAATAATGAGCATTTAGTACCTTAAAAGTTACTCAAATTTCTATTGGTTTTCAAATTTTTTTTTTCCATTTATAAAATAAAAATTAAAAATTAGAAAAAAAAACTCCACATGTCATTGAAGTATATTCAAATTTGGTCAATTAAGAATTCTAACTTCCCTATCAAATTTAAACGAAAATTTAACGGAACCTAATGATGGAATTAGAATCAGCCAAACAAACCTTTAGTTACATAGGATTCTCCAATTGGACTGGAATGATTTATTAAAATAGTTGTCATATATGAATTTGGAGTTGAGGGGTTGCCCTAAAAACAGAGGTTGTTTCTGTTCACACTTCGCTTGTCATTTCCAATTTTTCAACTCTCTACTCAGCCATCACGGCGCCGGACTTCTTCGCTCTTCAAATTCGACACGGTTCATGTGAGTTTTGGAATTTCAAAATTGTATCTCTATTTGGATTGGTTTCTAAGAAGTTAAAAATTATATTTTAAACTCAATAAAAACTTTTATATTTAGTTATTTTTTTATATCTCACACCCGGTAAATCCGTAACTCTTCCCCTCTTATCAAGACTGCAAAATGTTCTTGTGAATTATGATTAATACCAATATATAAACAATGATTTCAAATTTATAAATTAATCATATTTTCACAACTTTATGTTAGACATGGTTTGGTTTTTGAGGGTGATAGTGAGAAAGTTGACAGATAACTCACTCTTATTGTCACCTTAATACATGAGATTTTCACTTCAAATAGCTCTTCGTTCAATTCTTTTGAAATTATTGAATCTTTTTTCTCGTTCGAGAATCTCCATCTTGATTAAAGAGTTTATGAGTTAGAAAAGAACTTAATATGAAAATTAGGAAAATGTACATTTTTCTAAAAGATATTTTTTGGTATAGACAATAAATTTTTTTATATTTAATAAAAAAATTTAATATAAATATTGTCATTAAAAAATTGCGATTTAACTTATCTTCAACTTCCGGGTAAAGCAGAAAACAAGAAGCTATCCTAAACGATGACTTAGTATCATTAAGAAAAAGATTATGGTTGGAATATTCCTCTAGTGTCTTTCACGCCTCACCAATTCCAGTTTTAATCAACCTCTAGCATCTCGTCCAATATCCACATGGGAGGAAAGGGTTAGAAGCATTGGCTCAAGTAATACTAAAACATTCAAAGTATCAATACAACTAATTGTGGGGGTTGGATTGGAATAACACCTTATGTGAACTAATTAGTGGGGGTTGGAAGAATTGACACAAGGGATTAGTACTCTGGAATCCAACTTGTATGAGTTGCAGGAGTAGTACCAAGGAGGTATTCTCTATGTGAGCCAAAGCAAGAAGAAAACAAGCCTCCTAGACTTGGGGTCAAGAACAAAATGTCACTTGCTACTCCAAAGTCTACACGACCTATGTAGGCTATATGGTGAACATATAGGTAATATTAGGAAAGTTTAAAGAATTTCATTGAAAAATTAGTAAATTTATGATTGAGTCTAAAACATTACGAAACAAAATCCTATTTACTTAAAAAATAAAAATAAAAAAAGCCTCTGTGGGTTTCTAAAGCTCTTTTATAACTTAAATTTATGATAGATATTCATGATTTTCATATTAGTATTTTAAATTCATCTTTCAGTGTCCCCAAGATTGGACAAATTGGGATTAGAAAATATGACCTTGTTGAACTTCAATGTGAAGAACTAGTTTGCTCTTATTCCACCTTTTTTAGATTCTTTTATGATTTCACATTCTAAGAATTTTTAAGAGCTTCCTCTTCCACTTGGTATGTCTTGTTCCATAGCCTAGGGTCTCAACTTAATAGCCTATCTTTATCTCTAGTGGTATTGTGAGCTTAAGAGTTCTTATGTTCATTCTTATTATATTTTATTTTTATGATTTCGTGTGTTACTGGCTTGGTCAAAGATCTATGAAGAAAGTATAACAATTAGAGGGACTAAGTTTGTTCTTGAGTTTAGGACTTTAGGATCATTATTTTATGAGGAGTTATATCTTGCAGAATTCTATGTCTATCATATTTCATACTTATGTTTTGATAGATAGTGTTGATTACTTGGTATGTTATCGTTTTCATAGATGTCATAAATGATCTTTTAATTACATAATTAGTTGAAATATGATTCTTTAAACCGCCATCCCTAGGAACATATTAATCACCCTTTAGAATTTTAGAACGAAATAAATGCATAATTTGATATAATAGGTATACACAATCCTCTATTGTTCTTCATTGAAAGAATATCTTTTTAAGTTTGATTTTTGTGTGAAATTTTAGATTTGGGAAAGTCATGGATATCATGTCTATTCTAGATAATTATACAATGTCATGGTTAAGATAGTTCCTTTGATTAAAAATGTTTCTGAAAGTGAGAAAAAAAAAATATATTTTGGTCAAATTTGTATTATACTCATTAAAAAATGTCTGAATTGTAAGTGAGGTGGTAAATTATAATTTTTTAATATTTTGTAAAATATAATACAAAATAATTTAAACAAAAAGAATTTATATTAAATCAATTAGAAATGTTTTTTCGAGATGATTGTTTAATATTTGAATATTAGAAAATAATATTTTAATTCTATTTCCTCTTGCCATATGTAGACTTTAGGAATAAATTCATAAGAAGCAAACAAATGAAAAGCTAAGAACTATAAGAATGAACATTGGAAATCAAACACAATTTGTGTCCTTCACTCAAATTTAATTTGGTACCTTTTAAGTAAGTCTTGGTGTTTTGAGATTTGATGAACACATAATTTTGAAGCACTAAAAAATTGAAAGATAAACATAATATTGATACAAGATAAGTGACCCCAAGTTCATTAGGTAAAATAGAATCACCACCTAAGAAAACAAACCGGCTTTTATCATTCAATAACAAAATTTGCACAAGATTTTAAGAAAAGAGATAAAAAATAAAAGTAATCAAACAAAAATACTCAATGACAAGCAAAAATAAGAGCAATCAAAAGATTCATTAACATTGAAACTTCTTGTTTGGCTCTCGAGAAACTATCAAAAAACAATAAAACCAATTATAACCTTGAATTTTTTTTTTCCAAAATAATGAAAAAAATTAAATTAAAGCACTCGATGGTATGAATTCTCTCACAACAAGTGGACTTTTACACAAAAAGAGATACACAAATGTCAATTAGTAACCGTTGTTATAGTGACAGAATCAAAAGCTAGTTGTTGTAGTAGTTACGACTTACGAAATTGAAATGACATTTTCAATATGAAAAAGACATTTTTCATCTTATAAGGTATCTTATTAAATATATTATAAATAATAAAAAGATTTTATATAAAATTATTTTTAATAGATAGTTTTTTTTAATATATTAATTAGTTTTGTTTAAAAGAGAATTAATTTTTTTGGGGGGCTTTTTTTCAAAGGAAAGTTTGAAAAACTAAGGCATAATAATGATCATTAGGATGGAAAATTGAAAATAAACGAAAATTGAAAAGACATGTTAATTTTTTTGATATAAAAAGGAAAATCAGAGGCCTTAAGTTGTGAAAATTATGCATAAATTAATAATGGTAAGTTAAAACATTATATACCACTTACAATACTCATATTTTGTACAAAATAACTCGAATAAATCCCAAAATAATATTTAATTAATATATAAAAGACTTAGTTATCATTGAGGATGAAAATATCGATTTTGATTGATATAATTGTAACTTAATTTGACGGATATATTGGAATATATAAGAAAATATTATAAAATATTTTCACACAAAATATCCATGGAACGAAAATTAATCAAAATTTATAGAAATGTTGACAAAAAAACTCTAAAATATGATAAATAGGAAATAATAGGCATATTCAAATTTTTTTTTTAAATATATGTATAATATATTTTGTGACTTTTGTAATAATATATGGAATTTAACAATGCATTAAATTTAAAATTATAATATATTTAGTGTGGAATAAGTTTTTTTATTTAAAAATATTGATAAATTTATTTATAAATTTATATTTGTGTTTATATTTAATTATTATATAAAATATACTATAAAATAATTAAAATTGATTTATTTATAATAATTTTATTTTAATTATTTATATGATATTTATTAATTTGCATGTGAAAGCATAGTACAGATAAGAAGTTGGTGTGGTTATTAACGAATCAGGGTCATGCTGAAGGTCTTAGGTTTGATCATTGGTCTGGTGTTTTGTGCAATTTAATTTTGGTTTCATGGCTTAAGAAGCAATCCCACGTTGGAAAAGACTAAAACTTGAATTTAAAAGTATTTATTATGAAGTTTTCGGCTGGCTCTTTCTCTTTGTTCTTCCCTTAACAAAAAGCCCACATATGATGGCCCACTGAGCAGTTGCATTCAATGGAGCCCACCCACATGTCCACTAAATCAAGGTCATGCTGAAGGTCTTAGGTTTGGTCATTGGTCTGGTGTTTTGTGCAATTTAATTTTGGTTTCTTGCCTTAAGAAGCAATCCCACGTTGGAAAAGACTAAAACTTGAATTTAAAAGTATTTATTATGGGTTTCTTGGCTAACAAAAAGGGTATGATGGCCCACTCAATAACACCAACCAGCCCACTGAGCGGTGGCATTCAACGGAGCCCACATATATCCACTAAATCACACGCCCAACCCACTTTGTGGGTAGTTAAACAACTTAAACTAGCCCTGCTTTGGGCCCGTTGCACGTGTTTGACTTCAAATGAAAAGCTGAAGACTAGAAAGCTCTTGCGGTCCTCTTCTCCTCCGACGTGGGACTATTGAGGATTTTTTTTTTTTTTGAAAAATCCGTCTAATATTAATGAATAGAACCGTAGAGCTTGAGTACAAGGGATGGGGCTGTGACCAATGCGTAACTCATGCTTGCAACTTGAAAGTTGCAAATTAAAAATAATAGGATGTATACCTTTAAAGAATTCTCTTTCATTGCAAATTTAAATACTAAACATATTTTATTTAATACAATTTAAACTATTCGAACATTAATATTTATTCATGATTTAATTTAATAATATTAAAGATGAAAATAAATATTATTATTTTTTAATTTCTTGACATATTTTAAATATTTTTAATTTTAATAATATATAAATTATAGATTCAATCGTTAGTCCAATCATTAAACCATAAATCAATAATTTTTTCGATTCAATTATTAGCCTATTTTTAAAAACATTGAAATGAACTAAACACAATATTTCTAATTTTATTTAGTTGGTACATTGTAAAATTTTCGCCTTATAGAGATAATTGATTTTGAGTTCATGCGGAAGACATGGAAATTTTCTCGAGAAAATTATGTAAGTATACATCATTGTACTAAAGCTAGAGATGATGGTCGAAGTGAGGGAAATAATGCACTAATGGGGAGAAAGATGCTACGAAAGTGTGTTGCGGATGCTTCATTTACAAGTATAAAAGAGAGAATGGCTTTTGGAATTTGGAAAGGTCGGATGGAAGCAAAAATGAGATATTGATAAGGTGGTAGACTGGTAGGAAACAATATTAAAGTCCACGTCTACATCATGGTAGGTACCAAGTTACCAACTATTTAATTAAATAACAATTCATTCATTGATGTTTCAAATAGTATGTTTGGAATTATTTATTTTCAAAGTTCTTTCAGCAAAAGTGTTTTTCTATAGATATATTTTTTCGAGAATTATCTATCAAATGTTTTTTAAGAAGCAATATGAGCAATTTTTTTATTTTTTAAAAATAATTTTTGAATTTTGTCTTTTGGCAGCTTTTTCTTTAAAATTGCTTTTCAAGTTACAAGCATTTTTTAAAAACATTGCCAAATAGATTCTAAATCATCAATGATAGTACAATTGTTTTATGTATCAATACTTTTAATTTCATAAATATATACAAATATTTGACATTTTTTTTTTGTCTTTGTAAAACTTCTACATTGTGCAAATAAATATAAAAGATCTTAAATTTAGATATATCTTATTTCATATTATATCAAGTATACCAAACACAATCAAATTTTTTAAAAAATAATAATAAAATTTTAATTTTTTGTGACAAGTTATTTTCGTACTATGATTAAAATAACAATAATTTAAGTATTTTGAAATTTTAATTAGTGAAACTCAAATTAGCTTTCTGCATAAGGTTTTGGTCTATTTTCTTTTAAAAATTAAGAATTTGTTTAGTCGTGTGATTTAAAAATAATTTTTTGTTTTCAGAAGCAGAAAATTGTTTTTAAAAATTCTTAACATTGTTTGACTATTATTATCTAAAACCGTTTTTAAAAACAAAGTGAAATAAAAAACATTTTTTAAAGAACAAATAAAAATTGTTTTGACCGATTTTTGAAAATAAAAGAAAAACATAGAAAATTCAAAAAAAATCATAAAAAAAAATTGAACATTATATCATTTCTTTTCTCTTTCTACAATTTAATACTAATATTGAAAATCTTTAAATATAATCTTCTTTTAAATTATACTTACTTTCAAATCAAATTGTAATTGATATATAAAATTTATTAATTTTCAAAAAATAATTTGAAATTCAAAAACTAATTTAATTGATATTAAAAAGTCATGAAACTTAATAACACTATAAATTTATACACCATGATTTATTTTAAATATATGAGTTAGTTTTCTCTTTACTATTTTTACAAATTTTTTTATTAGGCAAATAAAATCCAAATTGTGCAAGACTTAATGCATTAGATTCATTAGCAAATTCAGTAATTTTTAGAAATAACTTAAAATTCAAATAGTGAACCAATTAATATAAAAAATTTATGGACAAAAATTAGTGTAGAACAAATTTATTGTTTCTTTTTTTACATAGAATCATTATTTTCCAATTTTTTCATTAAAAAAATGAACTTTAAATTAAACAAAACTTAATGCGTTAGATTTATTAATAAGTTTAGTAATTTTTAAAAGTATTTTAAAACTCAAATAGTAAACTAATTAATACCATAAATTTATGGACAAATTAAAATTGGTGTAGAACAACTTTATTATTTTTCTTCTAAATAAAATCATTATTTTTTTTTTCCACTAGGCAAATGAACGTCAAATTAAATAAGATTTAATGCATTAGATTCATTAACAAGTTTAGTAAATTTTAAAAATAACTTAAAATTCAAATAATAATCAAATCAATATAAAAATTTATGAATCAAAATTGGTCTAGAGTGACTATTGTTTCTATTCTATATAGACACATTATTTTCAAATTTTTTTCATTAGGCAATTAAGGTCCAAATTAAATAAGGCTTAATATATTAGATTCATTAACAAGTTTAGTAATTTTTAAAAATAATTTGAAATTCAAACAATAAACTTATTAATACAAAAAATTTATGAATAAAAATTGATTCATAATGGCTCTATTATTTTTTTCTGCACATATAAATTTTTTCAATTATAAAAATGAACTTCAAATCAAGTAACATTTTGTATTGAATTTATTAATGAGTTTAACAATTTTTAAAAATGAAAAAAAATACCTCATCATTAAAAAAATAATAAATCAAAATTGATATATTATGAATCATAACTTTACTATTTCTTCTACATACACAACCATATTTTTTTTAATTTAGGTAAATAAATTAAATAAGATGTAATTAATAATTTTAATTCTTTAATGATTTTTAAAATTTTTAAGAATAATTTTGAATTAAAAAAACCAATATAATTAATTATAAATTAAAAAACATTCTACAATAATATGTTTATAATTCAATACTAAATATGTACATGAAATAACAAACATGACTCATTTATATGTTAAAAATTAAACTTTATTTATTATTCATTTTAAATAAAATATTGTAAAAATTATTATTATTCATTTTTTAAAAAAAAAATTTACAATATCGTTATGTTTCTTACATTTACTAAAATAGTATATCAAAGAACAAAAATTCATATAAAAATAATCAAAAAATAAAAATTCTCTAAATATAATTCAAGTTTCATACACTCACCACTCACTGGTTAAAGGTATCACCTAAGATGGTCAAATATAATGCTTATATCATTAAAATGTAATACCTAAATAGTCAAGTGTAATACATTTGATAAAAAAAGTATATGAAATATTAATTATTTTTAAATAACTGCTTACAATTTATATTTTATAAACTTGAGTTTCTACTTTATTGTTTTTTCATATATTTCACACTTTTTCCTATTTTTTTTATATAAAAAAAATATAATTTATAATTTTATTATAATATTATTATTCATATTTTAATAAAAACTATTCATTTTTTAATTTATTTATAATTACAAAACTATTATCATTTTAAAGAAGACTTGAATTTGATTTAATTTATATTATATAAATTGAATTTGTAATATTTTTACAAAATCAAAACAAAAACATTATTTTTAAAAATAACTTATCCAAACAAGTTTTCTATTTTTTATTTTTAAAAACTGTTTTTAAAAAACAACTTGCCAAACATCTTTATTTTTGTAAAATATTAAAAAATAATTTAAAAACCGTTTTTAAAAACAAGCCTTTAAAGGGAAAGCCAAACCGCATTAAATGTTATAAGTACAGTCTAGTTATATATGTATGTGTTCTAGTCGCATGCACGTGAATTTATTGGTGGACTGGAGAGAAGGCCTATACGTAGCCAAAACGCTTCTTAATTGCCCTTGCCTTTTTTGTGCCCCTGCCATTTTTGTGCCCCTACCACTTAAAGAACTTTAAGAGGAAAGACTGTTTTTTGAAAAGAATAGCTCTAATATTATACATATAGTAGGTAATCTCGAACGACTTGGTGTGAGTAATTCTACTAACTCTACTTACTATAACAGTAAGTGTTACTACCTAATTACAGCTGGTGATTTCTTGATCTTTGATTCTACAGTCCACCACCTCTTCCTCCATTTATAACCCCCTTCAGCCACCTTTCGAACTCCATCTCACCACAGCCATTGCCACCGCTTTTGCTTCAAAGTAATGAGTATTCTTGATTCAAACTCTGTTGGCTCTCCCTCATCTGACGGAGAGTTCAAGCCCTTAAACTCTGAAGAGTTCCGAAAACAAGCCCATCAAATGGTTGATTTCATAGCTGATTACTACCACAACATTGAAAACTATCCGGTTCTCAGCCAAGTCGAACCGGGTTATCTGCGCTCCCGCCTCTCTGAAACGCCGCCGTATCTGCCAGACTCATTTGACGACATTGTAAGAGACGTGGAAAAGGATATAATCCCCGGGATGACGCATTGGCTGAGCCCCAACTTCTTCGCATTCTTCCCCGCGACGGTGAGCTCTGCGGCTTTCGTGGGAGAGATGCTCTGCACCGCGTTTAACTCAGTTGGGTTCAACTGGCTGGCGTGTCCGGCGGCTACGGAGCTCGAAATGGTCGTCATGGACTGGCTCGCCAACATGCTCAAGCTGCCCAAGTCCTTCATGTTCTCCGGCACCGGTGGTGGTGTAATACAAGGGACCTCCAGCGAAGCAATCCTCTGCACCCTCATTGCGGCCAGAGACCGTGCACTCGAGATCATAGGCGTCCAAAACATAGCCAAACTAGTCGTTTACGCTTCTGATCAGGCCCACTCCACGTACAAAAAGGCATGCAAGTTGGCTGGCGTACTCCCATGCAACGTACGATTACTCCCCACGACACAAGCCTCAAACTTCTCTCTATCCCCTGCGCTCCTCCGCACAGTAATCGAAGCTGACGTGGGAGCCGGGCTGGTTCCCATCCACCTCTGCGCAACCCTTGGGACAACCTCAACCACAGCCGTCGATCCCATCGGGCCCCTCGCTAATGTGGCGAACGACTACGGCGTGTGGGTGCACGTGGACGCCGCATACGCTGGAAGCGCATGCATTTGCCCGGAGTTTCGCCACCACCTAGACGGAATCGAGCGGGTCAATTCACTGAGTCTCAGTCCACACAAGTGGCTACTCAGCTACCTCGACTGCTGCTGCCTATGGGTCAAACAACCGAGTCAAATAATCCGTTCACTCAGCACCAACCCTGAATATTTGAACAACAAAGCCAGCGAATCAGGCTCCGTGGTAGAATTCAAAGACTGGCAAATTGGAACAGGTCGAAAATTCAAAGCCCTCCGGCTGTGGCTCGTGATCCGAAGCTACGGCGTGGCTAATCTTCAGTCCCACATTCGATCCGATATCCGAATGGCAAAATTATTCTAATCCATGGTAAGATCCGACCCGAGATTCGAGATCGTAACTCCAAGGTTGTTTTCGTTGGTATGCTTCCGGCTCAACCCGTGTCCGCGGTCTGCCACGGGCACAGAGGAGGGACTCAACCGGATGCTACTGGACCGAGTCAACTCAACAGGTCGCGTCTACATGACCCATACGATAGTGGATGGGGTTTATATGCTGAGGTGTGCAGTGGGGTCCACACTGACGGAGGAGCTCCACGTTGTGGCCGCTTGGAAATTGATAAAGGAGGGAGCCGATGCATTGACGGAGAGAGTGGAGTCCCGCGTGTGAAGCGTTACGATGGGAAGTTGGTGTGAGGCAGAGATCAAATCGCGTTATGACGTATCGTGTGATTTGCTATTAGTGTCGATCCTTTGGAGTTCCGAAGGAAAGAATAAAGTGTTGTTGTCGAATGATTAGTTGATGTCGAGACTCGAGTGCAATTTGTCATGTGACAGTTGTGGTAATGAATATGTTATTTTTCTTCTTAATTATTTGTCTGACAATAAAAAATCATGGGTTTAACAAAGGTGTGAGGGAAATAGATTTTCATCCCTTTTTTTTCCATTTTTATAATTTTTTTTTTTTATGTTAGTCACTTTACAAAATAAAATTTTTAAATTGAATAAAATCAAAATTTTGGGTCAAAAATATAAATTTTTTTATTTTTATTTTGATTCTTAATATTATTGAGCTTCCAATTTTTATTTTTATTTTTTAAAAAAAAACCTTTACCAAACGGGACCAAAATAATCCCACATTGAAAGAGAAAAACAAAACCTTCATCTTTTCGGCCTATTTTTTGGGTGAAAATATTCTCCATCAAAAGCTGTCTACTTCAAGATAAAGACGTTTACAAAATGGGGATTATTTTGTCCCTTCCTAATCTGGTAGAGAAAAACACACTACTTTCTTTTTTTTGTGTATCTTCATGGGCCTACAAGAATCTTCACTCTTTATGACTTGACTATTACAAAAAATAATTTATAGTGTAACTATTTATGATGTGAATTTTAAAATAAAGACACTATAAAACTTAAAATCTACAAAGATGACATATTATATAAAAAATTTCAATGAGGATCGGTGACATTAATTTTACATTTATAGTGTCAGTTTTCTAAAGTGACACTATATAAAATAATTTTTTTAAAATATTACAACTTAATGGCCTACTTTGAGAATAATGATAATATATAAAAAGCTCATTATTTCTACTTACCCACAATTCAAAAAAATCTCATTCCATAACCCTAATAAAAAATTTCTTCTACCTCTTCTCATCCTCATAGTTAACACATAACTGCTTTTTTTCTGCTTCGTGGACTCTCAGGTAACCCAAAATATCTTAGATCTATCATTTTCATTTTTTTTATTAATGTCAAAATTTTTATTAACACAATTGATTTATATTCATTGATTTGGTATATCTGTAATGTGGATTGTGTAAATAGTGTTTTTTTATTAAGTTGAATGAAAGTAAAAACTAGGTTTAACATTCCACCATATCTTTTGTTTCATTGTTAAACCTATAAACCCCAAAATGAATGAAAAAAAAAATGAATTGTTTTTTAATATCTTTTATCCTCACATGAAATCTTCTTTTGATCTTGTAGGAAATTTCATTTGAAAGGACTTTTTGTTTGTTTTTCAGGAATATTATAGTATACTATGATGAGAATATTGATTTGTGATATTTGAAAAATAATTTTTTAGAAAATTATTCTCAATATTGTCATCTCCTGCAAAAGGAAAAATGAAATAGTTTTCATATCCTGTTGGAGTCAGTTTGGAACATTGGAATTAACAATGAGAAATTAATTTTATTTTTTATTTATTAATGTAAATGAATTGTTTTTCTCAAATTTAAATAGGAATGAAAATTTTTACAATTATAAAAATGATCAAATCTTATATTTTGAATTTTTTCTATTCTTTTACATGATATTATGGTTAATATCTCATCTTGTTCTATTCATATTTTTTCTATTCTTAAAATATGTTTTTTGTTTTTGTTTTTACCTTATTTATTTATTTTTTTTATATGCGTTGACCAAAATTTAGAGTAATTTGTAATGTTTTCATAATTGAACCGGACATTGAATCGAAAAAGTTACCTGTTCATGGTTCATTAATCGAACCGAAAGTCGAACTGCGGTCGAATCGGTGACATCATAAATATATATTTATATTTTTATTAAAATTAAAAATAATTATAAAATATTTAAAATATATAATTAAAAATTAAATGATATTTATAATATTATTTATTCATTTTTATATAAATGTATTAAATTATTAATGGTTTAAATTTATTAAACAAAATATATACAATATTTAAATATAAAAATATATTCAAAATGGTAAAAAAAAAATCGTATTTAAATATGAAAACAAATTGAAATGAAAAAAAAAAAAAAGTGATTTGAAAATGAAAAAAAAAAGTGATATATATATATATATATATATATATATATATTATTTTTTCAAATAGCGTATGTGCTTATTTTTTGTTAAACATTAACACAGAAAAAGATGTAGCGCAGTGGTGGGCTTGCGCTCCTTTTGAGCTTGTGATTTGCGGTTCAAACCCTCAGCCTGAAGCAAAGTTTATTTTTGCTTTTAAATCCCTTTACCTTATCCCACATTGGAAGCAAGAGGAAAAATAGATTGCTTTATAAACCTCTTCCCATCTACCAAAGTTAGGCTGTTGGGCTTAGTGGTACAACACGTGTGTAAGATGATCCATTTTCCAAGAGGGGGGTATTTAATGTTGGGCCATGGAGAGAAGCCCATTTTCAAAACAAGGGGTAGACAATTATTTATTGGGCCGTGAGGGAGTGGCCCGCTTAGTCGAAAAAGGCTGGGGGTGTTGAACCGTTCGACTGTTCAACCATTAGCCTAAGCGGTTCAGTAACGGTCCAATTGTTAGCCGACCCAAAAAGGGGAATTGGACCGGAAAGGTCACCGGTCGATGGTAATCGGACGGATTGGTCCAGATTTTTAAAAACATTAATTTGAGATTAATGATGAAATTTCCCTTTCAAGGTTATAAAAATTCTATAAAATCCTTCTATTACAATTTTTTTTCCAATTCCTTCCCTATAATTATTCATTTTCTTCTTTTTTTTTTTCTTGAAAAAAAATGTTTGATAATTTGTTAATCTAAAGAATATTAAAAGTAAAAAATTTAAAACAATGAATATTTTTTTAGTTCGGTTCGACGGTTCAACCGTCGGCCTAAGCAGTTCAGTTATGATCCAATTGATAATCGACCCAAAAAGGAGAACCAAACCGAAAAGGTCACACTGTCTGATCGGACTAACCAGTCCAGTCCTATTTTTAAACTGTAATTTGAGATTAATAATGAAATTTCCCTTTTAAGGTTAGAAAATTTCTATAAAATCCTTTTATTACAATTTTTTTTCCAATTCCTTCCTTATAACTATTCATTTTTTTTTTCCTAAAAAAAATATTTGATAATTTATTGATCTAAAGAATATTAAAAGTAAAAAATTTAAAACAATGAATATTTTTTCCTTTGATGTTTTTATTTTTATTTTTATTTTTATTTGAACATATTTTTCATATCTAAATTTTTTATTAATTATTTTACTTAGAAAAAAAAAATATCAATTGAAGTTATAAGTGAAAAATCAATAATTTTTGTGAAAGATTCTCTAATTCTTCCTCATACTAATTTTTCTCTTAACATTTTTTAATAATGAATTAGGTTTTTTACCTTACATACACAATTTTCATGCTTGTTACAATATCATGTCCTATCATATTAATAGTTGAAAATATTTTTATATTTTGTTACTAAAATTTTATATTATATTATTGAGATGAAATTTAATGGACATTATTATTTCACAAAATGAACATTAAAAAAAAATTGAAATTAAGAAAATCCTTCCAAGAAATTTTAAAATATATATATAAAAAAAATTAGATGTTAAAAATGAATTTTAAAAGCATAATGAATTATAAAAAATAAATAAATAAAGTGTAAAGTTTAAGTGGAAGATTAGTATTTTCTAAAATTTTAGATTTATATTTTGATTTTGTAGCTTTGATTTGTTTTTTGTTTTCTTGAATTATTTTTATTTGAGTTCATATGTGACTGCTTTGTTATGTGATTCATTAAAGAGATAATTGTTGATTTTACAATCATTGCATTAAAGATTTTCTCATTTAATGAATTGTACATAGTTTCATACTTCCAATTATTGTAATATTAATGTTATTTTCATTTGATTTCAGTTTGATGACAAAAAAAACATATTTTCAAGTAGAATTTGATGAAATTAGAGCAAAATGAATTACTTTTGTGTTATAACTAATCATGAATCATGTTGATGTATCGTGATCACACATGATAAGTCCCTTAGTTGTTATATGAATTTTCCATTGGTATTGTATAGCATTACTTATTCTTTATAAACTATTTTTTATATCAAAATGGGGTAAATAAATAAATAAATAAAACATTAGTACTTAAATTTGTTTATTTTTTATAACATCACTTTTTTATTTTCAATAAGAACTCTAAAACTCATTAAACTATGAAATACAGGTATATACTCTTGGGAGAACAATATGAAGAATAAAAAGAAGGGAGGAGACAACAAGATTTGGGTTTTTAGATGTGACTCTTATGCCATACATTATAAGACATAAATGTTACTTTATTTAGGATTGAGAATTTTGGTTTTTGGATGCAACTCTTGTGTCATTTTATGATTAGCCGGTTTTATATATATGAAATGCAGGTACACATGAATGTTGAGATGCTTAATATTTCAAAATCATGTTTTGTGTATTCACTTTTCGTTTTTAGTTTTGCTAGGTTTGATGTGTTTGATGTACTATCATTTTGTGAACAATTGAAATACAAATATTACTAGATGATGTAATGTATTATAGGTTAATCTATAAGCATTATGAAAATATAAGTTAAATGTAATATGATTATTATATTTATGGACAAAATTTACACAGGTTAATCTTATTTATTAATAAGCATTACAAAAATCTATAAACTAATCAACCAAAACAACCATATCTTCCATAATCATTTATAATGATGTGACACCATAACTCAAACGTGATGCATTTAACGTGACATCATAACTCAAAGGTGATGCATTTAATATGACACCTTATATATCTCACACAACTCTGTATCAAATTAAGCATCACTAAAAATATATGGTGTTGCTTCTGAATGCGTCATCATTTATCTGCTTTGATGTCGCTTCCAAATACGTAACCAATTGGTACTCTCTATGGTGTCAGTAGATAAGGTGACATTATGTTGTAGCGACACCCTATTTTTATAGTGATTCATTATAAATGCCACCATATATCTTTTTCCTTGTAATGTGGTTTGAATGCATAAGGTCTCTGACCTATGCTCTTGGCATAATTGCAAAAGCTACATTCAAATACAAAACATGCTCACCTTGGATCTTATAAACATAAGCTTTCATTCTACATAAGCCGACAAATCCCGGAAACAGGATGTGTTTGCCCTGCTGGTGCAACTGATCACCCTTAACTTCAATGCATGGGAGGGAAAGGATGAGTTCTGAGGGGAGATTTAAGCCCACCATGGAGCTTCACCAGTTCTGAAATCGGTTTCGACCCATGGAACGAATACCACCTTCCCATCATCAACATCAGCATGAACCAATGCCAAGGACTGCATTGCCAAATAGCAAAAAATTAAAACACAGGAGGATTGAGAAGATTTTTTTATAGCCTACATGTAACTTCTATGATATGCTGCTATTTCAACACCCCAAAACAGGTCCTTAGTTTCTGTAAAGAAAGTAGTGGATATTGAATTAGTTACTTGGAGACACGAGTGTAGATATCTTTTAAAGACAAATCTCGTCTACAAGCAAATACGAAACGCAGATGAATCCTGTCAACAAGCAAATATGAAACCCAGACTAATCTTGTCTACAAGCAAATACGAAACCCAGTCTATGAAAAACGTGAGAATATTTTTCTGTCATCGATTCCAGTCAGAAACATTACACATGGCATATAACAAAACCCTATATAAGTAACCGAATACGGAACTAGAGTTTTTTTAGACACAACAGATGTTCCTTTATTTTTCTTCTGGAACAACTTCTAATGCTGAGTTCATTCCAGGGCCTATGAATGCATTCTTAGTCAGATCATACTCAAAAAGAAAAGGGTGAATTCTAGTTTTACTCACCAGAGGTGCAGGTCCTCTTACAACTTTCCCTTGGTTGTTGTACTGGGATCCATGGCAAGGGCAGATGAACTTGTTCTCAGCAGCATTCCATGGCACAACACACCCGAGGTGAGTGCAGACAGCATTGATTCCATATGGTGCAAGAGTTCTGTCTTTCTCCACAACTAAGTAGGTGGGATCTCCCTGAAATTGGACGATGAATTGAAACAGTTTTCATGATCATACAGTACTGCTGCATCATATCACTTTTCATAGCATGAATAATCATTTTAAGATTCCAACACAAGATGAATTCTGATTACTATTATCAGTTTCAGTCATAATTGCATCTTGATCATAATAATTGTTGAAGAGCCTCTCAAATTTTCATTTGTCCTATTTTGAAGTTTTGATATTTTCCTATTATTACAAAGAAAGTGTCTAGTGATGAAATTTTATTATAGATATGGATTTATCTTTATATAGAATAATCCTATGAAATTAGAAAAAATGTAAGAAGAGATTTTCACTAAAATGATGAATCTTTATAGGTAATTAATTGCTTAGTGTATAAATATCTTAGATCATGAGAAAAATAAAAGTTATGAAATGGAGATAGTTTGTGAAGATTATACATGATGGATAGAGATGTAAGCGTGGTAGACACTTGAAGGAAGGACGCATAGTTCAAGATCCAAGTTGTAGATATACGGAGGTGTGAAACATGAGATATTTTGTTTTCTTGTTTTTTACTTGCTTGTTTCCATACAACAATAACTCTATTCAATATACCAAAGTTCAGTCCAAAGATTCAAAAGTTTCCATCAGAACAAAATTTCCATAAAACAATGGAGATATTGGGTGCTCAAACATGCCCTTCACGATCCAAAATCCAATTCCTTCTACAATTTATTTACTGAGAGATTGAAAGAGAAAAATGATCACCTTTAATCCTTGTGTGAGGGTCCGGTCCCCAGGTCCATGGTTCTTAAGCCACTCCTCTGCAATAACATCGTTTCCTAAGGCATCCTTGGCAATAGTACCACCACCAGCACCTCCTGACCTGTTATAGGGTTTCCAATTAATTCGGAAAGGAATTTCAAAATGCTGAAATCCAAAACATTATCCTACTGATCAAAAGCTAATGCCCAACAATAAGTATACTGAAAAAAGAATGGAGTAATGCAGTAACAGATTTTCCACAAGTTCGCTTCTTGACCACAAACAATTGAATTTGATGATCAGTTAATGAAGTGAATATGATGTTTTTGGCACAAATCCATTACAACTTAGCTTCCTAACAGTGAATTTAGCAGCACAAACACAAACAATTGAAACTAATGATCTGAGAAAGTGAATTCATGGTTACAATTTTCCCTTTCCCATGAATTTTTCTACAAATATGATCTTCTCGGCAAAAACCCATTACAGACTGGCTCCATTACAGTGAATTTAATTCAGTATAAAACTTGACTACAATCATTGAAGTTGATTTACCAAGTGAACTCAAGAGTTATGATTTTCTGCTTTCCAAATTTCTTCACCAAGTTTGGTGTTTTTTGCATAAACCCATCACAAATTAGCTTAAAACATTGAATTTCCCAGCACAAAAATACAAAATTTTGTCAACAACAAAACAAAATTAAGACAGAAGGAAAATAGAATGAACACTTACCCAGGTGGGACAAAGAAGGAAGCATAAGGAATCAACATGATTGCAGTGGGAAGCGAAACCGCACCTAGAAGAAGCAGATTCATGAGCTGCCTCTTGCCCATGTCCGGCACCCGATCATCGGCCGTAAAGCTAGTGGCCTGGAACCTGATTCTCAAGGTATTGCCCTTCTTCAAAAAATGGGTCCTTGTGGGATTTGCCAGAGATTTTGAGACCACGCCGTTCTTGGTGAAGCATAGCTGCAAAATGAGAGGACGTCGTTGGAATTGGGGGAAAATGGGTTATGTGCTGGAGCAGTAGGCGTTGGATTGCTTACCTGAGAAGGACATGTGCGAGAGAGAGTTGAGAAAGAAGCCATGGTGGAGACTTCTCAGAGGCTTGAATGCGAAAGAGGATAAGGCAGAGAGGATCTCGCTGAAGAGCCACATGTTTTTGGATCATGCCTCTGTCCAGGTGGAAAGAGAACCGGGTCCGGTTTTGTTTTTGTTTTTTTGTTTTTTTGTTTCTGTTCTTTGTTTTTTGTTTTAATTATTTTTTTCCCCACCTTTCCTTACCTTGCAAGGTATAGATGTACATTTGATTTCATGTTAGAGGCATATGTGGGATGACTTATTACTTTTTATTTTAACTAAAAACTAAAATTATAGCTAAATTTATAATTTTAAAGATAATTTCAAATTTATATAAATTTTATTAAATATGATATAATTCTATGTATGATTTAAATGGATGTTGTCCACTTCATGGAACGGATGTATCACTTCAATAGACAACAGGGTTAGCAAATGTACCATCATGAAGTTGCACAGGAATTGTAGTGGATAGAGGAGTGGAAGTCACCTTGGCATTGGACATTTTAGTATACTTCAACATGTTCCATGTATACATGTGTTGAGAGAGAAATATCTGATCATTGGTTGAGACAACCTCCATACCAAGTAATGCAAGTCCACGAGATCTTTTGCATAAAGGTGAAAAATAAAAGTTGTAATGAATTCAACGAGAGACCAACATGAACGATAATGTTGTTATAAGACCAAATAAGTAAGAAGATATTAAACTTTGATTAAATAAAACCAGATTGAAGAAGAAAGGTGTTTAATTTTTAAAACCATGTTTTGGATGTTTGTCATAAGCCATATATCATCTTCTTAAACTTCTATATATGAGAAGGAAATTGAGAGTCATAACATCGGATGGCTGAGCCATAAAAACATTATCAAAAACATTTTTTTAAAGAAATGTAGTGTTGATGTTTTGATTAATGAATTTGTTAACTATGAGATATGAAGCAACTAAACGAATAAAAGCAAGTTGAACCATATGATTGAAGGTACCATTGAAAGATTTATCAAGATTTGACAATTAGTCTACATAATTCTCTCAATCAATTTACTTGTTCATATCAAATTAATTTACATATAATTATTTTTTTATATACATTTTTTATTGTAACGTATATCCCATGATTTGAGCCTCCCAACTATATAACCATAAATCATATTATAAGGACATTAGTTCTTCTCTTATCATAGAGAGAGAACACTAAAACCTTGTTGCAAGGACACCCAAATGAGGTTGTGTTGAATTGATTGTTCTCAAAACTAGTATTAACATACACCATTCTTATTCCACAAAATGGGTGTTTCTCTAAATCTTTATCATTATATAATCTCTTCACTTAGTCTCTACACTTCTTCAAAGACATCCTACTTAAATCATGGTACTTTGATACTAGTACACTTATCGGACTTGAGAATAAGGCTCTTGGTGGACCTCAAAGGTAGGTTTTGCCCTTTTATCACTGATTCTTAGGACAAGTTAGAGTAATGGGTTAGAGGATGGAGTCAGCGCAAAACTCACACCATCCAAAGTCATGTGTCATCATGAGTATAGAAATGCTGATTTGAGGACTGGTTGATACAAATCTATGGAGGTCCTCCTATTGGTTGAGCTTAACCAACTAATAAGACTTAACCTTAGGTCTCTATATAAAACACCAAAGCTAGCTTCATTTATACAAGAATAACAACAAGAAGGCTAGACTTCAATTATTTTGGTCTTTGCCCTCCTTAGAGTCTTGCACTTGGGCTTGGGCATGGAGACTAGGTTGGCCCAACTTGAATACCAATCCGACTTCAAATTAGCACTAGGCCCACATCCAATCCATTTCTTGATTTTTTAAAAAAGATAGAATTGTCAAAAGCAAAATGGTAAAATAAAATTTGAGTGGTAAGAATAAAACAATTTTTAGCCGTAAAGAATATGAAAAATAGAAAAACTTTCAAAATAACTTTTATACTACCTTTGGACAAAATTTAAAACATTTAGGTATTCAATTTAATATCATCTCGATAAGTTTATCATTAAAAAAAGAAAATTTGGGCACATTGTCTAGGATAGGTTGGCTTAGCAGCTACATATATTAACAAGAAGCAATGATTTTTTTAATAAGGAGAAAAACAAGCAAGAAGAAAAAGGCTTTGATGAATGAAGCCAAGAGCATTAGTACCAAGAAAATAAATAATGGGAACTAGGTTTTTTATTTTGTCCCAAATCAGGAGGCCCACTGAGTTTGTCTCTCTACAGTACTATTATTATTTGCATGGGGACAATGCCTTCAAACATGCACTCATCATGAGCCACTGCAAGCGTGCGAGCTCTCACTCTGAGTCACTCTCAGATCAATTTCCAAATAAACAACCAAAGGCCCATTAACAAATGAGAGAGACACAGAGAGGAGAAAAAGAAAAGCAAAAGGGAGAATTCGTCTACCAATGAGTAAAATTGGGGTTCTTTCGTTTCTTTAGGCTTTCTCTTGCACCGATGCAGAGAAAGAGAATCCATTTGTTGGGTTAAAGAAGAAGGTACCCAAACCGAAAAAGGTAAAGAAGGAAAAAAAAAAAAAAAAAAAAAAAAAGAAAAGAAGAAATCATTGGATGAAGGAGAGGCATATGGGATAGAGCAAGCTTCAAGCTACCTTAAAGAGGAGAAAGGTTGTTCAAAGGCTTTTTCAAGCTGTGGGTGGATTCTTCTCATGTCTCTACTCTTTTTATGTCTCCCATTTGAGATAACATATATAATGTTTAACTATATTATATTTATTATCCTACATGATTATATTTTTTTTGGTTTGAGACTCTAGAGATTGCACTCACTTAGAGGTAGAATCCTATGAAGCCAAGGGATCAAATGTTGCTCCATTTATATTTCTTCATTATATAGGACAACTAAGCATTTTGTTTCAACATAAAAGGACCCAATAATTAGAAACACAATTTGGGACAGAGAACTCAACAGCAAATATTAGAGTATAATTTCACTTAAAAGCTTAAGATATTAAATAATGTGACAACACACTTCACTGCCTTAATATAACAAGTTTAAACTATCAATTTGACTTAAAAGTTTATATGTTATATCACTGCCCTACAATATATATATATATTTGAGTCATTTTGAATTATAACCTTAACACATTTTATTGTAATGTAAAGTGTCCTAACTTATCATATACAATCCCTACAACTTTTGTAAGGTTATGTTTGGTTTTAGAAAACTTTAAGAAAAATGCAAGAAAAAGAAAATAGTGAGAAAAAAGTAAAAGGAAATTAAAAATAGATTTAAAATCAATAAATTATTTTTATACAATATTTTAAATTCATTTAACTTATTTAATTCATCGATATAAGAATTAAATAATTTAAAAATATATAATTTTTTTAAAATTTTAATTACATTTGATTTTTTTCATATTTTTTATAACATAATTAAATATAAAAAAATATCTTTTCTTTAATATATTTTTCCTTTCTTTAATACTCTTCGCGAATCAAATATAACCTAAAAGTTCAAGATACGAGGAAATGGTATGAATAGTTACGCATATCACTTTCATTTTCAGGTTTTGTATATTATCAAAGTTGTATCCAAGCTTTCTAAGAAAGTAAAGATGTAGCATTTATTGGTTTTTTTTTCCCTCCATTCCCCTACCACTCCCCACTCCTTATAAAGTCGATAGACACAAGTAGCTCCATGTGAGGTTCAGGCACTAAAGGCATAGGAGTCAAAGTAAGAGGCGAATTGGTGAATAATTTCAAAAGTTGGTGCAGTTGAGTGCTATGTGGGGGACTCTCTGACTTAAAAATGACCAAACAAATGATTGCTTGGCCTCAGAAATGGGTGGCTTCTTGCTTGTTTTCCCATTACCTAACCTGAGCTTCATAGACATTGAAATAGTGAAGATCAATGAAAAAAGCTAGGGGACCAAGATCTTTGGGTTCTAAGCAGGGACAAAGGAGAGAAAATGTGGGCTTTTGTATATAGAAAAGATTCTAGAGTGTCTTTTGTGTCTGTCCTCTTAACAACAATTTACCCTTTGTATTGCCGCCCTAATCTGAGTCTAGTTTGTAGCTAGTTTGTATCATGCCTCAAGGGTTTTAATCACAGGATGCACCAATAAGAAGGGTGATTCAAGTAGGTATTTCTGCATGGATCTCATCATGGGTATATATATATTTTATGAGAAATTAATACTAGAAAAATAATATCCCAATGTGGGCATTGATTGAATCCACAACTTCATATGCAGAGATCTGGGAAAACTGAGACAAAACTAATCTAGTTGTCTTATTAAAAACTTTATGAAAAAAAGTGCTCATCTGCATAAGATTATCTAAGAAATTCCCATGTTATATTATGTTAAAAAAAAAAAAAAAAAACCAATAGAATATAAGCACAAGTTGGTTTTATCCACTTAAACTAATATGGTACATACTCATGACCTGATTGACTTTCATTTTTATTGGACCTAAAAACAATAAATATACTTGTCTACACTCTCTGAAGCCACGATGCATGTAGTTAATGTTTTGTCCTATCGATAATCCTTTCTCCTTGTAAGAAGAGAGTCCCCCGGCCCTCAGTGAAAACAAAGACAAACACATATATGAACTCAAGCTGTCAAACCCAACATGGCATAAAAGACTAGTGTAATGTTTGGAGGTTTTTCAAATTAAGAATATGGGAGTGGATTTTCAAGAGACTTTCTCTAGGAGTGGTTACATTGTTTGGTGTGAAGGGGCAAGATTTCAAACTTGTCATTGTCTTTGTATTTGTCTGAGTAATATATATGGTGGGTGAGGTGTGTTTAAAGCCCACATGATTGTTTATATCCCTTAGACTTAGGGGTGGGTGAACATTCAATCAGTGATAAGAGACTATGTCTACCATGGTCTAGGCAAAAGGGCTCTCTTTTCAACTTCTTTAAGGTATGTTTTGGCCTTTTGAATGGAGCTTCCACATGTTCCATGTTTTGCATTAAATTATAATATCAATTATGCACATAATATGACAAATTTACATATTTTATTATGTTCTTTTACATATGTACAAAAGAAATTTTAAATTCAATTTCTAATTTTGCATATACATAAGATGGTAAGATATCTCAAAACTCTATAATGTTTTTTTATCGAGGTTAGTTGAGTACTATCAAAATTTATTTTTGAAAGTTAGCTGTCATAATCCTAAACCAAACTAATGTGAATGAAATAAATATTATCATCAACCATATTGAAAAACATTGTTTATGAATAATTTTTTAACTCATTAAAGTTTTTTATTTTATATAATTGAACTCTACGAAGAAAAGGAAAATCTTATCCTCACACCTTTTAGAGTGTGAAAGGGTGAAAAATGTTATATTTTTTGTACATCATAAAGAATGCATTCAATGTCCGATATCAATCATCTGATCGATCATATGAATTGTCTAACATACTATAAGACATTTAATGCAAATATTTTGAAATGTATCATGTGCACTTTAATTGTGAATATTGAAAGATAAGATAATTTAATTAGGTAGACCACCACCAACAAAAAATATAAATTTAGGCATGGACACGGGAGTAAAGTCACATTAGGGTTTGTCTATCAATTTGTTTTAAAAATATATTTGAAAAACTTTTTACTAAAAATTATATTTTAGAGTATTTAATTTAAAAAGGAATAAAATTTTAAAACAAATTTCAAGTTATTTTCATTTTTTTTTTACTATTACGAGAACCAATAAAATACAAGTAATAAAGTCATTCTAACTACAAAATTTAGTTATTCTTTTTTATGTTGTCATACTCTAAAAAAATTAATTTTTCAAACAACTTTTATTTCTTAAAATTAATAATAAAAAACTATTCTAAAAAAGTAATTATTTTTGAAAATATTGTTCAACAAACCCTCAAAGCTTGCAATAAAAATCATTTAAGTACTTCCACAATTGACATGATAAGTATTAATCTAAAAGCTTAAATTAAAAATGAAGGTTATGATATTATCTTAAATTAGTAATTAAATTAAAAAAATCAAATAATTAAAAAATAAAACCAAAAATATAATGAAATTTATTTGAGCTGCTGCCAACAGGACACATAAAAAATCCTAAAATCTATTCCTATACATTAGTGAAGAATAATTGGATCGAAAGTAAATAAATGAAAATCAAGACATCTTAGAGGAAAAACTTTTAAAAAATAAAAAGAAATAAATAAATCTCAGCTTCTAGTTAGCAACCAATCATTTTGGGACAACTCTACAACTACCCACGCAGACTTCATCTCATCAGGTCTACAACGACCCCATGCTCATCAATTTTCCTTCCCAATGAGAGATAACACATTCCCAAAAGCAAAAAATAAAATAAAATAAATCAAAATATACAGTGAAATTATATATATAATATATATATATACACAGATGATAGTCATAGAGCTGCAAAGGGTGAGTAGTGAAGTTCAAGTCTCCTCAGCTTCTTTTGAGAAGACAGCGAACCATCACCTTTTTCTTCTTCTTCTTCTTATTTTTCTTCTCCTTCTTTCTGTAATGGCTTTCAAGCTCTCTCTTCTTCAGCATTACTGAGAGTGAGAGAGAGACTGAGGAAGAGATTTTCAGATACCCAAGTGGATGCAATGGAGTTTGATCTGGAGAACCCATTAACATCGTCCCAAGACCTCCACTCTCACGCAGTTGCTTCGCTTTTTCAAGCTGAAAATCATCACATGCCCTCCATTGACTACTGCGGAAGTCTAGACTCTGTAGATTGTGATGTTTCGTTTAGAAGACAGGCCATCTCTTCCATTTTGCAGGTAAGTGGTATTTCTTTCAAAGATTTGGATTGTTTGGTGGTGTTTGATACTGATTTAAATTGTGGGTTTCAGCTGTCTAGCAGCTTTGATCCGTTTCTCTCGTATCTCGCCATTAATTACCTCGATCGGTTCTTGTCCAGGAGCGAAATACCGGTAAAGATGCGTATTTTCTATCGTTTTCTTTTCTGTTCTTGTGCGAGAAAATGTTTGGGAACTGTGTTTTAATGACATGTTCGGCTTTTGAGGCAGTGCTTTTTTGGTTTTCCAGCGCTAAAACGAATGCAATATTTTTGCCTTTAGAAAAGAAAGAAAAGTATTCTGGTTGATCCTTACCCAGCAATGGTTTGGATCGTTACAAGATCTAATAAATTTTAATAGATTTTGCAGAGGGAAAAGCCATGGATCCTTAGGCTTCTTGCTGTCTCCTGCGTTTCTCTGGCTGCAAAGATGAAGAAAACAGAGTTTTCCCTCGCAGATTTCCAGGTAAAATCGCAGTTCAATCTCATTCTTCATCTCCTTCTCTCCGATGATCACTCAACGTCACCGTTTTGGGTGTTTCTGAATAGGGCGAGGGAGGCTTCATCTTCGATTCAGAGACGATAATGCGGATGGAGATTCTCGTTCTCGGAGCCTTGAAATGGCGAATGCGCTCAGTCACTCCCTTCTCCTTCATCTCCTTCTTCATCTCCTTATTCAAACTCAAAGACCCGCCATTGCTGGAAGCTCTCAAAGCTCGAGTCACAGAGATCATCCTCAAATCCCAAAAGGGTATCATACGAAAAACCACAACCCAAAAACACAAACATCCAAAACCCCATTAACAAAAAATCTCCATTTGTTGTTGCAGAAATCAAGCTTTTGCAGTTCAAGCCATCCATCATCGCCGCATCGACCCTCCTCTACGCCTGCCACGAGCTCTTCCCACTCCAATTCCCGTGCTTCATGACTGCAATTTCCAATTGTCCATATGTAAATAAAGTAATCAGGCCCCTCTCCCCTGCTCCCATTCTCCTCTTTTTCCCAAATTATTCACTGTATTGTCCTGATTTTTTTTTTCCAGGAAAACATGCTGTGTTGCTACACTGCAGTGAGGGAAATGGAGATAAAGGAGTTCGACAGCTTATACGGCGTGGTTTCGAGCTCGAGCTCGCCGGTGAATGTGCTGGACCGGCACTGCCTGAGCTCGGAGAGTGAGAAGAGCCACACAATGGGAGCAGAGAGCGACGTGAAGAGACGCAAAATCAGTGTATTTCTGTAAGGATAACAGCGCTGAGGCCTCCTGAATCAACAGCTAATCGTTGGTCCACTGGACAACGACCTCGTTTGGAGGGTTCAAAGAACGAAAAGCAAAGAGAAGAAGAGGGAAAGAGGAAGAGAAATGGAAATGTCATTAGACCAAATCACTGTTGCATGATCTCTCAGTACGGCTTCTTTACTCTCCTGCCAGAAGGGAAAAAGCAAAGAGAGAGACTGAAGAGAGGAGAGAGAGAGGGAAAATAGAGGTTATTTCTTTTGTTTTCTTAGGAATCAAACAAGGGCGATGCCTACCAGTGAGGTTCTTTTTGTTGTATCTCTTATTTTAGTGGGGGAATAATAGTTTTGATAATAAAATAATTTCCTTTTTATAAAATGATTTTTCCAAACATATATATATATATATATATATATATATATATATAGCTTGAACATGAACTTGTGAAATCTAAATCTAATATATTTATCTAAAAAAATAAAATAATTAAGATTTTTCGATCAAAATTATTATCATTCACTATTTAGATCTCGTCTTTTAATAATATAAATATTATTTCTTATTACCTTGAAAATCCAAAAATATTTTTGCCATGTCTATTTTTATTAGAAATAGAAAATTGCGGCCCCAAAACACTTCTAGTAATTTTAACAAAAAAATAAATTTTTGAGAACTTATTCCCTAGAAAATGGATTGACAACGTTTTAAGTTTTCAAATAAATTTTTATTTTAGAAAACATAATAAAATTATTTTAAAAAATCATTCTTAAAAATTGAATTTTTGAAAACTATTTTCAAAAATGTTATCCATCTTAAAGGTTTCAAAGGTTCAAATTAAAAAATGTTTCTAGCTTGAAGCATGATGAAGAGCCTGTTTGCATCATAGAAAATTACTAGACAAAGAAAATAAAAAAATCCCTGCTCCCCTTTAATCAATTGTAATAAAAATTCTTCACAAAATTTAATACTTTCATTCCCCCTATTCAATATCTTTAATTTCTTCTCCCCTACTTTTGGCAAATCTTTATAATTATATTTGGTTCGAAGAAAAATTGAAGGAAAATGTGAAGAAAAATAAAATAAAAATTAAATTTAAAATTAATAAATATTTTTATATTCTATTTTTTAAACTCATTTTACTTGTTTTAATTTTGATATATAAAGAGTAGATAATACGTATGAATTTTCAATTAATTTTTATTTTATTTAAAATTCTTTTCATATTATTTATACTATAATAAAATATGAAAAAATAATTTTCTTTAACATAAGATTATGTTTGATTTCAGAAAAATATTAAGGAAATGAGATAAAAAAAGTTAAGAAAAATATTCTTTTTATATTTGATCATGCTATAGAAAATACTAAAGAAAATTAAATATAATTAAAATTAATTAGAAACCAAGGATATAAAAATAATTATAATAAGTTAAATATGTTTGAAGTAGCATATAAAAATAATTGATCTGATTTTAAATTTATGTTTTCCCTTGTATTTTCCCGAAACCAAGCATAAGCTAAAAGATCAAAATTGAGGCAAAAGGGTGAGTAAACAACAAATAAACTTGTGAGCAAAAGGTATCTACATACACTTGGTTATCAAGGTTTTAATGAGCTCAAGGGAGAGATGTTGAATGCCTCCCAATGACATCTCTCTATCCCATAAATTTAGACCCTCTCTTCATATCTCTAGTCTCTCTGCTCAGAGTAGAGAAAGTAACAGCACAAGGGCTAAGGACCACTTCATCAATTTCCATTCCCCTTGCACTAAATACAAAGCTTAAAGCTCTTCACGAAACTCCTGTTCATGTATAACTCTTCACTCCCCATCTCCCTATCCCTACTACGTATACTGAACTCCCCCTGTTCATTTCTCCCCCTAAATATTCAGAGAATGAGACAATCCCATTCATAATATTTCTAGTTTTAATATGATCATAATCTAGTCTTCTCTCTCTCTCCCTCTCTCTTTTCCTTTTTCTTCTTTTATATCAGCGGATTTGTGCTAGTGAAGAAGTGGTCCATTTCAGATATTAATTTGGATTTTTTTGTAATACCATTATGAGCTAGTAGACACCATATATGATGCCAATTTTTTTGTCCATCTTATCGCCCTTATTGTGTGTTTTAATGTTGGGTTCATCCACCTTCTTTTTTTGGACATATCATGGATCTAATTTTCTTGTACTTGATCAGCCTGGACACGTGAAAAATTTACAAATTTGAGGATGGGTGTTGAGTTATTTTTCCCTTTTTAACCGTTGAAAGGGATATATTATACTTTTTCTCTTTCCGAGAACGATGGTATTATTTTCAAAATGTGCATAATGAGAGATAACAAAATTTGATATGATTTTCGAATGCAAATGAAATGTAATATAGTTTTACAAATTTGAATTGTATATAATTATATTTGACTTAAATTCACACCCACATGCATAGCTCATTTAATAAATATTTTATTTTTTGATTAATTGGTATAATACGAATTTAATCTATATTGACCTATTTAATAGTCGTACCAAAATACTCATTTATGACTTGAACATATTTAATCCATATTTAACTTATTTAAAATTTAATTTTAAATAAAAAATCAAAATCGTATAAAAATATAATGAGATTAAAATGTTAATTATATCACATATTTGACTTATTATATATCAATTAATTTTCATATAAGGTCCAAAGTTTCGTCTAAAGGATAATGACCAAGTTGGAGGAGGGGGAGCCAATGAAAAATCAATCAACAAGGGACCATTTTCCATGGCAACATGATCCACAGAGATTTTTCTCTACCAACGGCCATCAGGCCAGCCAAAATAGCTTATAGTAATGACATTATTCTTTTTTTTTTCTTTTATATTCTGCTGTCACACATTTTTCTACACGTAGCATCTAGAATGGCGTAGGTGAAAGCTGTAGCAGACCCTGGTAGACTGGAAATGAAGATAAAAAAAAAGTTGGTACTGAATTCTGACATTTATGAACACAGTAGTTACATGTCTGACCTACTGCCCTTCAAAATTCAAGGACTATGGTTTGAAAACTTCACCCTTGGCCACCATTTTCTCTACCAAAGAACAATTCTAATGGCATTATAAAACACCTCAGAGAACGGCTCTTTGACTTAGAAGAGAAGTGGGTACTTAATTTACATATTAGGGTTCTAGATAAGAACATTGGAATCTATCTCTTTTCTACTCTAGTTGGTGGTAGTTGATGATTAGCTCACACCGGTCATCCCGGAATTATTTTTCGAGTTTAATAATGTGCGTAGAATTTTGTGTTTGGTCGGTCCGCTATTAAATAGAATTTTTTTGTTATTAATATGAATAAGGTATGAAAAATGTGATTAGGTATGAATAATGTAACTAAGGTACAAATAATATAATCGTTCTCGGGGATTTATTTGCTGTTATACACTAATGTTTTTGCTTTTTTATTTGAAAATTTGTTGCCAGAAAACAGAAGTTGAGAAAGGAGGTGTTATTTGAAGAGCTTTCAATAAATGAAGAGTATCTACCACTTCTTGGAACCATGAACATCTGGACAACTGGTTGAAGTTTACATTGAAGAGCGACTGGCATACTCGAAGCTACGAATATAAAAGGAGACATTCTTTGGGCTCCGCTCACCTCTGATTTTGCAACAAACATTGTCTCAATTTTACATATGTTCTGACATGGTGTCTATGCCTTGGTGCAATGAACAAGCATTCATTATTCATTTCTTCCAAAACACAAAAAACAATCAACTGAGAAGTACTTCTACCTACTAAAAATAAGATTGACCAAACATTTAATTATTATTGAAGCTTTCAAGTTTGTTAGAGGAGAGAGTGTTTGATATGCTTTCTTTTTAAAGCATTTTTAGTTAAAAATGTTTTCTTAATTTAGAAGTATTTTTGAAAATATCATTCAATCTCTTCATCAAATACTATAAATGATTTTTTTAAATTTTATAAAAGTTTAAGGATCTAAGCAATAAAAAACCATTTTTTGCTTTTTATTTAAAAACAGAAAATATGATGTTTTTTTTAAAAAAAATTAATTATTTTATATTATTTTCACTTATTTTTTGAATGCTAATTTATAAAATAATTATACAAGTGTGTATAATGATTAAAAATAAAGTATTTGATATAAAAATTATTTTTAAAAATATTAAAAATATTTTAAGCTCCAAACAAACTTTTGTTTAAAAATTATTTTTTAAAACTATTTTAAAAAATAGTAACCAAGGGCTAAATTTTTTTACAAACGTTTTCTATGTTATAAATGCTTTCAAAAGATATTGTCAAACATACCTAATCCATCTTTGGAAACTCTTTTTAAGACTTTCTGAATTGCTATTGGACATGTTGTTTATGGGGTCTCAAAATTATCTGATTTTAGAACAAAAATGATGGTTTTTTTTTCCTATCTGCAACAAGAGGGCAGAAGCCCATATGAAATAATAAATTGAACGTGAGTGCTGTGCTGGGGTGGAGAAGAATCTTGATTTCAGGGGCAGTGCTGAGGGTGTTCAGAGAGCCATTAAGTGGTGGTTGCACTGCAGAGGTCACATGAAATCCGAGAGAGAAAAGCAGTGAGTCGTTCTCAATGATAAGTTTCCAAAATTCATCAATGCTGGGGTGGGGATTTGGCTGCAGCTTCCTCATCTTGGCTCTTTCTACAATGTAATGTGTTTTGGAGTGTTTTTAGTTGAAGGGTTTTCAATTGAAATGTTCTTAATGGTGGTGTTTATTTTTAAAGTGTTTTTAAGAGATGTCCACTTTGTACAATGTGTTTGATAATGTTTTATTTGAAAAGTGTATTTAGTAGTGTTTTTAAAAATTACTTTTAAACTAAAAAATATTTTTAAATAAAAATAAGATATTTGACCAATTTTAAAAAATGTTTTTAAAAATTGAAAAATCACTTATATTACTTATTAGAGAAACGTTTTATAGGTGATTTTCCCAAAAATTACTAAAACCAGTTCAAAGGGAACAATATCAAATGCACTTATATAGTATTTGCTTTTTTAATTTAACTTTTTTTTTTCTACTTATTACTTATTTTTAAAAAAATTGATTGAGTAAAAAAAATTAAAATATTTAACTTTTTATTAAATACTAAAAATAAATTTTGAAACAATTAAAACGCAATATTAACACAAACCCTTATTCTATTAATATTTAATACTTAAAAGAAATAAAATAAAAAAAAATAAACATTTAAGTTGAATTTAAAATTATATTAAATTAAATTTCATTTAAAATTAAGTAAAAATATAAACACTGCTGTAATGGATTTGATAGAAGTATTTCTTTTTAGAAGTGATTTTAAAACAATCATTTATGTAAGAAGTATTATAGATGATTTTTTTAAATATTTTTAAAATTTTGTCAAGCGTTTTATTTTCCTTTACAAACCCTTATTATATTAAAATTACCTTCTAAAAGTACTGCAAAACGGACTCATATTTCTTCTACGCTGGAGCTAAGGCCATGGCTTTGGCATTTACTCTTGATTTCTCCTATTGCTGGGGTCGATGAGTATGGGCCTCGTCAAAGCCCACATGGATGGGCCATGAGGCCTTTTGTCAGCTATTTGTTTTTGGAATCAACTCTATTGAAATGGTTCTCCAACGTGCTATGCTCAAGGCCTCCCTTTTAAAAGTGATCATCCTGAAAGTGCTTTCATCTTGTAACACTTTTATTGATAATAACACTTCTGGTAGAAACACGTTTAAACATAAGGCAGGGTTTGATTGAGGTAAAAACATATAATCCTGGGTCGGAAACAAATGATTCGATCGATGATGAAGAACTATATACAATCCTTGATTAGGTTCTTGATCTTTGATTATCCTAGGTAGGTAGGTACGTACATTATTTGGAAGTACTAGAGCTCTCAGATTTTCCTATAAAATTGTCTTAATTTTACTCAAAGGACTGGAAGTACTCTTGGATTCTCTCCTCAAACTATGTTGTTTTATTCAAACGGATTTCTCTGTGTACTATATGATCCTGTCAGTACCTGTTTCCAACAACTGGCTTTGCTGTTATTTTATTACCTTATATTTATTGGGTCTTTCTTCCTGTCTATATGTATACGTATACTTAACCAAATTTGAGTAGAAAATTAAGAAAAATATAAGATTTTAATGTCGTCAACTACGACGATCCATATATGCATAGAGTATACCAACACTATACAATCCATCAATTAAAGAAAATATGAGTATAATAGTAAAACTCTCAAAAACCTCTGTATATATGAAAGCCCGACACGCCCTACATGCAACATCTTAAGGTATTCAGAGCGAAGCGTAATAAAATTGATTTAAATTTTATAATCCAACATACAATATATCGGTCTAATTTCTTTTATGATAATTATGAATTAACGCATCATTAATTTCTGAGTTGATGATGGTAAATTCAAAACTCGGATTTATTGAGTACAGTGGGTTTAACTTAAAAAAGGGGTCAGGGTTCTATTCATTTTTTGAAAAAGGACTACTGGTAAACCAAGCTACTTTTTCCACCCATTGAAAGATTCTAGAGTGTATTGACTGGAAAAATACCCCTCTCTAGTCTAAGTTCCCACTCTACAATTAAGTTTGAATATGCATCGACTAGAATAGAAACAGAAACAGATGTGGACACCCGAAGAACTTCTTTGATTATCAATTATGTTCAAAACAGATTTTTGATAACCATTTTAAAAAATAATGTGTTTTTTTGAAAACATATTTTAATTATTTTCACTTATTTTAATTTTTTTTAGGATTATTTTAAAATATAATTATACTACGGCGAAAAATAATTAAAGATAAAATATAACAATAAAAAATATTTTTAACAAACATTAAAAACATATAAAATGAATTGAGAACATTTCAAATTTTCAAACATATTTTTGTTCCATAAGATATTTAAAAATTTTGTTCCATAAAATATCTAAAAAATTTTGTTTTTTGTTTTGAAAACTTCCAAATCAATCCTTAAGATCTTTTGAAGATTTTCAAAACGATAGCTTTTAATGACAGTCCTTAAAAATAGCTTTTAGTTGTTTTTAAAGGCAAAATTCTATTTAGGAATCTACATATGAAAAACAGTTTATTTTTGTTTATTTAGGAATCTAAATAGCTTTTCTCGGTTTATTAATTTTTGTTTTAAAGATGCATATAATGAAAAAGTTTTTAAAATATTCTCCATATTTTCAATCATTTCTTAGAATATTCTACAAAATACTTTCAAAACAAATTTCAAAAGCAAAAAATGGTTTTCAGAAAAAAATTTGTCGGACATGTTTTCCAAGTTCAAAAGACATTAATTAAGAACATTAATTCTCCAAAGAGAACTTTACTTTTCTTTCTACTCTAATTAGATTCACATTCTTCATTTCAACATTATAATGTAATCCAAACTAGTTTTGTTCTTTTGATCATCATATAGATGCTAGAAACAGTTTACTTCTTGATCTATTAATTCACTATTTCATGTTGTCATTCTGTGTTTTTAGACCTTGGCTTCTCTTGTAGAAACCCTAGTTTTTTTTTTGTGAGATGCTTCTTTAAAGTTCTGATTCAATTAAGTTCTTGAGAATCAGAAACCTCCACTTGATCAAGCAATGGAAGAACCTCATAATGAAGACCAGATTGGCCAGGAAAGGCCAAAAAACTGAACTTAAAAGGCAAAATTAGGCACAGCAGATCCAAACACAAGACGAAAATCTGATCAGGAGGCTAATTAGCACATAAAATTAGGCATAACTTAATTCTGAAACACAAGTATGTACATCTTTAGCTTATAAAATTGAACATAGATGATCAAAACTCGAATCACTCTATTCTTTTCTTCACAAATCCATAGATCAGAAGTACCCAAACGGGTAAACTACATACCTGGTTACATATATATGACTCTCTAGCTTAAACAAACTAGCTTATTGACCAAATATCCGGGAACAGATCTGTGTCATTGCCGCAGTATGAGTCATATAGAGAGGCATTAATGGGTGGATAACAATACTGGGCGTAGGAATCGTCTGTTAAGAAGGGTTCAGTCCAGAAATTCTCATTGGGTTCTGCAAATGTCTCTGATGAAGCTATACCCTCGTCTGCAAACCAGTTCATTTCATTCACAGCTGGCGTATAATCAAAGCTCAAGGTGGAGATCTCGCTAGAAGATGATTCTGATTCCGGGGACATTGAGAAGCTTTCTAAAATATAGTGAGATGGGGCATCTGCATGAATATTTTCTGATTCCAACTCTCTCTTCTGATCATCACCCTCCCGTTTTGAAGTTCCAGGAGGTTGCTGAACCACTTGAGACTTGGCCGGATTTTGCCTCTCCCTTTTCTTCAGGTGGGTGTGCCAGTAGTTCTTGATCTCATTGTCGGTTCTTCCTGGTAGTTTTTTCGCTATGGCAGACCATCTATCAATGAAAGGGAACAAATATATGAGTTAGAACCATTAGTATAGTTCTTAAATTTGATCACTAAACATTTTCTAGGCAGAAAAAAAGAAAAAAGAAAAAAGAAAAAAAAAAAATCATTTATGCAAAGATGTTTCTGTAATTTTCTTTGGATTGAATGCTCGATAGCAATGGATATTAGTGAGAGATTAGAGCTAAAAACTAAGGGGGATCTCCATATATAATTCTAAAACCATTACTAGTTCTCAAAATTTCGAAAGCTAGCTTGTGATTTAACATACTTGTTCCCAAGCTCTTCGTGTAATTTCTTGATGGTTTCTTCTTCTGCTTTGCTGTAGTTTCCTCGCTTAACATTAGGTCGCAGGTAATTCAACCATCGCAGTCTGCAACTCTTCCCACATCTCGAGAGACCTGAAGAAATTCAAAACCAAAATTAGAATTCATTGATGGAATCCAAGAAAGGGCCGTTTCAATACAAGAAAAATGTGAAAAAGAAAGGAAAAACCAAGAAAAATTCTCCTTCAACTTCAATCCGTTTTGATCTTTGGTTCCCAGGAAAATTTTCCTGGAAAGAAAATGGTTTCGTACCTGCAAACCTGGGAAGTTCTCGCCAGTTCCAATGGCCATATCTTTGAATATAAGCTCTTAACTTCTCATCTTCTTCAGGACTCCATGCTCCTTTCTTTCTGCCATACTTATCATAGCATGGGTTTCTCACCATCTCTGATCTCCGAAAATCTTATCTGCAAGCTGGAAGTAAGGGCCAGGAAACGAACCTAGTTCAATTTATACCTCAGAGTTTAAACTGAAAACGAGTATTCAAACAGTTTACACTGAGTCTATCAACTATAAAACTTCACTGATGGGCCTACTGTCTTCAAGAAGATGCCATGAAATGTGAAAATAGTCAATTGTCAACCAAAAATCATCGCATTAAAAGTTGTGTTTTTTTCAATTGACCAAGACACTTGAGGATAATCCTTGATGCAGTGCATCAGTACTAGAAGCCTCATGCTGTGCCCTCATCTACCAAGCTCATTTTCTTTTCTTTTCTTTCCTTTTCTTTCCTTTCTTGTTCCCTTTTTTTCTGGGCATCCCAGAATTGACTCATCAGATCAATTTTGTTTTTTTCCTTTTGTTGTTTTATGATTGGATTCAGCCATGGAGATGCAAGGAATGTTGGTTTTTCTTGTTTATATAAATAGATAAAACAAAATATGAAAGATTTTTGTTATTTAAAAAGTTGATAAATCTAAATTTCAACTCTGATTGCTGCCATAATGAGAATTAAGTCCTTGTATGTGTTGTTGAATCAACTGCCTACAACATTTATACTTTAGGTAAAATATTTTAAAAAAAATTTCTGATTATTATTTTAAAAATAATATATAATAATAAATATAAAAAATAATTATAAATAAAGCATTATAAAAAAAAAAAAAATAGAAACCTTATATTTAAAAATATAAAAAAATAGGTTATGAACATTTCAAGTTTTCAGATTTATTTTTGTTTTATAAAATATTATTTTAAAAATTATTTTTTGAAACACTTGTATCAAATTAAAAACCAAAAGACCACAAGGACCGAGGTGCTGCAGCTGGAGTCAACCCTTGATGAAATGCACTGGCTGGCCATCCATGCATCTAAACCAATCACAACCGTCGACATGACGGAACACATCTACCCATATGCGCCCTTCACTACGCTATTAGTCCTATCATATTCACAGTTTTACTAAAAAATTGGAGACCCTCTTCTTCTGCCACGTTTCATGGACAGTACCTAGACACTACGTTCACTTCCCTGACGCACACTGGATGACGTAAATCTCTTAAATTAAAGATTTAATAGCGACTTTTCACATAAAAAAGACAGCTAGGATATTATTCAATTTTAAAAGTGGGGTCGCGCACGTGATAGACATCGAAGCGAGTACGACGAAGAAAGACCCGAGGTAAACGGGTTCACACCAGCGATTTTTGCAGCGTTTTAAACCACGTGTGCATTCAGTCAACGCTGAATTACTCGTTTAGATTTACTCGGAATCGACGATCTAAAATTGATTAATATTTTGTATTTACGCGTTCTGCAGGACTATTAATGTATGTGAAATCTGTTGGCATCGTGACTTGATCATGATTGAAAACTTCATATTAGAACTTTAAATCAGGCATAATTAAGAATAATATGATTTATGACGAGTTTGATTACAATACCAAAAAAATATCATTTTATGACGAATGGATTTTATTAATAGATTGTAATTTTTTGTTTTCTATTCAAAATGCTTCGTAAATGTAAATATAATTTTAGGTCTCATTTTTTTATATTTTTATACTTTCATCTCATTTATTTATATTCATATTCATCAACTTAGATGTCACCGTAATAAAATAAAATAAAATAAAATTTTTTACTAATTAAAATAAGATATGTAATTTGAGCAAAAATTATTTTAAAAATACATTTGACTCGAAATTATTTTTATGTCAAAGGGATATAAAACTTATTTAACGAGAAATGGTATTTTTTCTAATACCAAATTAACATCGTACAATATTTGGATTACTGAATATAGAGATTATTTAGCCGTTAAGAATTTAGAGAAGAAGAAATATAGTAAAAATTTTATAAATTATATAATATAAATTCTTTATTTTTATATGAAATATGAATAAAATTAATAAAACCTGATAAAAAAAATTATTATTTATTTATTTTTTATTCACTTTTTCTTTTGTTTTTCTTTTTTTTTTCTCTACTTTCAAACTTTTCATAATCCTTATAATAAGGATCATATTTTTATTATCCACTTAAAAAACAATTATATTCAAGGTGTTCGGTAGCGCATTATGAACTAAAATAGCAAATACCTTATTTTCTCCCATAAAATAAACTATGTTTTATATCTCCAAGAGATAATTAAAATGACTAAAAACAAAAATTACTTATAGTGAGATCCTATTGTGAAGAATTTTCAAAAACGTTCCATAAAACTATTTTTGAAAATAATTTTTAAAAACATTTTTTCAAATGCTTTGAAACACAAAATTCCATTTAGGAACGTAAAATTTTATTAACATATGTTTTTATTTTTTAAATATGGTTAAAATAATTTTTATATATAATACTCTATTTTAATCCTTATCCATATTTTTTAATTATTTTTTAAAAAAAGTTTTTTTGAAAACAATTTTAAAATATTTTTTGAAAATATCATATTTTTTTTATTATAAAACATGTTTTTTTTTTTTAATAAAAAGGTAAAAACATGTTTTTTAAAAAGTCATCAACAAGGCCATATCTATTTCAAATTTTCTTCACTTTTCTAAACAAATATGGCTTATTTAAATAAATAATAATATTTGTGGAACCAAAGTTTGGTTAATTTATGTTTTGATAATAACAAAAAAAGATTTAGAATTAATGATTATATTTCAAGTGTGATTAGGCAAGACGATTTCTAAAGTGGTAATCACAAAGACAAATCAAGTCAAAGAGAAATCATGAAGAAGAAGACCACCTCAAAGAGAAGTGTTTTTCAAGAACCAAGCTCATAAGATTTCTTTGTAAGGTTGTTGGTGTACTAGGTTTTTCATGCATTACATTTTTTACTTATGCACCAAAATCATCCAAGAGTTATTTTATTTTAATTCTTTTTTTAAAAAATGGATGACTTCATATTTTTAACTAAAACTTTATGTCAAATGTTTTTCAAACTTATTTAAAAGGTTTTAAGTTGAAAATAATAGATGTTGAGTAAAAAAAAAACAGCTCAACCGGTTGAATTGATCGAAGAGTAAGTCGACCCTCAGCTCAACTGGTCGAGGGGTGCAAAAAACTTTCTCTTTCTTCCAAAACGGTTGTTCAACCGATCAAGGTTGAACCTCAACCGATAAGACCCCAACTCAATTAGTCGAGGTCGAATCAAGGGGTGGTCGAGGTCCAATGGTCACTTTGCAAACATTAAATGTTAACGGCTAGTCAACCGGTCGACCTCCAACTCAATTGGTCAAACCCCCAATAGTTAGTTTGGTCGTTTTCTTCTATAAAAAGGCTTCGATTTTCATTATTTCATGAGCTTAACCTTCCCAAACCTTTTCTTGAATATATTTGAGTCTTGGAAGAGTGTTTTTTAGTGCACCATTGTTCTAAAACTTGCACATCATTAGTGCACCTTTCAATCTTAGTTTTCTTATATCATTTGATCTTAAAATTTTTGTATTAGAATTTTGTGAGATCATTTATTTGTAAATCTTTGAGATGAAAAATCTAAGTGTGAGCTATCACTTAGGGATTCTCAAGTGTAGAGTATCACTTGAGAGGTTATTCAAGAGTGAGGTATCTCTTAAGGTTTGTAAAGGGTGTTTGGAGCCAAAAGTCCAAGAAGGTGGATTGGAACCATAATCCAATTGTATTGCTTGAAGACTTGGTTTGGAAACCTTGAATTAGTGGAACCTCAAGCTTAGGATTGAAGCTAGAGGAGAGTGGATGTAGGTCGAGTTGCGTCGAACCACTATAAAATCTTGTGTTTGCATTCTTTCTTTTCTACTATTTTACTTTATATACAATTGTCTTTATATTATTTTATTATATATTTGCATATAATTGTCTCTTACATTTACATATTTTAAATTTACAAAAAAAAAAAAAATCATCACCCAATTCAACCCCCTCTAAGGTGATTATCATAGGTTGGATTAGTCTAATCTTTCTAATAATATTAAATCATATTTTTTTGGAATTATGCAACATTAAGAGGGGATTGACAATAGAAATTTTTTTTTTTAAAAAAATTCCAACTATAACTAGCACTACCATATTCAGTGTATATGCCCTCATTTCCTGCATCTAGTGGAAGCTTCTGTTACTAGAAAGAAAATCAGAAACATAAAAAGTACTCGATATTGAATGAGGTACAGTGGATGGAGTTGGAGCCTGCCAATATTGATTTTATTTATATTTTAATATACAAATTATTTTTCAAATTTCAATTGGACTAACATAGGAGGTGACTACCCTTGACACATTAGGTAAGCTAGCTAAAAGAAATCCTTTATTCAGGTTAGTTAACTATAAGTATAAGAATGTTCTTCGGCTTGCATGTTGTGCCTTTTGTGTAAGAAGAATTGCTTCTCTCTTTTTTTTTTTCTTTTTTTTTTTCACATCAAATTATTAGAATATTAAAAAAAAGTTACAATTATATATTTCATCATAGGTACTTGTTATAATTGTGATTAAAGATGTCAGGGTTGAGTTTATTTTCATTATATATTTAACCCTATTATGTTTTTTAAGATTTTCTTAAGAAAGTGCAATCACAATTGAGAGGTGTTTTTCAAAAACTTCACTATTATATCTTTTATTTTTCTTGATTAGTGAATTATTGAATATTAATACACTTTGTAAATATTAGGATCACATTAATTGTCAAATTAGTTAAAAATCTCATATATACATATATATATATATATATATATATATATATATATATATATATATTTTTTTTTTTTTTTCTTCTTGTACATGGTTTGGTTAACAACCTCATATAATAGATTTGTGAATACTAAATAATATTTAATGAGAAGTGATACTTTTTTTTAGATCAAATTAAACTCATATGATATTTGAATTGCTGAACATAAAGATTATTAAGCCCTGAAGAAGTTAGAAAAGATGAAATATAGTGAAAATATTATAAATTTTATATTTTTAAATTCTTTATTTTTATATGAAATATGAATAAAATTAATAAAACCTAACAAAAAAACTATTAATTTTTTTTATCCACTTTTTTATTTTGTTTTTCTATTTTTTTCCCTAGTTTCAAACTTTCCATAATCCTTGTAATAAGGATCATATTTTTATTATCCACTTAAAAAAATAATTATATTCAAGGTGTTTGATAGCCAATTATAAACTAAAATAACAAATACCTTATTTTCTCTCACAAATTAACCATGTTTTATATCTCCAAAAGATAATTAAGATGTACTAAAAACAAAAAATTAGTTATAGTGAGATCCTATTGTGAAGTGTTATTGAAAAGGCTCCATAAAACTATTTCTAAAAACATTTTTTCAAATTCTTTGTAAAACAAAATTATATTTAGGAACCTAAAATGTCATTAACATTTTTTTTTATATTTTAAAATATGTTTTAGGTGATGTTTATTTTGTAGCTAAATAGAAAAAAACCTTTAAAATGTAAAATATTTTACTTTTTCTATTCAATTAAAAATAATTTATTAATATCAATCATCATAATTAAACTAAACTTATTAAAAACAAATTTACTCTAATTATTTTGATAAATATCAATAACTTACTTTTAATTTAATAAAAAAAACAAAAATATTTGATTTTTTTTTATTCAATCAAAAAACAAATATCACTTTATAAATAACTCTTACATATAATATTTTATTTCATTCATTATCCATATTTTATAATTATTTTTTAAAACAAATAAAAAATATCTTTTTTCCTAAAAAAATATATTTTATGGTTATAAAATATGGGTTTTTTTATTTAGTTAGGAAGAACAAAAAACCATTTTTTTAAAAAGTCATCAACCTTAGTCATATATATTTCAAAATTTCTTCTCTTTTCTAAACAAATATGGCTTATTTAAATAAATAATAATATTAAATCATATTTTTTTTGGAATTATGCAACATTAAGAGGGGATTGACAATAGAAAAAGAAATTAAAAAAATAAAATAAAATTCCATCTATGACTTCCACTGCCATATTCAGTGCATATGCACTCATTTCCTACATCTTGTGGAAGCTTCTTTTACCAGAAAGAAAATAAGAAAACATTAAAATAATTAAAACCAAACAAAACTGTACTCGATATTGAATGGGGTACAATTGACGGAGTTGGAGGCTGCCAATATTGATTTTAGTAACAAATCATTTTTCAAATCTCAACTGGACTAACATATTAGGTGACTGCCATTGAAACATTAGGTAAGCTGGCCAAAATAAATCCTTTATTCAGGTTAGTCAACTATAAGCATAAGTATGTTCTTTACTTTGTATCATTCGATAAACGTGTCTTTTGTGTAACACGAATTGCTTTTATTTATTTAATTCTCATTATTTCACATCAAATTATTAGAACATTAAAATAATTACTATAAATTATTCAAATTGTTATAGGTAAAAAAAAAAAAAAAAAGTTGTTCGACAACTATTTTTCAAAACAGTTGAAAAAAAAATGTTTAACAATCAAAAAATAAAAATTAGAAAACAATTTTTTATTTTTAAAAACAATAAATAATGTGTTTTCAAAAAATATTTTTTTATTGTTTTTTATTATTTTTTTATAATTTTTTAAAAAATAATTATGTAAATATATAGAAGGATTACAAATAAAGCACTGTATGTAAAAGTTATCTTTAAAACATATTTTAAAATATAGAAAACATGTTAAAAATATTTTAGATTTTGACATTTGTTTTATAAAAAATCAAAACATAGTTTTCAAAATTGTTTCAAAAAATAGTTACTAAACAAAACCAAAATTATCATTTTATTTTTGTTATTAAAAAATGAATTAAATAAGTAATTTAATAATATAACATCTATTTGAAAAGACAAGAAAAAACATTGAGAATCTATATTGAATTTCTTAATATTATTATCATGTTAGTAATACAAATTAATAAAGTGAATGATATTAAGTTTTTCTTGCAATGATTGGAAATGTGGTCATGCTTGTGGTATTTAATCCTTACCATGCATTTATTTCATAGATTTATAAATAATGAATAATATTAAAGAAGTTTATATATATATATATATATATATATATATAGATAGATAGATAGTAGTGTAAACATACATCATATTATTGCAAAGCAAATTCCATAATTGAATCAATCTTTCACTTAATTGATAATTAATATGGTTAAGGAATTACTTACGGTTAAACTCTTTACAACTTTTCAATGGATGTGTAATCTTTTTATGAGTTTTGCCATCTTGATCATTTTTAATTTGATATTTATGTTACGTTTGGTTTCGAAAAATTTGAAGGAAAGAAAATAAAGAGAAAAAGTAGAACTAATAAAAAAATAAAATTTAAATCGATCAATTATTTTCATTTGATACTTCAAATTCATTCATTTATTTAACTCTTTTAAATTATAATTAAATAATTTAAAAATACATAAGTTTTTTTACTAATTTTAATTATATTTGATTTTCTTTTGTATTTAAACTATGTTTTATTTTAAGAAAGTAAAAGAAAAAAAGTGTTAAAGAAAATAGTTTTTTATATTTGGTTTTATCATAAAAAATATAAAAAATATATATATATAATTAAAACTTATCAAAAATTTATATATTTTTAAATTATTTAATCTTTATATAATAGAAGGAAACAAGTCAAAAGAATTTGAAAAAACATATAAAAATAATTTATTAATCACTTTTTCTTCTTTATTTTCTTTCCTTTAAATTTTCGGGGAGCCAAACATACCTTTTATATTTTTTGGGAACCAAACATAATTGTAATAATTTGTTATATTTGATGAAATTACCTATAAACTAAAAATTTTAGAAACTAAAAGATAATGTTACCATAGTGAAATAAACGATTAGCCTTCAAAATTGAACAAATGAAGCAAAAAGAGCTAGAGCAAGTTCTGAGAAGGATGGAAGGTAACATGTTGGAATCATGCAAAATACACATGGCATATTCTATTAATATTTTCAACTTTATGGCCAACTTTAGAGTCAAGTCACCCTTTTCAAAGTCTCGTGCCCATGAATGAAAATGTCCCAATTGGAATGACGTAGATTGCATGACCACTTGACTATCTTTTTTCATCTTATTATTATTATTTTATTTTATTTTATTTTTTTTCTTACAATTGCTGAGATTAACGTGGGTTAGAGGTTTCAAGTCTCTTTCCTGGCCTCATAAAAAAAACCAAACCTTTGTTCTACTTTCTGCCTTTTAGACCAAGAAAAGATGTTTTTTAGACCATTGAAATCTTGGTTTAATTGCATGGCTGCAACTGAAAATTACAAGCTATCTAAATTTTAGCTCATAATAAAATGCCATAGTTTTTGGGCATACATTCATAGCTTTATTTTGTTGAAAGTTGTGAATTAATTATGACCATTATTAACTCATAAACTAAATTTTTTAGTCTTATTTAGACCATAAAAGCTCTATTTGGGGTGTTTTCAAAAATTGTTTTGAAAAGAGTTTTTGAAAATAGAGCAAAAGTCTACTTCAAAACTTGAAATATTATTAATATGTTTTCTATGTTTTTAAACATATTTTAAAAATAATTTTTTTATTTTTAATCATTCTTCGTATTTGATAATTATTTTTTAATACAACTTTTAAAAAACAAATTAAAGTAATTCAAAACATCTCAAAGATATAATTTGAAAAAAATATCTTATTTTTTTATTGTCAATCATATTTTCTTGTTTTTTTATGTGGAATATAAAATTATTTTCAAAAATAATTATCAAATAGGGTCATAGGTTTTTTAAAATTGTTTTTAATATCAGTTTGAAAATAATTATTTTCAATTACAAAACCTTGATAAAAACTCAAATACAAAAAGTAGTTTTTTTTTTTTTTTTTTGCCCTTTTTTTTTTTTTTTTTTTTTTTGTGAATGTAAAATATAGTTATATACCATATAAAAATTCTTAGGTTAAGTTTAGTTCTTGAAAAATACTAAGAAAAAAAAATGTTAAAAAAATGATTTTCCCATATTTGGTTGTAGTATAAAAAATATCAAATCAAATCAAATATAATTAAAATTGGTTAGAAACTTATACAATTTTAAATTATTTAATTTTTATACCAATTAATTAAAATAACTAAAATAAGTTTGAAGTAGCAAATAAAAATAATTTATGCACTTTTAATCTATTTTTTATTTTCCTTCTATTTTTCCTTTTTCTTCTATTTTTCTTTTATATTTTCTTTTTCTTGTATGTTTCCTCAAATTTTCTAAAAGCAAACATAATCTTATAGTATCCTTCATACTTTCAATTATTTCACAAAACATCTTAAAAATCAAAACACATGAAAATAACTCATATTTATTTTAGAAAATGTCTCTTTTTTTTTTTTTTTTAAGAAAAAATTTTAAAAACTATTTAAAAAAAAAAAAATCAAACATAGAAAACAATTTTTTTGCTCCCACCGAGGAAGAGAAAATTGTTTTCAAAACTAAACTTTTGGTCAACTAATGGCTTAAGAATAACATTTAAAGTTTTTTTGGATGAATTTCTATACTTAATTTTATTAAAAGAATTTATAGATTGAAAAACAACTTATCATAGAAGTTAAGAACACATGACTTCTCTCGTCCCAACCCATTTTTTAAGCATAGACTTGGACTTCAAGTCTTCAACTTCTAGCCTAAGTAAAACACAAAAACTTGGTGCTCGTTTTTACAATTTTTTGTTAAAAACAATTTGCTTTTAGATTTTAAGTAAATGATTTATTTTTATATATTTTTTATAACTTATTACAATTTTTTTATTGGATAAAAAAGTCAAAATATTTAACTTTTTTTAAATAAAAAAAAAGTGATATGTTGGTTTTTTTATTTATTTACTAATGCTTAATAAAAATAAAGTATTTTAAAAATAAATAATTTAATATTTAACACTATTAAATATTATTTAATTTTAAATAAAAAAATAAATATCACCTTAATCTAAACAAAGTACATAGCTTTTGATGTTGTAAAACTGTGTGGGATATTTGCAATGTAAGTTTAATAATCTATGATCTTTTGCACTTTATAATTCCTACATTAGAATTATTTTTCTCAGACATGAAATTGAATATCATAGGGAAAAAAATAGTTTTTTTAAAATCTATGTATGATTCTTGAAAAGTACTTTAAAAGAAAAAAGAAAAGAGTGAAGGAAAGTTAAGGGAAGATGCCTTAATAGTTAACCTACACTATGTTTGGCTATTGAAAATTTTGACAAAATGAAAGTAGAAAAAAATATAAATTTAGAATTAATTAATATTTTCAATATATTTTCTTGTTTCCATAGTATTTCTTTCTTAAAACCAAGTATGAGATAACAAATTATTATTTTTCCCTTAAACTCTATGTTCCATTTAGGACTTGTTTGGAGATTGTTTTAAAAAACAATTTTCTAACTCAAATAATACTATGACAAACTTTTGATAATATATATATATATATATATATATATATATATATGAATTTGTTTTGAAAATATATCATTTTTTATAATAAATTTGAAGTGTTTTTAATTTTGAAATAAAGGGATTGTTTTGACAAGTTTTACATGAAAAAGAATAAGTTAAGAAAATTATTTCTTAATATTAGGGTTTCAAATATAATTTTATTATTGAAAACTATTTATTTTTAAATGAGAATTTTTTTTTTAAATCTCAAAAACTCTTATGAAAACTAATTTTTAAGAATTTTCTTTTTGAAAATGTTCCCAAATTATGATTTTATTTCATTTTTCACCATATTTCCTTAGATTATGTTTGGTTTTTGGAAAGTAATAAAGAAAAAAAAAATGTTAAGAAAAATGATTTTCTCAAATTTTGTTGTATTTTAGAAAATTTCAAAAGAAATTAAATATAATTAAAATTAATTAGAAATTTATGCGTTTTAAAATTATTTAATCTTTATATTTATGATTTAAAATAAATAAAATAAATTTAAAATAGTAAATAAAAATAATTTATAAATTTTAACTTTAATTTTTCTTTTTCTTCACTTTTCTTTCTTTTTACTTTTTCTTGTTATCTTCTTTCCCTCGTAAAGATATGTTTAGTTTTAAGAAAAATTTAGAGAAAACTAAAAGGAAAAAAAAATGGAAGAGAAGGAAAGTAAAGAAAAATAAAATATTTTATTTAAAATTAATAAATTATTTTTATATATCACTTGAAATTCAATTAATTTATTTTAAATCTTTTATTTTCCGGCAGCCAAACATGGGTTAAAACTTTTCAAGAATCAAAGCCCAACGCATGCTGTTTTGTCCCCTCATGAGAAGCCCACGAATACCACTTATATGTGGCTTAATTAAATGGTGAGTACTTTTGGTAAGAAGAGCACCTGGAGGAAGTCAACACCACAGATGCTAATTTTTTTTCACAAGAGAGAGATGACAAGTTTGGCTATCTCAAGTAATTTTCTTTGCCTTTCACAAAATCCAACATAACTTTTAGATTTTAAATCTTATGAAAAAGTTGGATTTTCAAAAGATATATCATAGACATCACAGCATATATGTTCCAAAAGAGAGGATAGATTTATAGGACTGCTTCTCTTAGAGACATACACACACATATAGAGAGAGCGAGAGAGAAACGATCATGCATACACATGATCCTCCAGGGAAAACTGTTAAGACTACAATGCTTTTACCAATATCTTAAGCCTTCATGTCCATTGTAGAAACCATCTGAGTACAAGAGCTCTCCAGAAAGTGGGGGATGAAATAAAATCTCTGGGTCCACCATTGGAGCCATGGAATCATTTGGTATGTAGTAGTTGTCTGCAAAAAATGGTTCTGTCCAGAAATTTCCACTGAGTTCTGCAACTGTTTCCATGGAAGCCAAGCTGCTGCAATCATATGAAGCACAGTTGCTGCTGTTACCTCCTGCAGCACTACTGTCTGTGGTTGAGGATGAGGTTTCAGTACTAGAGGATGGCTGTGGGGAAAATGGGTAGCTTTCAAGAATTTGAGAAGCAATTGGGTGTACAACAGATTTATTTTGGCTTGTTTCACGTTGGGAGAGACCATTGGAGATGAAGTTTGCTTCATGGGAAGCTGTCTTTTGCTTAATCAACCGTTTCTTGAGGTTGGTATGCCAGTAGTTTTTTATCTCATTGTCTGTTCTTCCTGGTAACTGAGCTGCAATGGCAGACCATCTGCAAAACAAAAATACCGAAAAATCAATCATTTCCTATCCATCCATACAATTCCTTAGTAGGATTTGCCAAGGTTTGAATGAAGTTGAGATCAAGTAGTAATTAATCACCTGTTCCCGAGCGATGCGTGTAATTTGATGATGGTGTCTTCTTCTTCTTTGCTATAATTCCCTCTTTTGATGTTTGGTCTTAGATAATTCATCCACCGCAGCCTGCAACTCTTCCCGCAGCGCATTAGACCTTCAAAAAGAGAGCAAAATTACTGATCAGCAAGCAGCCAAATGGGGAATGCTATCATGATATCAACCACACACCCCCAATTCAATTACCACCCATACAATTTTCAGCTTTTCAAAAATGTATTCTTCCTAATCAATCTAGAAGAGAACCAAGAAAATATTTCATATTTGTCCAGGATGGTGCGATTAACAGTCAGGAAAATCATAAAATTTGAAACAAATGGAACAAAATTACACCAACCCAGATGAATATTCATGAATTCCACCACTCCCATTAACCGAAAACCGAGCTTTTTTTGGTTACCTGCATACTTGGGAAGCCGACGCCAATTCCAACACCCATATCTAGTAATATAAGCTACGAGCTTATGATCCTCCTCTGGAGTCCATGTACCCTTCTTCAATCCACTCTTATCACAGCAAGGAGTCCTCACCATCTCCTCTTTTTCTTTTCTTTTTTTCCCTTTTTCTCTCTCTTTCAAAGGAGTAGTTTCCTAGCTCTTGTCCAGAACTCCAACGTCTGGTCAGCTATTTATATACACTATGACTTCAATGACCAAAACGTGTCGCATGCCATGCTCTAGAATATTGAGGGGGGACCTCCAAGAAGATTCATATGCGGAACTCCCTTAAATATGTTTAAACTCGCAATGGTAATCTGGGAGGTTGAAACATGTACATATGACGACTGCCCTATGCTTCTAGGAAACTCCCAGGTAACCTTTTTTCATATGTGGGTATACATCAAAAAGTACTTTCAATCAAGTGGATGTGCAAAACCTGTTTGATTCCAAGCATGTTTCACAATTTTTTTGGCTCCTTCTAATCTACTGGTTTAGATTCTCTCCCTTTGTCAAATATAAATTCATGCCAATGATCCTATAAGGAAATAACACATTTTTTTTTATATACACAATGATCTACTTGGGAAAATTTCATCAAAAGTACAATTAGACTTGTAGGTAAGGATAGAGTTTAGTTTGTTTTAACAAAAAAAAAAAAAAAAAACGCATTTAACAATCAAAAACCTGTTTCATGTTTTATGTTTTCTATCTTAATAGACTGTTTTTTGTCAAATATAAATTCATGCCAATGATCCTATAAAGAAATAGCACATTTTTTTTTATATACACAATGATCTACTTGGGAAAATTTCATCAAAAATACAATTAGACTTGTAGGTAAGGATAGAGTTTCACAATTAGAGTTTGTTTTAACCAAAAAAAAAAAAAAACACGTTTAATAATTAAAAACCTGTTTCATGTTTTATGTTTTCTATCTTAATAGAGTGTTTTTTTATTTTCACTTATTTTTTAAAAATTGTTTTAAAAAATAATTATATAAATATATAGAATAATTAAAAATAAAGCATTATATAAAAAATACATATATTTTTAAAACATATTAAAAATATGTTAAAACTATTTCGAGTTTTTAAATAGAATTTTATTTTTAAAAATATCGTACAATAATTTTTAAAAAATATTTTTTAAAACAATTACCAAATATGAAATTGACTTCTCTATTTAATGATAAAAAATAGAAAAATAGACCCGTTGAATTCTACATTTAAAACTTTTATTTTAAGTATATTTTTATTAAAGATAAGGTTATTATCAATGTTTTCGAAAATTTTAATTAAATAAAAATATGCATAAAAGTATTGGAATTCACATTGGAGAGTTTTAGTTGTTTTACATGGTGCTTTTAATATTTGAAAAAGATATCTTAGAATTATAAAACTTCTTCTAGTACTTGTACATATAACTTTTAAGGGGATTACTAAATGGATTGAATAAAAAAAATATTAATTTTCTAGTATAATTCGTGTATTTATATCAATTAGGACTTTAGGAATTAGGTCACATCAATATCATTACGTCACACTCTAAATTCCATTATCAAAAAAAAACTATAATGGAGAGCCCCACAAATCTTGAGGCCAAGAATGATGCTTGGAAAAAGCTGAACACTGGGACCAAATAGTCAGGCTGTCGAGGCCAAAAATTTCCCATCCATACATGGGAAAATGTCATTAATTTCAATCCTATTTTCTAGGTTTTGAAATATTTGCATCTTTTGCTTGAATGTAAATCTTTCCTACATAAGTGGATGTGAACAAAGACCAAAATATTGGGATACATCGATATATCATATACCGGATAAGAAGGATATGATATATAAGTAAAATATATCGTTTAACGGAAATATCGAAAAATATATGTGATATATCAAATATATCGGTAATCACGGCAATACAATCAAAATATCGGCCTTAAATGAGAAAATATCATTGAAATTTGAGAGATATATAAAATATATCAGAGATATATGAGTGAAAAATCAATAAAAAAAATTAAATTATTATAAATAAGTTAATTTTAATTATCTTATAATTTATTTTGCATACTAATTAAATATAAAATTATAAATAAAATTATCAATATTTTTAAATAAAAATATTTTATCAAAATGTACCAATATTTTTAAATAAAAATTATAAATATATTTAAATCACATAATTAATATATTTACAATAATTTAATTTTAAATTAATTATTTTATTTTATTTTGATATTCAAGCATATTGAAAATAAATTAATTTAGTACATTTTTAAGTTATTATAACATTGAATTTAAATTACTACATTTTTAAAATTAATTAATATATTTTTAATAGAGGTAAATAAATTAATTTAACATAGTAATATATTTGAATCACATAATTAGTATATTTATAATAATTTAACTTCATAATGAGTGTAGACTTACAAAATTCACATTTCTTATTAATTGATACTATATAATTAAATTTAATATCACAAATCATATTATACATATATCAATTTCTTCAACAAAATAATTTTAAAATGTTTATTATACTTTTAATTTCATTTTTTATGAGTTTTTTCTTACATTTTTCTAAGTATTGATCAATTTTTTGTTTATCAATATTTTATGCTAAAATATCATTGATATATCTCCAATATCTGTAAAATCAAAGTACCAATATATCCGTAATTATCGATATTTTTATCATTGGATGTGAAACACATTATTATTAAAAAAAATATATCTATCCTAAAATTTTTGAAATTTTAATTGAAATTAATTTAAAGTGAAAGATTTTCTTATTTTAGTTCTTGAAAATTAAAGAAATTTGTTATCATTTTCATTATCAAACAATATTTTTCTTATTTATAAGACATCATAGTTTTGTAGAGGAATTTGAGAGAAAAAAGTTCAATGAAAAGTGAAATCAATAATTTTTGAAATAAAAGAGATAGTACAATTTTTTCCACAAAGTACCGCGGGTTCATTGAATTGAAAAGACAAAAATGAAAAGACAAACAATAATTCTAATCCGTTAGTACTCTTAGTTTCAATTTCAATGACTCTTCTTTTGTCTATGTCTTTATTTATAAATCATTTTCCAAATCTGTTATATAACATAAAAATTAAATAAAATTTGAGGAAAGATTACACTCAATAATTTCTTTCAAAATCAAACCAAATCTTATTAACCATAATCACTACATTGTATATCAAATTTAATATAAATTAATGTTTTTAAAAATTAATATTATATTAACACTAGAAAAGTTACCCCTTTCTCATTGAATTTCACCAAAAATTATATATATTATAATATATCTCAAAGCTCGGAAAGCCTTTGATATTATTAACAAAAATATATTTTTAATGTATAATTCTTTTATTTTTTTATTTTTTTTCCAAGTAAAACTCAATCAATCTACTTTTAAAATCCTAAAACGTTAAACTTACTATTATACCTAACCCTTAAACTATTATGATCAACTCGGTGAGTGGTGAAAATCTTGATTTTTATTTTTCTTTCTTTCAATTACATCTTTTAGATCATTACAGTTGTTATAACTATCACATCTCATTCATTACAATGATATTTGCTGTAACTACGATATTATCTTTTTATTTTTTTATTTTTATATTTAAAAAAGAAAGAGAAAAAAGATGACAATAATTACAATATGTTTGGTTTTCTTCTCATTATTTTAAGAAAAAGTAAAAAAGACATATTTAGACTCGAACATTACGTGGTGGGTTTAGGGTTTTAAAGTTTTCACAAAGATTAAAAATTTGACCAAAAAGGTTTCATTAAAGATTCAAAAAGTATAAACGAAGCACGCCGATTTTAAACCTTTATCCTTTCTCTTGGCTATAAGGGATGAACTATACACTTTAATAACAAACACCAACACAATTCTTTAAAAATGACCTCAAATTTTAAGAGGAATCTACCAGAAAAACCAGATAGCAAATAGAACATACACCAAATACCCACCACTAATTAATATTCAAAGTAAAAGTAAACCCCATTGGTAGGTCCATATCAAAAGAGCCATGGCCACTTTTTTACTTTTAAAAGAGGTTAGAAAGGGAAAATAATGTTGAAAGTACACCCAAATATGTTCACATATGGGGTAGAGAACGAGTCATGGTCAAGCACAGAACTAAGGGTGACCCCAATTGGAAGATGACCCCTCACTCTTATTATTAAAGACACATAGCAATCAAACCTGCCAAAGGTGAAGTTTTCACACCATTGTATGAACACCAGACTCGGTCCTACTGCACATTTGAATACCCTTGATAGTCTCTGTACTCTGTGTGTAACCTTTTTATTATCTTTTAAGACCGGCCACAGAAATGAAAATTTTTCGCCAAATTGTGGGACCCTATTCAGTGACAATTATTCAGTGATGAAGATGTGTAGGGGGCGGCAATATTGATTTGTAGAGCCTTTGAAAAATTGACACCCTTGATAGATTTTTTTTCCTCCATGATAACACCTGTATGACTGAAAAGGAAGTTTTCCGTCCATGAGACATTTTGTCATATCATTTTTATGATAAGAAAGAAATTTTCCCAAAAAAAAAAAAAGTACAGTAAATTGGGAGAAAATATCAAAGGACTGTAAATTAAGAAAAAAGTAAGTTTGCACGAAAATTGATTAGTTCAACCATTATAACCTTTGTAAAATTATTTACACACTTTTTTTTTTATTGCTTAAATATGGGAGGGAATATAAAAATAAATAAATTTATGAATAGTTATATTTCATATTTCTAAAAAAAATAGATGGAATTATTTTTTGTGATTTTTTTATTTCTTTTCTTTTTTTTTTTCTTTTTTTTTTTAGAAATAATTTAGTTTAATGCAAAGAATATTAATTTTAATCCACAAAACTAAAATAGCAAAAATTTTGCAATGGAACAAATAAATTAAATTAAATTAAATAAACACTGAATATTGAAATGAAAGATCATTGCATCATATTCCATGTGTTCAATGGTCCACCTCAATCAGTTTATGAGGTGTGGAAAAATCAACCTTTTAAAAAGTAGGAAAAAAAAATGAAAGAAAAAGGAAAAGAATGAAGTCGTGATTCAGGCCTGGAGGAAAGGAAAATGAAAAGGAAATCATAGCCTTATTATTTATTTGCTTGAGAATTTTGCAATCTGTTGACTCGGATAAGGGCAAGCTAAAGGCATTAAAAACGGTCACAGAGTCTTTGAAAGTCAAAAGATGACTTTGAATTGCATTGGAAGGAAGGAGGCATTTCCACACATGCAGATTCCATTTGCCCATTTTAATTCAAGCCTTTCCTTGCTTACCGGCAATTTATATTGACATTAAAAAAAAAAAAAAAAAAAAAAAATTAAAGAGAGAGAGAGAGAGAGAGAGAGAGAGACATAAAAAAAAAAATTAAATTTAAAGAGAGAGAGAGAGAGAGAGAGAAATATCTGTTTACATCTTATAAATTTTTATTATGGAAAATAAAATATATTATGTTTTCATTTTATAAATTTTTCTCTCCAAAGTGTATAGTATTTTTCTTGGTTCACTTTTTATTTTTTTCTCTCTCTTTTTATTTTTTTCTATAATCCTTTACCTGTGAAGGTAACATGTTCCAATTTCAAAGCCCAAGTCAAGTCAAGCAAACCACTAATTATAAAAAAAAATGATTTTATACCAAAATAAAGTTATTTTTCCATTCTTTGGTCAAGTTATATTAATAATAGTTTAAGTTAATGATTTTAATTTTATCCTTTTCACATATATAATATTTTTTTATTTATATGTTTTTCTCTTTCTACTTTAAACAAATTTATTTATCCTTTAAATTCTTCTTCTTGATGTCATTAATATGAAACCATCACATTTAAAGTTGAAAAAATCTCGGCGAAGATTATGTTCATAATTTATCGTGTTAGTTGGACTAAACAAACTTCTAATAGGAAAAATAATAAATAAATAAAAAATTGTTCATTTCATAATTTATTGTCACAATTAGGTAGAGATTTGAATTTGATTAAAAATAAAGAAATAGATTTATATCATCTTTAATAACTAAAAACAAATGAGTTGCGGGTAACATGTGTTCTTGACTTCCAAGTCTAAGTAAAAAAAATATATTAATTGCTAAGAAATAACTTCATGACTAAGACGAAGACCATGTTTCTATTTAATAGGTTAGGTAACATGGGTAATAGTTTAATCCAACAAATTAAAATTTTTTATTTCACTTAAGTTTCAATCGATTGATGAGGAACTTTCAAACATGATAACTTTGTGAAAAATAATATTTGAACTTAATTTTCAACAAATGCTAAATCAAGCACAAAATACCAAGCTTGTTAGTCTCATTCGGTGTCATGTAGGGGGTTTTATTATACCCAATTATATCTAAATAAACAAGTAATATTAGATTATATTTGAAGTAACTTATAAGTTTTGGCAAGTTAGAATTCAATTTTTTTTTTATTCTCTCTTTTTTTTTTTTGCCACACTTTGTTCCACAAAATATAAACAATACTTTTCCTAATTTTCTCCCTTAACCTTTTCAGGTCCAAGTCAATAATCATTAAAAAGACTCATGACTATCAATAACGCTTTCATCAAATGTTTATTTCAAAAAATACATAAGTTTTATAATTAATTATTTAAATTTTATGTCTTTTAGACTAAGATGAATAATTTTACCTTAGTCTTAGTCTTTAGACAATCATAACGACTTTATTTTTACTTTTTCTTTTATTTCTCATTTTCTATCGAAAAGTTTTTTTTGTCTATGAACACCTCTTTATTTTTTTTTTTTTTAGTTCAACACTAATAATGCACTGTCTTTATTTCTTTTTGGATCTATATATATTGCAAAAAGTAATACAAATGTACAACGAAATTTAAACTTTCTTGTTTGGTTTACCTTTAAAATATAAATTAAACAAAAATTATGAGTTCATAATTATTGTCTTAGTTGTATTAGACAAACTTGTATTTAGAAAAATTAATTAATTATATAATTTTATCATCATCATTTAGTAGGTATTTTAATCTAATATTTTTTAATGATCATAAATAAATAAATAAATTCATATCGTTTTTTAAAGACTGAAAACATATAAATAAAGGTAACATATTACTAACTTTCAAGTCCGAGTCATACGAATACAAGAATTACTAAAAAACTTAAAGACCATGACTATAACCATATTTTTATTTAGTAGGTCCAATAACATTGATATGTAGTAGTTTAACCTAATAATATTAATCTTTCAACTTCACCTAAACTCCAATCAATTAATGAGGAACCTTCAAACACGATATCTTTGTTGAAAATAATATTCTTCAAATATGATATATTTGTCAAAAATACTGTTTGGCACAAATAAATTAAACTTATCTTTTATGAACTTAATTTTTTAACAAACCTAGAACTAAGTTAGGTGCAAAACAAGAAGGTTGTCATTCTCATTCAATGACATGTCGGGGGCTTTATTATATCAAATTGCATCAAAACAAACAAATAATTGGATTATATTAACTAACTTATGAGTTTAGCAACAATTTAAAATTAAAAATCTCTTTCTTGTTTTATTTTTCTCTTTATTGATAACACTTTTTTATTAAAAAATATATATAATATTTTTCCCCCTTTACGGGGTAACCTTTTCAAAAGACTTTTGTTTTTTCCCTTAAACTTTTTTAGATTCAAGTCAATAATTACTAAAACACAATTCATGACCATTGACAAAACCTTCACCAGATGTCTGGTGTAGAGCCGACAAAAGTATTACATTTTGGTTTTAAAATTTTAAGCTTGAATACTTTTTACATAAAAACAATAACTTTTTAAGCAATTATCATCTTTTTATTTTTATTCTTTTATGTTTATATTTTTCCTTTTTTACCGGTCTTTGAGCAATTAGCTCCATTTTAATATTGCACTCTCCATATCTCTTTTAGGGTTTGTATATAACATGAAAGTTCTAGGAAATAGAAAATAAACAAAACGATCCTAAATTTTCAAAAGTAATATGAAACTATCGCTTTAAAGTGGAAAAAAAAAAGAGTAAATGACAACTACTAAGAAACTTCATGACCATGACTGAAATCGTATTTTTTTTAGTAGGTTAATAACATTGATATGTAGTAGTTTAACTCAACAATATTAATTTCTTTAACTTCACTTAAGCTTCAATCAATTAAATGAGGAACCTTCAAACATGATATCTTTTTCAAAAATAATGTTTGGCATAAATAAATGAAACTTACAAAAACTTGTTTAGCTCAATAATATTAATTTATTTAACTTCCCTTAAACTTCAATCAATTAACAAGGAACCTTCAAACATGATATCTTTGTCAAAAATAATGTTTGGCACAAATAAATAAGACTTACAAATATTAAACTTTTCTTTTATAGACTTAATTTTTAACAAACCTAAAGCGAAGTCAAGCACAAAACAAGAAGCTTGTGATTCTCATTCAATGACACATGGGGGTTTAATTATACCAAATTGCATCAAAACAAACAAGTAATGAGAATATAATAACTAACTTACAAGTTTCGCAGCAAATTTGAATTCACAATCTCTTTCTCATTTTTCCTCTTTCTCTTCATTGATAATACTTTTTCACAAACAAAATATGTGCAATAATTTCCTCCTTTACGAGGATACCACTTTAAGAAGACTTCTATTTTCTCCCCAAACTTTTTCATATTCAAGTCAATAATTACAAGAAAAACAATTTATGACCATCAATAAAACCTTCACTAGATGTCTATTACAGAGACTGTGAAAGTATTACATATTAGTTTTAAAATCAATAACTTCTATACTTTTTACATCAAAACAAATCACTTTCTAGATCGTTGCTATCTTTTTATTTCTACTCTTCTATTATATATATATATAACCAAAGTCCTTGAACAATGGACATCTCTTTATTTCTAAATTTTATTTTTAGTTCCATTTTGTATTGCACTCTCTATATTTCTTTTAGGGTTCATATGCAATACCGAAAGCTCTAGGAAATGGGAAGTCGGTAAAAATCTTAAATTTCCTTGCTTAATTTACCTTAAAATACAAAGGAAAATCAAATTCAATTAAAGTTATTTAAAAATTTAAATACTTTCAATTTTTTTATTCTCCATATAAAAATGAATAATATTGATAAACCATGGCAGACAAAAAAAAAAAAGAAAAAGGAAAAAAGAAAAAGGTTATCAAGCTTAATCTTACTTTCTATTTCTTCTTTTTCTTTCCTTATCCTCATTTTCTTTTTCTCCACTTTCCTCACTAATTGTTATGCTCCACATAGATCCCTAAATTGGTCAAAGGGTTTTGAGAGTCTGGGACCCTCTTGCCCAATTTAGTGCCTCAGTGATCTAGTCTAATGAATTGGTGATTAAGATAGTGTGAGTTGCATTGCATTGGTGATAATTAATCAAAATTAATTAACTTATTTTTTTAGACTTTTTAATATAAAATAACATTGTAGCATTATTTTTAAGTGTAATTAAATTGTGTTCATATAAATTTAATTTTTAAAAAAACTATCTATTTTCTTAGATTCACATACAGTGGTTTAACTTAACAAGCTATGAGAAAGATTAAACTAGGTAATTAAATTAGATATTAGTCATAACTAAATTGTTCAGTTTTTTTTTTTTTTTTACAAGAGCTCAAGGTGGGTTTAATTGAAAATCAATCATAGAGAAAATATTTGAATTTAATTATCTTGTGTGACTCAAACCACATTTGATCAATAAAAAATAAATAAAGGTAATATGCTTTTGACCTTCAAATTTAAGTCAAGGTAATATCTTAATTACCAAGAAATGGCTTAGGAATAAAACAAAAGTCGGTATTTCCAATTAATAGGTCAATTTGAGAATATACCAAATTACATCAAAATGAACAAGTAATGAGAATATAATAACTAACTTACAAGTTTGACATCAAATTTGAATTCACAATCTCTTTCTCGTTTTTCCTTTTTTTCTTCATTGATAATACTTTTACACAAACAAAATGTGTATAATAATTTCCTCCTTTACGGGGTGACCACTTTAAGAAGACTTCTATTTTCCTCCCAAATTTTTTCAGATTCAAGTCAATAATTACAAGAAAAATAATTTATGACCATCAATAAAACCTTCACTAGATGTCTATTGCAGAGATTGTGATAGTATTACATATTAGTTTTAAAATTAATAACTTCTATACCTTTTACATCAAAACAAATCACTTTTTAGATTGTTGTCATCTTTTTATTTCTACTCTTCTATTTTATATATATATATAACCAAAGTCTTTGAACAATGGACATCTCTTTATTTCTAAATTTCATTTTTAGTTCCATTCTGTATTACACTCTCTATATTTCTTTTAGGATTCATATGCAATACCGAAAGCTCTAGGAAATGGAAAGTTAGTAAAAATCTTAAATTTCCTTGTTTAATTGACCTTAAAATACAAAGGAAAATCAAGTTCAATTAAAGTTATTAAAAAATTTAGATACTTTCAATTTTTTTATTCTCCATGTAAAAATGAATAATATTAACACACCATGGCCGACAATAAAAAAAAAAAAAAAAAAGTTATCAAGCTTAATCCCACTTTCTATTTTTCTTTTATCTTCTTTTTCTTTCCTTATCCTCATTTTCTTTTTCTCCTACTTTCCTCACTAGTTGCCATGCTCCACATAGATCCTTAAATTGGTCAAAGGGTTTTGAGAGTCTGGGACCTCTTGCCCAATTTAGTGCCTCAATGATCTAGTCCAATGAATTGGTGATTAAGATAGTGTGAGTTGCATTGCATTGGTGATAATTAATTAAAATTAATTAACTTTTGTTTTTAAACTTTTTAATATAAAATAACGTTGTAGCATTATTTTTAAGTGTAATTAATTTGTTTTCACATAAATTTAATTTTAAAAAATGCTATCTTTTTTCTTAGATTTACACACAGGGGTGGAACTTGAGCAAGCTACAAGAAAGATTAAACTAGGTAATTAAATTAGATATTAGTCATAACTAAACTGGTTTTTTTTTTTATACAAGAGATCAAGGTGGGTTTAATTGAAAATCAATAATAGAGAATCTATTTGAATTCAATTATCTTGTGTGAACTCAAACCACATTTGATCAGTAAACAATAAATTAAGGTAATATGCTTTTGACCTACAAATCCAAGTCAAGGTAATATCTTAATTACCAAGAAATGACTTAGGAATAAAACAAAAGTCGGTATTTCCAATTAATAGATCAAATAATATCCTTAATAGCTTAATTTGAGGACTTGACTTTCTAATTTCAATTAAGTTCTTAAATGAATAAAAAACCTTCCAATATTACATAATATCTTTGTCAAAAATAATGTTTGACACAAATAAATAAAACTTACAAGTACTAAACTTATCTTTTATAGACTTAATTTTTAACAAACTTAAAGCTAAGTCAAGCATAAAACAAGAAGCTTGTGATTCTCATTCAATGACACATGGGGGTTTAATTATACCAAATTGCATCAAAACAAACAAGTAATGAGAATATAATAACTTACAAGTTTCGCAGCAAATTTGAATTCACAATCTCTTTCTCATTTTTCCTCTTTCTCTTCATTGATAATACTTTTTCACAAACAAAATATGTACAATAATTTTCTCCTTTAAGGGGTTACCACTTCAAGAAGACTTCTATTTTCCCCCAAACTTTTTCAGATTCAAGTCAATAATTACTACAAAAACAATTTATGACCATCAATAAAACCTTCACTAGATGTCTATTGCAGAGACTATGAAAGTACTACATATTAGTCTTAAAATTAATAACTTTTATATTTTTTACATCAAAACAAATCCCTTTCTAGGTTGATGTCATTTTTTTATTTCTACTCTTCTATTTTATAATTTTTCTTTTTAACCAAAGTGTTTGAACAATGGACATCTCTTTATTTCTAAATTTAATTTTTAGTTCACTTCTAATAATGCACTCTCGATATTTCTTTTAGGGTTCATATGCAATACTGAAAGCTCTAGGAAATGGAAATTAGGTAAAAATCTTAAATTTTCTTGTTTAGTTTACCTTAAAATACAAAGGAAAATCAAATTTAATTAAAGTTATTTAAAAATTTAGATAGTTTCAAATTTTTTGTCCTCTATTTAAAAATGAATAATATTAAAAGAACATGGTAGAAAAAAAAAATGTTGTCAAGCTTAATCTTACTTTCTATTTTTCTTTGATCTTCCTTTTCTTCCCTTGTCTTTTTCTCCTACTTTCTAGACTCTTCAATTGCACAAAGGATTTTGAGAGTCTGGGACCCACTTGCCCAATTTGATGCTTCAAGCATCAGGTGATAATTAAGATGGTGTGAGTTGCAATGCATTGGTGGTAATTAATTAAAATTAATTAATTATTTTTAAAAAAAATTAATATAAAATAACATTAAAGCATCATTTTTAAGTGTAACAATTTGTGTGGATATAAATTTAATTTTTGAAAACGCTATCTATTTTCTTAGATTTACATAGAGGGGTTGAACTTGAGCAAGCTGTGAGGAATATTAAATTAGGTAATTAAGTTAAATATTAGTTGGAACTTAACCAATTTTTTGTTTGATACAAGAGCTCAAGGTGGGTTTAGTTGAAAATCAATCATAGAGAAAATATTTAAATTCAATTATCTTGTGCGAACTCATGCCTCGTTCGATGAGTAAAAAATAAATAAAGATAATATGCTTTTGACCTACAAATCCAAGTCAAGCTAATATCTTAATTACCAAGAAATGACTTAGGAATATGACAAAAGTCGAATTTTTAATTAGTAGGTCAAATAATATCCTTAGAAACTTAATTTGATAACTTGACTTTCTAATTTCAATTAAGTTTTTAAATGAATAAGAAACCTTCCAATAAAAGAACATTGCCAAAAATAAATGTTTGACATAAATAATTAAAACTTACAAAAATTAAAATTTTCGCTTATGAACTTAATTTTTAATAAATTGAGAGTTGAAGTCAAGCACAAAACAACAAGCTCGTCATTCTCATTCGAGGTCATGTTTGGGTGTTTTCTTGGACTAAGTTGCATCCAAACAAACATTTTTGAGGTAACGTTTTTCTTTTCTTTCTTCATAGACAATATTTATTATTATTATTGGTTTAGCTCTACAATGCTTAATTCTCCATGTTGCTTTTAACCTTCATTTTCATCATAGTTGGTGTTAAGAAAAGGGGAAAAAAAAGGAAGAATTAGAGTAAATGTTAAATTCTTTTCTTTGTTTTCCTTTGAAATTGCAAAGAAAAATAGCATATAAAGAGATTGTTATAAATTTATGTATTTTACAATTTTTTATTCTATATATAAAATAAAGAAATATTTTCAAAAATATAATAAAAATATTTATCAAATTTAATCATATTTTCTATTTCTCTTTTACTTTTCCTTCCTTTTTCACCCACTTTCGACCTTCCTTTTCATTATTCAAGTGTAGCATAAAAGCCCATTTCTCAAGTTTCCACTTGGCCAAGGTATTGGTGATTGGGCTGATGGTCAGGCCCAATTTTCTTGTACCTGTTATTAACCCAGCCCATGCTCCAACAAAGGCTTGCATATATCATGTATGGATAAAATTGAATAATTTTTTAATTTTTTTTTAACAAAAAATAATATTTTGGGCCTCATTTGCTGCTGTCTGCAAATCTGATTACAATTTTCTTGTAAAAACTTTTATTCTATAATGTTTCTATCAAAATTAGTTCTATCGATTGATTAATATTTGGACATAAATAAAAAAATGTTTTTAATAATGTTTTTGATATTATGTTATACAACAAAAAAACAAAAAACAAAATAATAATAATAATAATAATAATTATAAAAAAGAAAAAAGAAAAAACATCTACCAAGTGACAATACAATAATCATTAGTGATTCTTTAAATTTTTAAAAGTATAATTTTTATACTTCCTCAAATACTTATTTTTTGTTAAAAGAAAAATACTTCCAAATATTAAGGAGAGCATGTTAGAGAGTGATTTTGAGACTATCAAAGTGGTTATTTAAATTTTTTAAATTAATTTTTTATTTTTTTCCTTTTTATCAAAAGAAAAGTGTTTCCAAATACTAAGAAGAATTTGTTATGGAGTAATTTTGAGAGAGTTAGAAACACTTTCTTTTGAAAAGTATTTATTTATAAAAATTATGTGATTTGAAAATTTATGAAATTACTTTTAATTTGGAATGGATTGACTTCTTTGAATCCATGGCTTGCTCATATAGGTTTTGCTTACCTAATCCTGATTGGTTGGAGGATAGGTCAACCTTCCCCATGGAAAGGGATAAAGGTAGTTATACATTTACATACAATGCAAAAATTTCTAAAATATTTTTCATTTTTCACTTGTTGCTTATAATACTTGTTAGTGTGTGATTTTGTAAGACACTAATTCACTACTTTGTGAGTCCAAAAATATCAAATGGTAACTACTCAAACCTATTAAATGCCTTCAAGGTTGGGAGTAGAACATGGAGGTGTGAACACAAGCTTCTAATGAGGATAGACTAGAAAAGGTTCTCTGATGGTGACTACTCAAGCCTATTGAATGCCTTTGACGTTGGGAGTAGGGTATGAAGGAGTGAACACAAACTTCCAATAAGGATATAGTAGAAAGGGTTCTCTTTTTTTTCCCTCTTTCAATTTGGAATGGATTGCCTTCTTTGAATCCAAGGCTTGCTCATATAGTTTTTGCTTACCTAATCCTGATTGGTTGGAGGATAGTTCAACCTTCCCCATGGAAAGGGATAAAGGTAGTTATACATTTACATACAATGCAAAAATTTCTAAAATATTTTTCATTTTTCACTTGTTGCTTATAATACTTGTTAGTGTGTGATTTTGTAAGACACTAATTCACTACTTTGTGAGTCCAAAAATATCAAATGGTAACTACTCAAGCCTATTAAATGCCTTCAAGGTTGGGAGTAGAACATGGAGGTGTGAACACAAGCTTCTAATGAGGATAGACTAGAAAAGGTTCTCTGATGGTGACTACTCAAGCCTATTGAATGCCTTTGACGTTGGGAGTAGGGTATGAAGGAGTGAACACAAACTTCCAATAAGGATATAGTAGAAAGGGTTCTCTTTTTTTTTCCCTCTTTCAATTTGGAATGGATTGCCTTCTTTGAATCCAAGGCTTGCTCGTATAGTTTTTGCTTACCTAATCCTGATTGGTTGGAGGATAGTTCAACCTTCCCCATGGAAAGGGATAAAGGTAGTTATACATTTACATACAATGCAAAAATTTCTAAAATATTTTTCATTTTTCACTTGTTGCTTATAATACTTGTTAGTGTGCGACTTTGTAAGGCACTAATTCACTATTTTGTGAGTCCAACAATATCAGATGGTGACTACTCAAGTCTATTAAATGCCTTCAAGTTGGGAGTAGAACATGGAGGTGTGAACACAAGCTTCCAATGAGGATAGACTAGAAAAGATTCTCTGATCTTTTTCCTCCTTTCAAGTTAGAAAAGATTGTCTTATTTGAATTTGAGGCATGTTCCTATAGTTCTTGCTTACCTAATCTTGATTGATTAAAGGATGGGTTAACCTTCCCCTTAGAAACTAGTGGCCCAAACCTTAAAAACTGTGTCAAGCTTATTATTGGTTGCTCGAGTTTGTGTTAGACATCACTTGAAAAGCTCGCAAGGATGTTTACTATTGATGGGACAAGTCCTCGCCTAAGATTGACCCACTATACATGGTCATAGGTGGAGGGATCCTTGATCTTTGTCCCTTTTGGATTTTTTTTCTTTCAATGAGAAGTTGCTAGCAGCTCAGTCAATGTTATCCAAAAGATCTATTGAAGCTTATTCTAGGCTGGCAAAGTTTTGAGGAGACATCTTGCCTAAGTGGGTTGACTGAGTGTGATGTTTGTTTTTTGATTGAAGAGAAAAAGTCAAATATTTTGACTTTTTCTCTTCAGTTAAAAGTCACCCGTTGATATTAATCAACATAATTCAAGTGAACTTGCTGTCAATAAGTTTAGTTTTGTTATGTTAATTGATATCAATATGTTCCTTTTAGCTAAAAAGAAAAAATAAAAATATTTTATTTTTTCTATTCTACTAAAAAACAAACACTGCCATTAATATATTCGAGTGTGGATCTTGTAATAACCTCACTAATCGAGAGTTGTCGTAAAAGTCCATGCAAGAGTATTTGACTCGAGTATAAACAAAACTATCCGAGTTTGGGTACTTCAACACTCTAAAATGAAAATTTTGAAAATTCCTCAATTTTGTTCTAAAAAAAAAACAACTAGCTTTCAAAATTGAAAATTTATTTTATATCAAAAGTTTAATAAATGTGTTTTCTAAGTTGAAAAACTGTTCTTTAATAAATAATAATAATAATAATAATAATAATAATAAATAAACTATTTTTTTATAAAAAACAAAAGACTGTTTTCAATAATAGTTACCAAACAAGTTGTAGGTGATTATTTTTAAAAACATTTCTAATGAAAACAATGAGAGTGATCCTAGTTAAAGTACATCTATAGCGTTTTTGTTAATAACTCTTTCAATAAAAACACTTCAAAAAACAATCTCTTCTTGTTTGGATATTAATTAAAAATATATTTTGATAATATTTTTAGGAAACATTATCCAATAAAAGAGTGATTTTTAGAAAAATTACTAAAATCACTTCAAATTATTTTCTAAATATTTAAAAAAAAAAAACCGCTTTACACTTTCAAGTGCTAAAAATGTATTTAACTTATTTTAACTCATCCCAAAATTAGTCCCATATAGTTCTAAAAGCATTTTGACCATAATCACCCCTAAATGGGCTTAAAACACTTCTAAGACGTTATACATTTACAAACAATGCAAAAATTTCTAAAATATTTTTCATTCATCACTTGTTGCTCATAATACTTGTTAGTATGCGGCTTTGTAAGGCACAAATTCACTACTTTGTGAGTCCAAAAATATCAGGTGGTGATTACTCAAGCCTATTAAATGCCTTTGAGGTTGGGAGTAAGGTATGAAGGAGTGAACACAAACTTCCAATAAGGATAGATTAAAAAGGGTTTTTTTTTTTTTTTTTTTCCCCTCTTTCAATTTGGAATGGATTGACTTCTTTGAATCCAAGGCTTACTCATATAGTTTTTGCTTACCTAATCCTGATTGGTTGGAGAATAGGTCAACCTTCCCCATGGAAAGGGATAAAGGCAGTTATACATTTACATACAATGCAAAAATTTCTAAAATATTTTTCATTTTTCACTTGTTGCTTATAATACTTGTTAGTGTGCGACTTTGTAAGGCACTAATTCACTATTTTGTGAGTCCAACAATATCAGATGGTGACTACTCAAGCCTATTAAATGCCTTCAAGTTGGGAGTAGAACATGGAGGTGTGAACACAAGCTTCCAACGAGGATAGACTAGAAAAGGTTCTCTGATCTTTTTCCTCCTTTCAAGTTAGAAAAGATTGTCTTATTTGAATTTGAGGCATGTTCCTATAATTCTTGCTTACCTAATCTTGATTGGTTAAAGGATGGGTTAACCTTCCCCTTAGAAGCTAGTGGCCCAAACCTTAAAAATTGTGTCAAGCTTATTATTGGTTGCTCGAGTTTGTGTTAGACATCACTTGAAAAGCTCGCAGGGATGTTTACTATTGATGGGACAAGTCCTCGCCTAAGATTGACCCACTATACATGGTCATAGGTGGAGGGATCCTTGATCTTTGTCCCTTTTGGATTTTTCTTCTTTCAATGAGAAGTTGCTAGCAGTTCAGTCAATGTTATCCAAAAGATCTATTGAAGCTTGTTCTAGGCTGGCAAAGTTTTGGAGAGACATCTTGTCTAAGTGGGTTGACTGAGTGTGGTGTTTATTTTTTGACTTTTTCTATTTAGTTAAAAGTCACCAATTGATATTAATCAACATAATTCAAGTGAACTTATTATCAATAAGTTCAATTTTGTTATGTTAATTGATATCAACGTGTTACTTTTAACTAAATAGAAAAAGTCAAAATATTTGATTTTTTTTCTATTCTACTAAAAAACAAACACCACCACTAATATATATGGGTGTAGATCTTGCAATAATCTCACTAATCGAGAGTTGTCATTCAAGTTCACGCAAAAGTATTTGACTTGGGTACAAACAAAACTATCCGAGTTTCGGTACTTCAACACTCTAAAATGAAAATTTTGAAAATTCCTCAATTTTGTTCTAAAAAAACAACCAACTTTCAAAATTGAAATTTTATTTTATATCAAAAGTTTAATAAATGTGTTTTCTAAGTTGAAAAACTGTTCTTTACTAAAAAATAATAATAAATAAACTATTTTATTATAAAAAGCAAAAGACCGTTTTCAATAATAGTTACCAAACAAGTTGTAGGTGATTATTTTTAAAAACATTTATAATGAAAACAATGAGAGTGATCCTAGTTAAATTACGTCTATAACGTTTTTGTTAATAACTCTTTTAATAAAAACACTTCAAAAAAAAATCTCTTATTGTTTGGATATTAATTAAAAATATTTTTTGATAATATTTTTAGAAAACATCACACAACAAAAAAGGGTGATTTTTTGAAAAAAAAAATTACTAAAAATCACTTCAAATTATTTTCTAAATAATTTTTTTTTTTAAAAAAAAAAAAAAACCACTTTACACTTTCAAGTACTAAAAGGTTATTTAACTTATTTTAACTCATCCCAAAATTAGTTCCACATTGCTCTAAAAGCATTCAGACTAGAATCACCCCTAAATGGGCTCAAAACACTTCTAAGACGTTATCTATAGTCAATCAAGTTCAATTAACAAGAAACCTTGTGAGGGGACAACATTTTAAATGTATCCAAAGCCCAGTCAAGACCAAAATAACAAGCAAATTCCTTATTTAGTCCAATATTTTGTTGATTGGGCTTGTATGAGGCCCATTGTTCTTTTGTCCGAAAGGATTTTGATTTTAGCCCAAGCCCACAGAGGTTCACATGTATGTGTGGCTTGAGTCTCCGGATCCGGCAAGCCAAACAGAAACAAATTACCATCTCCTAAAAGTAAATTTTATTTTTCATATATTACATAGATTTTTTTAGGTTGATTTATTGGCATGAACCCTAATCGATTACTTATACTTGGAATGAGGTGGTCAATCCAAGGGCATCATCATTAATCTCTATTCAATTATCTCTAAAAATTTTAAAAAGACAGAAGAAAGAATTTGATAATTTGCTAATGGAATAAAACCTTGACTCCAACGCTATGGATTCTATTGTTTCTTTTAAAATAATTTACAAGAATTTAATGTGAATTATAGAAAAAAAAAAATAAATATCATAAAATTAAAAAAATAAATATTATTTTTTAAATTAAGATAATAAAATATTGTCAATATTTGATTGCTTTTCATTTATGAAAATAGTGACGACAATAAATTAAGAGAATAAAAATGTTATTATTATTTTTTTTTTTTTTGAAAAACTTGAATAGCATGGGCAGAGATTTTGTCAATTAGTAGTAATTTCGAATTGATGTGATTGTGCTTAAAATTTTAATTATATTAATTTTGAATTCATTTTGTTTCCAAATTTTGAATTTCGGGATTTAACTATTTTTTTAATGGTTTTTATAGCATTTATTCTTTTATCCTTCAAGAAAAAATTGTAGAGGAAAAGGGTAAAGTGGGTACAACAAAAATGTTATGTTAATTTAATCCAACATTGAACCAAATCCACTAAACAAAACCAATTGAAAGGTGATTTGGTTGAAAAAATGGGTTGCCAACCACTTTTTTTTTAATGGATAATAAATATTGCTTTAAAAAATTAAGACTCTTTTTTACCATGTAATTTAAAAACAATTTTCTGTTTTTAAAAATAATTTTTTTTTTTTTTATAACATTGTTTGACCCTTGTTCTTTGAAAATAATTTTTAAAAATAAAGTGAAATAAAAAATAAATAGAAGTTGTTTTTACCGGTTTTTAAAATTAAAAGAAAAATATGTACTCGTTAATTTGGTCATATTTTATAAAATAAGATATTTTTTAAGTTAAAAAATAAAAAACATTTTTTAAAAACAAGTTTTAGAAAACATATGCAAACAGGCTCCAAATAATTCTATCTATTTGTATTTATTTTTTTGAGAAGTTTGTAATCAAAACACCTAATGAGGGTGTTGGTTTAAACATAATTTTATTTTTATTTTTCATTTGAAAAATAATTTTTTTTACATTGCATTTTAATTTATTTTTTTATAGTTTAATTTGATAGTAAAAATTTGTAAATAAAAGTTATTTAATTTCTAGTGATATGGGATTCCTTCAAAATTAGGAAAATTTATATTTATTTAGAATTTGATGTTTTTGATTTCTTATCTCTAAATAATTAAGATAAAAGAAAGATGAACAATTTTTTTTATTAAGTTATTTATAATGAAAATAAATTTTAACCAAAATTTCAAGGTTTTATCCACCTTAAAATGAAAATTTCACATTGAAATTTATTTTGAAAAAGTATTATTTTCATTTCCAAATTTAAATTCTAATAAAACCATCTTTAATTTGTTTGGATTAATCTTCCCAAATTTAAGGTTTTCACCAATTTTTAAACCTAATATTAACATACCATTAATATTTTTTTTTTCTTTATTTAATTTAAAAGTAAGAAAAGGTTATATTACGGGCGGCACGGGCGTTGCCCGTTGCACTGCCCAACGGCTGAGCTCTTTTTAAAATCTCCCAAACGGTCACCTCGGGCAGCACCGATAAAACCGCAGAGGCTCTCATTTGTGTGGATCTAACTCCGCCCCTTCGCGACGGATCGCCACCCAGCGCTGCACCAAAGGCGACTGTCTCTTGTGTTCTCCGCTACTGCAAAACCCTAATTCTATGCAATATCGGAAGCCCTAGAGTTGGGCACAATGAAGAGCGCCTCGAGACGGTTCTTGATCTGTTTCCGGCCGGTGGAACTCGAGTCCGGCGATTTAGACGGCGGCGACGGCGTCTTTGAGTATGCCCAAGTGAAGAGCAAGGAGGAGGAGGAGGCTTTGGGTGGTCCGCCGAAGCGAAGCCCTCGGCGGTTCTCGAAGGCTCTGAAGTCCGCGCTGTTCGAGAATTCCCTGGTTGGTTCATTCATCCGTTTCTCGCTTCAGCGTCTGGTTTTTCACCGTTGTCAACGGCTGATTTTTTAATTTTTGTTCGCAGGGTAAGAGCTTTCGATCCGGAACATCTAGGATCAGTGTCGTAACCGCGGTAACCGCCGAAAAGGCACTGAACCAGTCTGAAACCATCAACCCCAATTCACGACTTTCCTCCGGTTTGTTCTCGTCCTCCGGCCAGAACCCAACCGGTGCAACTCCGAAGCCGCCGCCTGCGATGGAGGTGAACCGTGACGAGACCATGATCAACGCTTCGTGCTTCAACTCTGGACTCTGTATGTTTCTCGTAAGCCTGGTGCTCACCGTCTTCTGGGGTCGGCTCTTTGCGATAGCCTTCACGCTGGTTTGGCTCTGCAGTTTCTCTCGCCGGAGCAGCCGCCTCCTGCCACCGAAGACGGCGTCGAAGCGACAGGAGAGGGTAGAGTCGTGGGACTACAAGAAGAGAGTCATAATGGAAGGGCTGCTGCAGAGGAATCATCATCACAGATTGCATTAAATTTTGACGTTAAAATTCTCCCTTGTTTTCTCCTCTCTAACTCTGCCTTTCCTTTCCTTTCTTTCTTTCTTTCTTTCTTTCCTTCTTTCTTTCCAAGGCACAGAGAAAAAATGCACAATTGGTGCATTTTTGGTAGAAAATGTCAGAAAATTTTCCAAGAAATGCAACTATGAATATACATATAAATACATGTGTAATATATTCATCAAATTATGCTCCTTGGGTGTTTTTTTTTTTTTTTTTTTTTGGTCTTCTTCTTAAATTTGCCATTATTGGTATACTAAACAAATGTGCCATTGGGTCCATAATTCTCCAAAATACAGAGACTAAATTGGGTTGCCAAGAAAGGAAATTAAGGAAAATCTAAAGAGGATTCAGAGATGAAAATGAAAATATATATATATAAATAAGGCCTTTTTTTTCCCTTAAATTTTGCTTGTTGGGATTATTTGTTAATTTTTTCTTTGAAAAAAAAAAAGAAGAAGAAACAACGGGTTTGTCAGTAATTAATGAAATTAATCAAATAATGAATATGGCCAGTCATGGCCAGCACTTTCCTATGTAATTAAAGCCATACAAAATTGAGAATAATCTTGTACACTTTTGGTAAATGTTGTGAGGGTATATGGGTTGGATTTAAGTTGTAATTCACTTTTAAAAGCATTTATAATTTCAAAATGCTAAACGTTATTTAGTAACTATTTTTTAAAACAATTTTAAAAATTAGTTTTTGGGAGTATTTTCTCTTCATAAGCCTAAAATATTTTAACTTATTTTTCATATTTTTAAATATGCTTTAAAAATAATTTTAATATCTAAAGTTTACCATTTATACAATTATTTTTTAAAATAATCTTTAAAAAAACAAGTAAAAATAATTAAAATATGTTTGATGAAAATATGATGTTTTCTATTCTTAATAATAAAAGATAGTTTTTTTGTTGTCAAATATATTTTTTGTGTTTTTTATTTTGAAAAACAAAAACCTATTCTCAAACTGAGCCCATATTTTTTCAAAGAAAAAAAAACTAATTAAAATTGTTTACACATTTCAACCCTTGAAAGATGTTAAGGAAAATCCCAAAAACCCCAAAATTAAGAGGAAAAAAAAGACAAAAAAAAAAAAAAAAAAAAAGGAGTAAATGAGAGAAACAGAAGATAATCTGAAAAGATCTCCCAGTATAAATGCATTAATGAGAAGCACACAATGCTTGGATATACCCATTAAAGATGGTAGATTTGGAACCCGAACATCATTAATTGTGGGTTTCTAAAGTTGAATAAAACTTCAAAATAGTGGCAGCAAGTGGGTGAATGCCACATAGGTATAGGGGTAGTTGATTTCTATGCTTTAACTCGTGAAGTTTGTTTAATGCCAATTGGATATGCACTTTTGTTTTTTTTTTGGTTGGAAATCACAAACATTTTGCATTATCCATTGGTTTAGTATTTGAATGGAACTTCTTTTTTCCATCTCTTTTGTACTTCCCAACTTTTGTAGCTTTGCTTTAACCTTTATTTGTTCATAGGATAGGATAGAGACCAACCTTGGACACAAAAGCAATTAGGGTTGGCATTGGGCATTCACCACTCGTCTTGTCACCCTCCAAGGCACCTATTTCCACTTTAGTACATCCCTGAGGTTCTCAGCTCTATCACTATAAGGGTAAGTGCTTCCAAATTTACTCACTAACCAAAGTTTATTACTTTTTATCTTCTTTTCAAAATTTTCTTACCCCTCATATTATTTTTGTAGCATTCCTCATTTGAAAGGAAAAGGGCCCAAGTTAAGCTATTTTTTAGGTGGGGTTGCCCTTGGGGTTGGGGCTAGGGTTAGGATTAGAGTTAGGGTTAGGGTTGGGACCCTACCAAATAGAATTTTGGCTAAAGGTTGCCCAAAAGAAGGCCATGTAGGTGCAAAGGACAGTCAACAGTGTCTCAAAAATGAGATAAGGATGGAGTTGGTTAAAGTCTCAAAAGGGTGTTCTTTTTATACATGAAAATGGTAAGTTTGCAATTGATTGTGCCTAATGACAATAGCTTTTGATGTCCAATTAGAGTTCACTAAAGAGGAAATTATGACCCAAAAGTTATCAATTCTTCATTCATATGCTTGGGAATATAAGCACTTAATCTTAAGTTAGTTGTGATAATGATAAGTTAATAATATACATCAAACTTACGAGGTTTTATCTCTTTGGACAAGCATATTGTATCAAAACCGAAAAAACTAAATAAGCAATGAAGTTTAAATTCATAATCTCTAATAAAACAAATAGTCATTATCATACTTAAGTTATTAATTTGACCTATAAAAATCTTAAGTTGTTTAGTAATGTGAACCCATAATATGTATTAGGCTTATTTATGCAACAACATCACACTTAATATCGAACATTTTTTTTGAATTAATTTTGATTTTTTTTTTCTTTTAAAAACTCATGTTATATTTGATTCCTAAAAAATAATAGGTAAAAGAAAAAAAATGATAAAGAAAATAATTTTATCACATTTGATTTAATTATAAAATAAAATAAAATATAATTAAATTGAATTAAAAATTTATATATTTTAAAATTATGTAATATTTATATAAAAAATAAATCTAATATTTTCAAATATATATATATATATATATATATATATATATATATATATATATAATAATTTATTAACTTTAAATTTGTTTTTAATTTATTTTAATATTTTTTCCCAACGGTATCTTAAATTTACATGACCAAACAAATCAAAATAATTTGTATTTTATTGATGAGTGTTGACAAGGAGAGAAGAAAAGAAGTCATTTAAAGGGTTGACATGTGATATTAAATTTACCAATGTTAAAACAGAGGAGAAATCTATACACATCAAGCCTATGAAGATATAACAAATCTTGATATATATTTTTTTTTTAATGAACAAATGATATGGTTGATTGATTTGATAAAAGTTATTGCTACTTTATCAAGGAAATTCAAAAAAAAAAAAAAAAGTGCCAAGTGGCTTTTAAGTATCCATCTTTTAAATTCTAGGACAAGAAAAGGTGGATCAAAGTGCTTTCATTTTTATTGCAAAAGGTTGAGAATGACACGAGGAAAATTGAAATAAAAAACGAAAAAAATAGAAGGTCCACATTTTCTTTTTTGCATGAAAACATATGGTGGAGAGTTTTTGGCAGTTTTTGGAACTTTCTAACCCACCACTCTCTCTTTAGCTATATACATTTTAAGGCTTATTTTAGAAGGCAATAAAATAAAATAAAATCCAATATTGCATCTATGTAAAAGCACATATTTTATTAATAATTTTAGTGATAGTGGTTTTAGGAAACTTTTTTAATCTAAAAAATGGTTTTGAAAAAAAAAAATGGGGTGTTTAATAAAATTTAAGAAATACTTTTAAAAACCTAAAAGATCATCTGTAATATTAAAAAATTGTTTAGAACTTATTTGACAATGATTCTAAAAAGCGTTTTTAATATTTCTAATACTTAAAAATTTTGATCATTCGAATGTTAAAAATATTATAAACACTTTATAAAATCACTCTCAAACAAACTTTTAATATTTTTTTTAGAGAAATATTTTATAAGTGATTATCTTTAAAATAATTTTAGAGAAAATATTTTCACTAAAAACACTATCAAATGCATTCTCATCTCCTCTTATGATCAAACAAATATATAAAAACTTTTTTATCGGAGATAGATAGGAAAAAATGGGATATGGAAGTATTAAAAGAGAAGAAAAAGAGGTTTAAAATGATTTTTTATATCAAAAGGATTACTACTACTCAACCTCTTGGTGAAAGTGACACTTGGTTCATACGGGAGGGTTGATTGTTTCACTCATGCTACAATGAGGATGTTTCCTCCATAATAGTTGTGATTAGATGATCTTTTACATCCCCTCAAAGGTATTACCATTAATACAATGTCCTGATGCTAATATGCTTGTCTAAGTTGGGAGTAGGGCTCAAGGGTCTAAATTGAACTTAGCACATTTTAATGATGGAATTAACTTTTCCACTATCAATCATTTTGGGACTGATTTGGGGGTCTTAATTTTGTGGTTGAAGTTGTAGTTCATCAAGGTGGGATTAACATATATGCAATCCCATGTCAATCAAAATGAAAGGGAGGGAGGACCCTTGTGTATTCATATGACATATGTTATCTTTAAAAAGCTTCTACAACATCATAGATTCATTAACGCGAGAGTTACTATTTTGGGACACTATAAAAAGACTTCATTTACTACCAAACAAAATAAAAAAGGATTTCGTTTTACAAAAAAAGTGCGTTTGACAATGATTTTAAAAAGTATTTTTAATTTTTCTAATACTTAAAAAATAAGAATTTTCAAGTATTAGAAATAATATAAATACTTCCTAAAATCACTACCCAACGCACTCTAAGTTTTCTCCCTTAATTCTTTATCATTCTCTCCACTCCTTACCTCACACTTTGCTCCACTTTCCCTTTAAATTATTGACATTTTACTATCTCACGTTACTAGTTTTCTGTAGATAAAAACTATTGTAAAAAAATAATTTATTAACTTCAATATTTTTTTTTCATTTTTTTTGTTTTATTTTTTTTTCTTTCATAATTCTTCTTAAATACGGGGCAAAACTTTATCATTCTTTTTAGGTAGAAAATCATCATTGAAGGATTCTGTCCCCCAACAATCTATAAAATAATAATTAAAATATTCTAACATTTAGGATCAATTTTTTTTTTTTGTTAGGATCTTAAAGCCATACCTATGGGTATCCCATTAGGAAAAACTGCTAGTGCCTTTGTTTTTTTTAGGCCTTTCTTTTAATGTGCGTGTTTGCTAGAAAATGTGCATTTGTGATTTACCTAATGAAGCAAGATCCTCTTTAGTTGTTTTGTCCATATGTTTGGGTGGAACCATGTGTTTTATGTGTCTTTTCCATTATCAGGATTGGTATCTTACTCAATAGGACTTCAATATTATGCTTAACATAATGATTCTTTGCTTAAAAAAAGCTCTAAGCATGATGCTTCACTTAAGACATCTTTGGTAAAGGGACAAAAAGTTATGTTAAGCAATGAAAATGGAATTGCTTATATTACTTTTTGAAGAAACACTTAATAAATTATTTTCCGAGAAACATGTTTAGAAAAAACACTTCAAAAAGAAACACGCTCAAATGTGCCATTAACCTATTGCGATATTTAAATAATAAATGTAAAGTTAAATAAGATGTATATCATTAACACTTGTATTTAATACACTATAAATACACTCTTTGTAAATCAACTAATGATATTAAAAAGTAATAATTCAATTATGTAACTTTTAATATTATTGAAAATAGATTCCTCTCCTCCTTTACTTCTAGTTTGACTTATATCTCTTGGCAATAGATGTCACAGAATTCATGTGTTCTCACAAAAATGGAACACGATGTTTATAATGCTCGAATATCACTCTTAACAATGAGCCATCACTTCCAATTATAATTTTTAAAATATAGTTCTCAAATATAAAATTTAATCATTATATGATTATTTTTTTTTTCAATTTCTATTACGACTAAAGTCAAAATTTTAACATTACCAATATTTAGGTGATATCAATGGTTTGGTTTTACGAAAATACAGAGGAAACTATTGATAAATTGTAAAAATTGACTATAAAATGATAATTTTAGATAAAATTTTGATAAATAATAAAACAGCTAATAATGCATACAAAAATTGGCCCAAACTTAATGGGCCAGACCTTGAGTCTAGGCTTTGCTGTCGGGCTGGGCCAGCCATGCATTGGACTAGCCCTGGGTGGGGCGAGTCGGTTGAGCCCATCGCACTGGATTCGGCCCAACGGTCTCTCTTGCCCTGTCATTTATCCCATAAAAAATGGGAATAGATTTTTTTAAAAAAAATATTAATAAAGCTGTGAATTTTCTAAATTTAAAATGATGAGGAAAAGCGTGGACCATATCAAGAGTGATGTGGGGGCACCATAGACTAGAATATGCTATTTTCTAAATATTCGGTGAATTTGCAAAAAAACCGTTTTTTAGGATGTAAAAAAAGCACAATCAATACCCAAAAATAAAAAAATATATATAAAAATAAAATGTAAAACATATAAAAATTAAAATTCAAAAAATTAGCCCATTTTTCTTCTGTTTTTTTTAGATCGCGCGCTCTCACAAGACTGCCTCTCGAAGGTGTGCTCTCCCTCTCTCTCATCTTTCCGTTTGGTTCTCAGCAAAATGAGGGGAAGAAAGACAGGCAAATGCTTCACAATGAAGCACGTTCTTCAAGCATTTTCCTGGTCTCCTTTCTTTTCTTTTCCCGCTCTTGTTTCCTGGAAACCAAACGGACTGTGTTTTGATTTTATTCATTGCGATTGTTTACGTATTTTTCGTGGTGCGTTTCCTTTAATTTTCGTGTGCTTGATGGAAAGTTAACGGTGTTGCATTATTGATTTCCGTTAGGTTTCGGCTTGTTTAGGTTTCTTTATTATGGTATACGATTAGTTTTTTGGGAGCGGATGAGTTATGGCTTAGGCATTTAGATTTTTTTTTGTTCGAAGGATTTCAAGAGTTTCTTGATAAATTTCATCTGTTTGGTTTATGTGCTATTTTTTTTTTCTTTGGTATGCTTAGGTGATGATCTAGGGTTTTTCTGAAACTAGGCTAGAATTAATTGAGAAGGAAAGTTCCCGTGAGCATGAGTTTTAGGCTCTGATTGTTTGCTGAGAAAATTGAGGAAAAGAAATTTGAAGTTGTTTAAGGCTATGTTTGGTTGTTAGAAATTAGTAAAGAAGGAAATAAAAAACAATGCTAAAGAAAATAATTTTCTAATATGAAAAAAAAGTTATAAACTGAAAACATCAATCTTGGCAACATAATTGCACAAGACTTGGTATGGAGAACAAAATCAATGAGAAATATATGGTTTTTTTTTTTTTTTTTTTCATTTTCCAATCTTGCATCTTAGGGATGTTTGGAAATCATGATTAGATGGATGTAAGCAAGGCCCTCAAAAACCTTTGTCACATACTTTTTTCACAATGTAGTACTTCAATGTGCCCTTGAAGAGTTGGTAAATGTGTGATCACAAGTTCATTGTCCCAGTCCTAAATTGACAATCAATTCTGGGTTGTATAAGTTTTCAGTTGGTCTCCTTTGGAGTACTTTTGTGAGTAATTCCAGTTAAAGCGATTTGGCTTGTAGCACTTTTATTATAGCGTTTCCATTAAAAAGGCTTTTAAGAAGAACCACTTAGTATTTGGATTGAAACCAAAAAAAATGTTTTGATGTGTTTTTGGTTAAGTGTCATATCACCAAAAAAAAGAAAAAGGATTTTTCAAAAGAATTACCACCCAAGTGATTGCTTAGGAATTACTTTTAGAGCTTGTTTGATAGTGATTCTATGAAACGTTTTTAGAGTGCGTTTGGTAGTAATTTTAGGAAGTGTTTTTAGTCTTTCTAACACTTGAAAATTTTTATCTTTCATATATTAAAAATGTTAAAAACACTTCCTAGAATCACTACCAAACACACTCTTAATATTTTTAATACTTGAAAAATTTTATCATTCAAATGTTAAAAATATTATAAATGCTTTCTAGAATCACTCCTAAACACACTCTTAGTGATTCTCTAAATTTTTAAAAGTGATTTACAATAACTTGCCAAACACCTTCATTTCTATAAGGTGCACTTTCAAACACTAAGAAGCTCCTATGAGCACTAAAAAGCGCTTCTAACCCCTCTCAAAATCATTCCCAGAAGAGATCTTCAACTTCAGGAGTCGTACATTTCTCGAAATCCTTGTGAACTTCCTCGCCTGAGATTACCTCCCAATTTTTTTGGCAAAATCATGTATATGACGTTACAATTGCATTGGAACTGTGGGATAATATAAAGGAGTTTCGTCTCCTTGGACCTAAATGTACATTAGTTGTACAGTTTTTAGTCATGTTTAGGGTTGTTTTCCCCTCTTTTTTTTCCATTCATTTTATCAGTTACATTTTCACTGCAGGACATCTATCCTGATATTTGTTATTGATGCGTGGTGGAAAACATTGCATAGATAAATGTCCTAGAGATGGCACTCCCAGGGGCATTAATTCAACATATTGAACAAAAACAAATTCTGGGAGACAATGTTTGTGGATCTACATATTCTTTAAACTGTTCTGTCCTCAGTGATGCATACACATCAGAAGTTTTAGAAGAGCCAAAGCCTACACCTAAGCCTGATGTCAAGGGTAAAGAGAAGCTAAACTGTACTGGATCCCTTGATCTGGCTTATGGCGATTTAAATGATCCCTCAAGGTCTTTTGGTCCCTATCCCTCTGCTCCAAGCATTATGGTGGGGCCGATTGCTGATTCACCAAAAAAAGAGGAGCCTGTTAAAAGGGTCTCCAAGAAGAAGAACAAAAAGAAGGGGAAGCCAGCTAAAAAGTCCTTGGAATTAATTGTTTCTCAGACAAGACCAAGCAAACATGGTCAAGAAGATGCAATTGCATCTTATCAGTCATCCATGGAAGATGTGGGTAGTCCTGCTTCTGGCAAATGCTTGAAGAGTCATCCCCCTTCTGCAGTTGAAACTTCCTTGTGTGCATATGAAAATACAGTTGACCCTACTAAGGATTCTTGTGTTTACAACACCAAGAAAGACTCGGACTGTTTCTGCAGTGGGGTCTCTGATTCTTCTACTGGTCATTTACTGTCTGATGGTTGGAATTGTGATGACTATGAAACCAATGCTTGCTGCAAGGATTTGAATTTGAGAATGCAACAAACTGGAGATCTAAGCACAAATGGTGCTATTGAACATCTTCAAGAGAGTGGTTCTTTCAGACATTCATCTGAATACAAGTCCGAAGCCAATGATATGGCTTGTAAGGTTGATGCCAAAACTGACAACCAGTGCTGTAATATTGGAAATTTTAATGGAATCACACCAATTCTTGAGCCTAAATTGAATACTTTGACATCTCAAAATTATGCAGTAACCAATTCTAGTCATCATCCAAGTATCCAGAATGGTAAGGTAAACAGTGACTTGATCTGGCAGAAAAGTCAGAAGGATGTCAAGGAAGGTGGAACCAATGGGTCAAAAAGATCAAATCCTAATCATGTAGCGCCAGATGTTCGCTTCCTTGAGAAAAATTTTTGGGCTGAACAGAATTCATTTTCTAGCAAAGGATTGTTGCCAACCTGCTTTATTTCCTCTTCTGCAAACAGTAGTACTGCTCATGGAATTAAAGAGATGGGAAATAAAGATCAAGCAATATGTAAGGGAATCCATGGGAATGCACTGGTTAGTCCCCAGTGGGCTGCTCATCGAAGGTTAAATGATAGCCCCTACCAATATCTCTCACACTCAAACCAAGTGGGTTCTGGGGAAACTGATTGTGGAAAATTAAAAGAAAACCAGAATTATTCATTTATGCAGGACAATAGCAGCAACAGCAAGAAGGGAGTAAGAGGTTGCAAATCAAACTTCTTTAAGCATCGGAATAAGTATGCCTTTTCTCATAAGGAATCAATACATGTTCCATTTGAACTGCAGCATTACAAGAACACCAATGCTGCGCCAGGAGTTATTTACAATAGTCACAATGTTGTGACTGGTGGCTCTTACTGTTTACGTTCATGTCCTTCTGCCCATGTACCCCAAAATGTGCCAAACTTGAGAAAATTTTCTGTACCAGGTCAAGGTGTATCAAATGAGATCCAACCAGACACTTGGGCAAAGACTCCAAAGATGGAAAATGTCTCATGTAGGCCTCCACATGCTTCTGTAGACAGTGAAAAGGGAAATCCTGCATCGTCAGAGTTGAAGCTTTCTTGTGAAGATAAATTTAGGCAAGATGTTCCTACTCAGATGGTTTTAAAGAAGTGGATTCCAGTTGGTAGAAAAGAGTCATCAATGCTGGAGAGCACTGGTCTTGTCGATGTTAATGGTCATAGTGATACTCCACCATTTTCATGCTCAAAGGAGAATGATGGCCATCTGGAAGGACATAAGGTTCCAGTGTCTGAACTTGCTACTTTAAGTGACCCTGGAAAGACAAGCTTAATATGCAATCCCAGCATGACTTCAGTTGAAAGTCAAGCCACACAACTTGAAGATATGAATACGGAAGTCGAAGGTCAAAAAGTTGAAACTGCTGAAGATAATGCTGCATGTAGTAATAAACTACAGGATTCTACTCAGTTCTCAATTGGCTCACAAATGGCAGTTCAAGCTCTAGATGCTGCCTACAGACTGCAATTGGAGTCTGAGAGTGTTCAGCTTGCTACAGGCTGCCCGCTTGCAGAATTTGAAAACCTCCTCCAGTCTGCCACTCCGGTTATTTCTTCTTCATTTCTATATGAGAAATGTGATGTTTGCTCAGCTAGTCAGCCCTCCCATGGTTCCCTCTGCAAACACCAGATACCTGATGTATCACTTAATGCTGTTTGGAACTGGTATGAGAAGCCAGGAAATTATGGATTGGATGTTAAGGCTGAAGATTCCCGAAATCTGAAAGGGCTGCTTACTGATTCATTATCATTTCATGCCCATTTTGTTCCTTTCCTTTCAGCCGTTCAGTTGTTTTGTCACCCACAAGTCTCCAACAGTCAAAGTACAGAACACATGGAGGCTGAAATTCAGGACATAAGAGAAGTCGAATCTCGTTCTCCTTCTGAAACCCAGATTTCTGCACCTTCTCTAGAAGCAAAAGATATGAAGCATATTCAGGAGGAAATAAAATTACTGCTGAAATTTGACTCAGCTCAGGAGCTTGTCCATTCATTCGAGGTTTCCCCATATGATGGAAATGAGTCTTTGAGTATGATTGCTTTACCTGCATTTTCAAGTAATAATGAGCTTGTATTTGAGTTTTTTGAATCTGAGCAGCCACAGCTACGAAAGCCACTTCATAACAAGTAAGTTCTTGCTACTCTATTGTTGTTTCTCTTTATTCTTTCCTGTATTAAATATTGTTGATTTGAATCTATGTTTCAGCTTACACTTAAATTAAGGATGATGCCATATTGTTATGATACAGTTGGCACACATCAATATTGTGGCTATATGCTATTTCTTTGGCTTTAGTCTGTCAATCTGATGGTGGCCACATCTTGAACACCTCAAATTTTGAGGTACTTCCAATTCGCATTTCGACTTCTATGTTTTAATTTGAAGTGCTTACTTCTATGTGAAAATCTTCAATTTTCACAAAATCTTTTTGACTCTATTCAAGAGGTCTAATAATGTATGTGTATTGGACCCTTTGAAGCAATTATAGATCTTGGGAGGCAATTCTAATTGGTCAATAAAAATACATTTCAATTTTTTTTTTTTTTTCATTTTTCCTTAGTTTAGCCATGTGGCAAATGGATTAATAAATTGTGGGGTAATTTTTTATTGTTGAATTTGTGATTTCTTTAATGGGTTTTTGTTGAAATAGTGGTGAAATGTGTAGAAATTATTGGACAATATGCAGTGACAAAACAAAACACAGAAAGCAATATGTTAAATAGGATTTCTGTGGGCCTCTTGTTGAACCTCTCTATAACTTAAACAGAACAAGGTTACTATTTATATTCCACTTCTGGTGATGGGAAGAAGTGCTTCCATAGTGGGTGCGTATTCATTTGGTTTCTGTCAAGTTGAAGGAAGAATTTTGTGAAACTGATCTGAGGCCACCCATGATTTATGGAACAGAATGATGGGCAGTCAAGAAATAATACATCTAAAAAATTATCATAGATGAATGAGGAAGCTGGGATGGTATATAAAGAATGCCAATGATTGCACTAGCATGGATGTTTAAGGTTAGCATGAGGACAAAGAGAAAGGGGCCAAAATGAAAGCAGGATGAAACAGTAAGAGAAGACGAAAGCTTATGATTTAAGTAGACTGTGGATGTCCATAGAACTGAATGGAAAAAGCATCGATTTTTCAGCTTTTATTTTTTCCATTTCTGTCCAGCATTAGCTATTTTGTTAACTTTTAAATGCTCTTTAGCTTCCTACCATTCTTGCATAATCATCATTTCTTCTCTTGACCCGTAGTCTGTCTGTGGTTAATATTTCACTGGTAAGAGGCTAATCCTTTATTTATTGCAGGATTATGGAGCTCATCAACAATGGAAATTCCAATCATCAAGCATTTGGTGACCCATCAAAGCTGGCATGCATGAAGCTACATGAGCTACATCCTGCATCTTGGTTATGACAATCTAATCTAATTAGTTTTCAATCGACTTGTTTCATCTTGGAAAATTGATTTCAGCATACTTACAGATAATGGCTTTCAGGTTTTCAGTTGCTTGGTATCCTATATATCGAATTCCAGAAGGCAATTTCCGTGCATCATTCTTGACTTACCATTCACTTGGATATTTAGTTCAAAGATGCAATTCAACTGATTCTCTCGATGAGAAAATGTTTTGTGTCATCTTTCCTGTGCTGGGACTGCAAAGCTACAATGCACAGGTAAAGTACTGCTACTCTCAATTTATTATGCTGCAAACTTTAGAATGAGACTATTTCTTCCAATGCCAAACTTAAATAACTGAAAGGTTGAGAACTAATGAACTGTGTCATAAATTTAAGCTCTCTATATTTCTTTTTTCACCATATCTAGGTTTTCATTAAGTTTCTTTAATCTTATGGAAGTAAAAGCATCCACAGACAACATTCATCTACATAACGCAATCATGGATTACAAAGCAAGACATGAACAAAAGATTGTGCTGCTTATTATACCGACTTTGATGTGTGGTTATGATAATTGATATGGGCCAAAGCCCATCGGCGTGCTCAATTGGTTAGGGTAAATGTTGGATGCATGGTAGAGGTGCATTGTCCCAGGTTTGGTTTTTGTTGGTGGTTGAATGCCTTAAATTACCCAATGTTAGTTGTCACGGGTGCAACCAACATCCCAAGGTTTGAGTCCTCATGGAGAATCTGAAGGACTTGGCCATGGAAGGTTCCTCAGTTATGTATATAAAAATAATAATAATATATACCAACTTGAAAGATGGCGAATGGCTTCCGGTCTGCAGGAACACAGACTGAGAATACAAACATCATGTCTGGTATTTGAACATTACAGTAACTTATTCTACTTTACTGAGGGATGCAGAATATGGTGAATATGGTGAACATAATATCTAAGATGAGATCTAACAGGCTCACACTACAAGAAACCTTCACAGATATAATGCCATGACAAAACAAATTAGGGTACAACCTGCCTAGTTATAGCACAAATTAGATATACTTCCTCATCTTGCAGATTATGTTGTCTGCTTTAAAAATGGATAAATAAAAGTGTCTTTTTACTGGAGATTTCTGCTGGCACAACTCTATGATTATCTCTTGCAAAAAGATTGCATTACTTCTGAGCTTGTTTTTCTCAACCGCCAAGCTTGTGATTTATTGATCGGGCAATGGGTGGGATATCCCCCTAACTTCCTATATTTGCAGGGTGAATGCTGGTTTGATCCGAAGATACCTGTGGATGCTTCATCAAAAGATAGTAAACTTGTCAACAGTTCGGAAACCCTCAAAGAGAGGCTCAGAACACTTCAGGAAAATGCATGGCTATTTGCTAGAGGGTGTCTTTCCAAAAACAACGTCAAGGTAGTCAACCGGCAGCCAGACTATGAGTTCTTCATTTCCCGGAAATGCTGAAGATGGTGTCCTTCTGTATTATACTCTAGAACACAACCATTTCTCTCCCAGTTTGTACAGAATTACTTGCAGCTTCATCCCGTCTTCCCATGTAAAGATTTCTAAAGAAGATGACCACTAGAATGGAGGGCGAGGCACAAACACTAAAGCAGTAGCCACCGTATTTCAGGTCTTTGTAGATAATGGAAACAGAAAGTAGTTAGCAGAAACCTACAGGAAAGGGTTAGTGTCAGTTTTGAAAGCCTGATGACTGTTGTGTGGCTGTTGATCCACATCTCACAGTCAACCTAGATAAGGATTGTTGATATCCCATGTAAAGAAGAATACTTCATACATAGTTTCAAGTAGAAGTTAAACACATTGTAAATGGTTTTCCCCCTAGCTGAAAAATACATGTTATATCTCAAGTCTCTGTAAGCTCAATCTGTATATCGAATTCCCAGGCTTAGTAATCGATATGTTGTGACCACCCAGGCTTAGCAAACACTATGTTGTGACCATCAATTTCCATACTCAACGAGTATTTTTTCTTTTTTTCTCTTTTCCTCTAGATGACTGAGATACTAAATTTACACAATATTTCTTAAGATGGTTGAAGAAATCTTATTAATACAGGAGAAACTGTTCCGGTAACTGAGATGTTATAGCTAAGGCTTCCGTTGAGTATCCATTTACTAACAGTGGCTCTAGGCTTTGATACAAAAACAAAAACAAACAAACACAAACGAAAAAAAATCAGTATATAATATGGCCTTCTAGGCATACTTGGAAAAAAAATGCAGTAACCGGTCTACTTGAACTGGATATGAAACTGCTTGCTTGATCCTCATTTTTCTGAAATGGAACTTGATGAGACGGTGCTCTTGGTCTGAGATGAAGCAGCAGAAGTATTGCTGCGTGGCTTTGAACTCTGGCCCGAGGATGAGGATGATTCTGTGAAGAAGATTATTTGCTCCTGGTTGTCAACGAAAACTTGAAGGGTTCGCGGGATTGGAGGAGGGTTAACATCCAGAACCCCCTCGAGGATCTGAACTACCTGACCCATTGATGGCCTCTGAGATTCCTCATCTTGGATGCACCAACAAGCCACTCTACAGAGCCTTATTAGTTCTTCTGGATCTGCATTCCTCTCCAACCTTTGGTCCAACAGGATGAGGATATCATCTCCTTCAGTTAGCACACTTGAAGCCAAAGTTGGGAAGAATTTAACTTTTCCATCTTCAGAAGCCTCTGAGTTTCTCCTCCCTGAAATAAACTCGAAAAGCATCATTCCATAACTGTAGACGTCAGCTTTGGCTGTTATGGCTACGCCTGAAATCCACTCTGGTGCAAGATAGCCCCTTGTGCCCCTCATGGTTGTTAGGACCCGGCTGAAATCACGCCCAATAAGCTTTGCCAGGCCAAAATCTGCCACTTTTGGGCAAAATTCAGCATCCAAAAGAATGTTTTCTGGCTTTATGTCACAGTGGACGATGCAGTCTCGGCACTTCTCATGGAGATATGTCAAGCCTCTGGCAGTCCCGAGCGCGATTTGGTACCTCTTCTTCCAGTCCAAAACTTCTGAATCCTTTTCATGGAACAGATGAGCATCTAAAGAACCATTGGGCATGTAATCGTAGACCAGCAACTTTTTAGTACCTTCTGAGCAGAATCCACGGAGTCGAACAAGATTAACATGCTGGATTGTTCCAATAGTGCTGACTTCTGATCGGAATTGCTTCTCTCCTTGGCTGATGCTTTCAAGCTTCTTCACAGCTATGAAACTTGAGTCCGGCAATCTCCCTTTGAAAACAGAACCAAAGCCTCCTCCCCCCAATTTTTCTGAGAAATTCTTCGTGGCATTTTGCAAATCTCTGTATCCAAATGCCACCAATGAACCCTCTACTGTTTTTCCAGTTCCAACCGATCTATGTCGTCTCCAAATAATGAACCAGACAAGGCCTAAGATGGCTACCACGGCTGCAGCTGATCCCACCGCAATACCAATAACCTTTCCCTTGTCACTGCTGGAATTTTGAAACTCTGAAGCAGCAAGCTTCAGATAGAAAGTCTTTCCACTACTATCACCATCGGTAAGCTGTTGCAGATTCATGAGGCCATCAATCCAAATGGAGCATCCACTGTCAAAGGCATAAGCAGTGCAAGAGCAGTTATTGAAGCAAGCCGATTCGCATGCTGATCTGCTCCCAGCATTTACAGTTTGGGGATTTTCAGGCAATCTCATGTTAGGCTGAGATGAAAACTTGTCTTTCTGCTGACTGAGCGAGCTGCTTTCACACTGCAAAGGAGTGTTTCTCTTACACCCAGCAGACCGATCCCCCAAATTCCAGTCATTTTGAGAGCTTGGCGTGAAACCCGTCAAACATTTACAAAAATCATTAGTATTATCATCATTGCAAACTCCGAAAGGCCCACAAAAGTTATAGACCTCACATTGTGTCCTGGGTTGAGACCAAAACAGATTCCACTGACTGGATGAATCCAACCAAGTCAATTGCTTGATCTGACCAGAAACATCCATAATAAATCGGGAGATAATTGTCTCATCGTAAACTGAATAGGTAAAATAGCTCTCATTGGCATCAGAATAGAAGCTGAAATTGTATATATAATTCGATCTCATTTCGGGAACTAAGCTAAAGATTTGGCCATTCCATGCCCCACTAGTCCAGTACTGCTTAGACCTATTCCACAGGATTAAGTACTGTGAGGTGCCAGCTGGGTCTAATTCGAGGTTAAACAACCCATTTGCAGGATCATCCGTATTTTTCCAAGAAGTGAGAAGCTGTGGAGTTTTGGTACGTTTATCCAATCCGAGCTTGGCTCCAGGAAGCCATGTGTGGGTGGGATGATCAAAGCTCTGCCATCTTGTTTCATTTGAAACAGCCCCAGCAACTCTCAGAACAAAGTTCCCTTGATCCAAAAGAACAGCTTCAAAGCTAGTTGAATTGGAGGTCAAATTGGTTGACCAAACAGGGACTTGGGATTCATTGACAAGAACTAAATTACCATCCAATATTTTCAGCTGTGAAGAACGATTATCAGTGACAGGGGTGTCTCTATTCGCCACCCAAACTATAGTCTGCTGAGAAACTTTCTTGTACCACATGCCTATATAATAGTATGAAGAATTACCTGGCTTGAAGAAACCCAATACAAACTTGCCACCTGCAGAGACAAGGGTCTGATCCCCAGAGAGAGTTTCGTTTCCAGAGATGGAGTCACCTCCATGGGAGAGATGGATCTTGAGAATTAGACATAAGATGAGAATTGAAAGCTTGAGCCAAGGGTTGTTTCTGGTATCCATGGCTGCGCCACTCTGCCCAAACAAAAGAAGAGATTTCAGAGGATTTATAATGCGTGTGTAAAAACGAGAGGAGACAAAAGAAGAGGAAGAGGAAGTCTAACATGCGGGTCATGGAAGAAAAGCAAACGGCTGGCTGTTGTCTCAGTCTCACAACATAAAGTCAAAATCAAACCGCTTGAACTGACCACCATGCCCTTTGCCCTTATTCCTAAGTCCTCAGAAGAACGAAGGCTCCATTGTTGGTCTAAAACCTTCTAGAAAATTATGATTGAATTGTACTGTTTTTCTCATTTTAAGAAAAAATTTAGGATGGAAAAGCGGTCATGCCCCCATGTTCTCGCTCCTGGAAAATGCAAATTTTTTGTTACTCAAATTAAAATTTAACATCAGACCTCGTATATGGGCCATCATATCAAACCAAAAAAACTGATTAATAAATCTTTCCAAAGATATTTGTAAATTTACAATTGATGCATAAAACTTAACCATAAAGAAATTAACAGTTCTATTTTAATTTAGAGTAATAGTTTAGATATAAAAGTCATTTCCATTGAACAGAGTTATTTAATATAATTATTTTGAATTGTTTAAATTTATACGATATAAGAATTATAATAATTATAATAATTGTCATTTGAAAAGATATTAGTTGAGCTACAAACAAAACTTCTCGAAATTAAACTCATTCATCCACCATATATGTAATATTAAAAATAATGGGGGAAGATTTATTTTAAAAAATCTAAAAATAAAAAATAATAATAAAGTAGTAATGAGGGCCTTTTGGTCGTTTTGGGAGAACTTGTGGCTTCCAGAGCCCCCCCCCCGGGTTTTCATCCACGTGTTCTTTGTTGGACGAAATGTCAAAGGGCAAGGGCAGACTGTCAAGGCCACAGAAGGGTCAAGTGGTCTTTTCCGACAATGTCAGTGGCTTTCACTGGCAAACATCCAAGACTAGGTCAACACTAGAACCTGATTGGTGGAGAGGTGCATCAAATTATCTGGGTTTCTCTCAATCGTCTCAAAACCACTGGTGGGTGACACAGCTTCCGTCCACCACATTGTGACGCTAAGCGTCATCGTCTCACTAGCCACCCACTTTTACCAGCGGAAATAACTTCAAGTTGGCCCTATGTTTGCGGGCTGGCGGAGACTCGCTAGCCTACCATTTCGGTATACCAAAGTTAGAGTATGAACCACCTCAATATCGAATCTCAACCATTCACTTCTAATAACTGGGTCCATACCAATGTCCCCATCCACATGTGGGGCTAGACGTATGGATCTTTGATCTTTCTAGGAAAGACACCAGATGGAGACGATGATTGGCCCGACGGAGACCGCAATCACTCCCATGTTTCGTGTTAAATACTGTACCCAAGTCTTTTTCAAGTCTTTGTTCAGTTTAATAAATATCTTTCCACTTTAAAGGCTGGACGGGACAATAAAGTTCATACGGCATTTAATCTCACCATTTATTTTGTTGCTGCAATAAATAGACTGCCTATTGTTGGTATTCAGACAGATAATATGAGTTCTTTTCTTTTCTTTTCTCTTTTTTTTTCTTTTTTTTTTTTCTGTTTTTTATTTTAATCGTAGATGACAACCGGATAAACCTCTAGTGATTTTGAGAGGACTCAAACTGATAATCATTGGAGAGCAAACTCAAGATCGAACTAATTAAACTACTCCCAAAGTTAAATAATATAAGATTTTTGACTGAAAGCAACGAGATAATCCCGGTGTTATAAAATTGAGTTCATATTATCAATCTTTAAATATGAATTCATCTATTGATAATCATTTCATTCGCTTACTCCTAGCAGATAAGAAAGGAAGAAAAAGATTTGACACAATATACTCTTAGCGCATTTATGAAGTGCTTGGTATGACAGAATACAAAAAAAAATATATATATAAGAATAAAATTTAATTATAATATAAAAGAAGAAATCAAATCCTAAGATTTATTTTATATTATAAATATTTTTATTTTAAAAAATAATTCAAACATATTAATAAAAAAATACATTCAAAAAGTGTTGTGACAAATATATCATTTCTCACATGGAGGGACCCCGAACATTAATGCCTAACCACCCTACCTATATAAGAAGCTTCTACCTCGGCTTCATGGTAAATTATAATTTGGGCTACAAAGTGAATCCAGGTGTGATACAGCAGAGCGTGCTCTGCTCAGCATTGGGCAAGCATGACGTGAGGACACATGGGTGCAAGTGGGCTGGGCTGGGCTGGGCTGGGCTGGCTTTTGTTTCTTCTGGTTGATGGCATTTTTGGATGATGGCATATAGTATGAGATGATGGCAAGGACCATGCAAGAGGATAGATAATAAGATATATTATTCCGTCTCCTTTTTATAGAGGTGGAATAATTTTAATTCCAATTTGAGACGTGGGATATGCATATCCCCTAGATTATAAGTTTATTTTCTCAATTTTTATTTCCATTTTTTATATTACTCATTTTAGAAAACAAAGCACAAATTGATTGAAAAATTAAATCATAGTTCAAAAAACAAAAGAATAAAAAAATATAAAAAATAAGACATAAATATTAATATATGTATTATTTTTATATATTTAACATAATATAATATTTTATTTATAATTTTTAAATATTTTAATTATGAATATTATTAATAAAGAAATTAAAAATTACTTACTAAATGATAAATGATATAATAATATTTAAATTATCATACTTTTTTAATAACAAACATTGGGATCAGTATAATTTTTATTTTAAACAAATATTGGACATCAAAGTGTACTATGTATTCCATATTTTTTAATCCTTATACAAACCAAACGTGATATCCAAGGATATGTTATCCACAAATATCATCCCATTGAAAAATGAAATTCTAACATTTGCATCTCTTCCTATGCCAGTTATAGAGATTCTTTGGGCTCAAATTTTCCCAACAATAATGGATTTGGGCCATCCAATTGGCATGGGCCTCTGGGCCCAGGTACTCATTTTCTATTATAGATGAAACGGACAAGGGTGTATAACAAAGGTGTAATCAGACTTCAAATGAGGAGGATAAGGATGAGAGGCTTACCCGTTACCTCAGTTCCATCATCAACACGCTTTCTTGCCATCTCAGCCTCAGATTTGCGCAAAAAGTTGGAAGAGACCGCGTAGAAGTGTCTTCTTCTTCATCACCACAGCCTGGTGACTGAAAATTATGTAATTGGGCCCTAAAAGTTATAAAACAAAGTAAAAGAAAAATGTAGACAGGGCAAGGAAAACGCACCTGCAATTTATGTTTGTTTCTCATATTTGTGACATCAACCTGCCTACATTTCACACCTCAACCTGAAATGAGAGTCACCACATAGTAGTTTGAGCAATAAAATTCAAGTGCAGGGTGACGAAAAAATTGGACATTTCGATTTCAGGTGAATTCCGGAATTTTATGCGTGATTTCTCAGGTCCAAGTAGAATGTACAACTCTCATACAATCGCATGCTAATATAACATGAATATTCAACTCGTTTAATCATGGGCTATCGTTCTCCACAATTTTTACACCACGTTGTGCTCGTCTCAGTATGCTCACCCTCCTCAAATGGATGCCTAAAAAATCAATCTTTCTTTTCCTCTTTTGAGCATCGGTAAAGTTACTGCTTCCAGAATTAGATTTGGTCTTAGCTTCAATATTCTCGTCTTTTTCTCTCCTTTCAGACTTACGAGGTAGCCTCTGCGATGACGGGTTTACTCCACAAAGTCCACCAAAATAATAAAGAGGCTCAATATAGCAAAATGATGAAGACACAATACCTTTAATGTTGATCGGCTGAACAAGCTTAATAAAGTCCTCTATCTCAGGAAAGCAAGAGTGATCAGAATAGGGAACCGAGTAAATGTATTGATGAAACCTTACCACAGACCTCAATTTTCCCTTCTTATTTATTTCAGCACGGGGCCCTCCATTTATTATTTGTTTGTTTCCACAATGGAGAGAAATTGAAGGAGAACCGACGGGATTGTCATTCCCTTCTGAAGGTTTCACAACCCATGGAAGACCAGATGGCATGATTCCAATGGTTGGGCGCACTGTATTTAGTCCCTCAAGAGTGTTGATGCTAAAACTGTAACGAGGAACAGCTCTTACCCTAGTAAGAGAAGTTTTGGTTGTGAAGATATCATGGAATCCAAGAAGATGCATAGTTTGCAAGCGTTCTGGCCATACCCAAATCTTCAAAGGAACAAAAAACAAGGAAAATCAAGTGAATGGCTGATTTTGAAGAATATAGAAAATAACAACAAAAAATTGTTCTGTTAACAATCCACTAAATGCAGTTTATTTTCTGAGATAGTTTGTTGCTCTATTTTCGAAACATGCTCAGATGAATGCAACAGCTTGATGGTCAAGGTAATCTATTTTCTGTGCTTTCAATAGACCAAGCAATGATTGCCACTCAACTGCACATGCCCACTACTAAAAAAAAGCACTATGGTGATCCAGAAGTAAGAAGCTAAGTGTTCCTTATTAATACCGGGATATGAACAAACCTTGACTTTTAAAGAACGTGAAATGTAAAGTAAAAGATCTTCCTTTCCCAGAGTGTCAATCCCAATGATGATATCATGTTTAGGATGGGATGCAATGATATCAACGACCTGCAATCAGTTAAGCGAAAACCGGTAAGATAAAGCTTCTAAATAAAGTAATTGCTGCTGAGATCATAAATTCAATACACAATCTTAACATAAATTTGTGTACTGGAACACACTTTAGTTTCTCTTTTTTTCAGGAAAGATAAGAACAGAAATGAAATAATTTTTTTTAGATTTTATAATTGATTATTGTATTCTATCTAGATGAGGAACAAGCAATTCCTTATTGCTATTCTGTATGCAATATATAACATAACAAAGAGATCCAATAGTTATTATCATTCATTTTCCATTTCTCTTTACACTCCTTAATTTTGTCCTTTTCCACAAATTCTCAAGTAGAGACTGTTTTGGAAATATCCTCGTTCAATGAACCCCATTTATTATTATCCTCTAGCCTAGGTCACCCGTCCTTCTCTTGATTACTTTGAGGAGAATTATCTTCACCTTTATTTTAATTTGCAGAAAGCATATAGTTTCCTTGTCCTCCTATATGCTCACGTCATTCTTATTTTCTCCTTTCCCAAGAGAACTTGAAACTTTTCCATCCTCACAGACCAACCTTTATCCCACCAAGTCCTCAAATTCTTCTACAAGTTTTTTTTTTTGTTCAATAATTTGGCCTCTTGTATCAGTACCAAATCAAGTAAACAAATAACTCAAAACCAATTCTGAAGCATGCCTCCAGATTACTAATTACTCCTCATAAATCATCCAAGCTTGAAATTTCAGAATGCTAGCACATTGTTTTCCATAGTATTATTGAAATTATATAATATGACTAAAAAGCTCCAAAAACTTGTACACTCTATGTGACACTATGAGCCGTAGAATCGTTTGCATTAGATATATGCAAATTAAACTAGCGTACATGGATTTTATCAGAATATAGATCAGAAGATTATTTATTACTTGCAACAGTAAACCATGCATAAATTATCAAGGGAAATTCCAGAACCTCTGCAAGAAATGTAGAAATGAACCTGCTGAGCAGCAGCTTCTCGAGAAGGAAAAGAAAATGATGGATTACAGTAGGTATTATCCAAGTAAAGAATGTTAACTCTATCTCCCTCAAGAGCATGGAGGAGCATGGTCCTTCCTATCTTGGCCCTCTCATTAGTTGCCTCCCAACGGAAATCACCAGTGAAAAGTGTGCAACCAAAATCACCACGAAACAAGTACATAACAGCACCTGTCAGATAAAAAACCATGCATGATTGATAATAATGCTACAACATTGAATATAATGGGCTAAGTAGCCAAGCACATTGGTAGGGAAAATCCAAAGCAACAAAATGACAATTGAGAAGGACAGGAGTTCTTGATAGAAAAAAATTGATTACAATAATCAATCAAGTCATTGTCTTCAGTAGTATTGCCCCTGGCAAATTTGATCTCAACTGCAGAAGTAAACATACTTTGGAGACAGCAATCGTATGAAAGAAATTGAGGTTGGGTTTTGCATGAAATTAAACTTAAATTCCATAAATCTCAAATTCATAAAAGCGGTATCAAAGTAGATGCAAAATTTCACAATTAAAGTTCCAAACTAAACCAATCTGAACACTCAAAACACACTCAATAACATTTATCCCACCATTTAATAAAATGAAATAAAATGGCATTGCTTAAAAGATGCTTCAGCCACAATTTCATCATATGGACAGTTACTATTGAATTCTAAGTAAAAATTGAAAACCAAAATCCAGGACATGATTAAGGTGTGCCGCCATTGCTCCGCTTGAGACCCTTCCATACCGAAAATCACACAACCAAATTACGAAAGCAAGGAGTCACAGTTCAGTATAAAGTCCACTAGATATTGCTCTGTTTCTGTACATTGATAATTTTTTCTGATTTTTCAAGTTGAAAATGTAATGCAAAAAACATCATAAGCATATATATCTAATGTAAAACAAAGCAAAACAAATTCAACGTATAAGCAAAAATAACAGTATATATATATATATATATTTATATAAATCAATCAATTAATGCTATTACAACCCTAAATCCAAAACAACTGACGGACCAGGGCAATGGTGAGCGTCAATGGCCATGACATCAACAGTAGTTTCCGATCCGGAGCAAGGCGAAACCAGAGAAACGGAGTGCCAAGACCCAATTTCAAGAATTCGAAGCAGAGAGAGGTTGAAATTAGGAAATTTGAAGGGAAAGAGCTTCGCGGTGAGGCGAGAGCAGAAGAGAGGCCCCTTGGTCCACGAAGAGGACAAGCCATGGGTGTGATCGGAGTGGACATGCGTGAGGAAGTAGACCTGGCTGTGATCGCTCCACCGATCCACCGATATCAGGCCTTTCTCCATTCTTCAAAAAGCTGTCGTTTCCGGAGCTAGGGTTTGGATTGATTGCAGAATGCAGATTCAGAATCTAGGGTTGGGACAGAGCGCGATGAGAGAAGATGGAGATTTGGTTCCATTTTGGCGGCAATTGATTTTTTTTGAATTTTCAAGGGTTTGGGCTTTTATAGTGATGAGTTTGGATCCTCTCCGGTGACAACCCTCCGGTGGGTTTGCGTACCTCCTATTATTTTGCCACGTAGACAGTGAAAAAGAATCACGGTCCAAAACTATACTTTTTAAAAATAGAAAAGGTTGTAATAATAATTTAACTATCATTTCAATTCCCTTCTATTTTTTACTTCATATTTTTTATTTTAAAAATATTCAAAATCGGTTTCCAATTTTCATTTTAAAAAAAAAAAAAAAAAAAATAGGTATTTATCTCAATGATTCATTAAAACTTAAAAAACTTAATACAAATGTCACCAAAATATTACATTTCATAAAAAATTTATTTTGAATTTATGCAAAACAAAACATATTTCTATTTATATTATCTGCAATTGCTTAAATCTCGAGACATTTTTTGAACCAATCATAAACTTTATTAAAAAAAGCTAAATCAATAAAACTCCCCAAAACCGTATATTAGAATTTCATCTTATATAGTTCAAACAAAAACACCTAAACACTAATTAAAATGATTATATAATAAAAAATTTCAAACTTCTTAATCCTTTATGTAAAGTAAAAAAACCCGTTATTTGGATTGGTTTCTTAAAGTTAAGAATCCATTTAATTAATATTATCAAAAATTAGAAATTATTTTCTAACTTGGAAAATACGTTTGGAAATGGTTTTGATCCAATACTTGTGTCTGAACCTATGGAGTAAGAAATGGTCTAATCCAAGGTCAAGGGCAAGGTAATATTGATGCTTGTAAAAGCTCAAATTATTTTATACCAAAATATAAAGATTATTACTTTGAAATCGAGGAGTTGGGTTGGCCATTAATTTCTAATAAAGTACAATAGGTATATTAATTCTATCAAAAGAAAGGCACTATTCGAACCCAAACCTTGACCCATCTGCCACCAGGCACCAACCAGCACACAAAAAAACAAAACTCATTAAAGCCTTGGAAATTTCCAAAGCTCTGGGCCTAATGTTGATGCTCAATTAATCGGGTTTATTCTCAAAAAAAATATTATTTTCTAATATTATTAGTTCTAATATCATTATGCTAATAGTGGGTAGAGTTCAAATAAGAGATTAGGTATAAAGTAATATGCAGAGGACCACAAAGGTGGTATGTAAGAGTAATTTTATAATAACCCGTTTTCAATCGTGTAAATATTGTCCACTTTGCACTCAAAAGGCCCGTGACCTTTGGACCCAAAGGGGCTCTCACGGATTTAAAACGCGTTTAAAGGATTAAGAGAAGTTCATATTTATATAGTATCAGAAACTTTCCTCCAAACCCCACACCGAGGTCAGGGATCGATTCTGATACTATTTGTAATAACTTGTTCCCAACTGTATAAATATTGTCTCCTTTTAATCAAGAAAGTCCTCACGACTTTAAAACGCATCTTAAGGTTAAGAGGAGTTCATACTTATATAGTGTTAAGAACTTTCCCCTATATGATGTGGGATATCACAAATTTTATGGCCTAAATATTTAGAGATGGGATGTCAAAAACTAATTAATTTTACTTAATAAACTATTAGCAAATTTGTTAGCAGGTGCAGAAGAAGAAACTAAAATCAATTGGTTAAATTTTTTTTTTTTTTTTTTTTTTTTTTTTTTTATGTTATCCTAACAAATAGTAGATAACATTGAAAAATATGTATGTCGGGCTAAGAAGGCTCCTAATAGGGAAATGACACGTGGTCCAATTAAAGTTATTGAAATAGTTCAAATGGTTTGCCTTAGGTGATGGTATTACCGCTCGTTACGCTAATGCGAGTGTCTTTGTTCCCATCGCAGTCAAACAAAATCTTTGATTTCCCGTTCTGCCCCTTTCTTCGTTGTCTGTAAAACCCATCTTCTCTCTCTAAAACCCCCGTATTCCTTCTCTGGGAGACTCGGAGTTGTAGGCTTGTGGATAGTCTCACCCATCGGAACGTGGGAAAGACGATAAGATCCTTTAGGAATAGTTGGAATTACTATTTTCCGGAATGAACCCGAAGCAATCGCAGATGGAGGCGGACCAACCGTCGACGCTGCCGCCGGTGAAGGAGTTCCACGTGCAGCCGTCGTCGCCGCGGTTTCCTTTGTCGTCGTTGAACACGCCGACATGATTTAGGCAAAGACTCCAAAGATGGAAAATGTCTCATGTAGGCCTCCACATGCTTCTGTAGACAGTGAAAAGGGAAATCCTGCATCGTCAGAGTTGAAGCTTTCTTGTGAAGATAAATTTAGGCAAGATGTTCCTACTCAGATGGTTTTAAAGAAGTGGATTCCTGTTGGTAGAAAAGAGTCATCAATGCTGGAGAGCACTGGTCTTGTCGATGTTCATGGTCATAGTGATACTCCACCATTTTCATGCTCAAAGGAGAATGATGGCCATCTGGAAGGACATAAGGTTCCAGTGTCTGAACTTGCTACTTTAAGTGACCCTGGAAAGACAAGCTTAATATGCAATCCCAGCATGACTTCAGTTGAAAGTCAAGCCACACAACTTGAAGATATGAATACGGAAGTCGAAGGTCAAAAAGTTGAAACTGCTGAAGATAATGCTGCATGTAGTAATAAACTACAGGATTCTACTCAGTTCTCAATTGGCTCACAAATGGCAGTTCAAGCTCTAGATGCTGCCTACAGACTGCAATTGGATTCTAAGAGTGTTCAGCTTGCTACAGGCTGCCCGCTTGCAGAATTTGAAAACCTCCTCCAGTCTGCCACTCCGGTTATTTCTTCTTCATTTCTATATGAGAAGTGTGATGTTTGCTCAGCTAGTCAGCCCTCCCATGGTTCCCTCTGCAAACATCAGATACCTGATGTGTCACTTAATGCTGTTTGGAACTGGTATGAGAAGCCAGGAAATTATGGATTGGATGTTAAGGCTGAAGATTCCCGAAATCTGAAAGGGCTGCTTACTGATTCATTATCATTTCATGCCCATTTTGTTCCTTTCCTTTCAGCCGTTCAGTTGTTTTGTCACCCACAAGTCTCCAACAGTCAAAGTACAGAACACATGGAGGCTGAAATTCAGGACATAAGAGAAGTCGAATCTCGTTCTCCTTCTGAAACCCAGATTTCTGCACCTTCTCTAGAAGCAGAAGATATGAAGCATATTCAGGAGGAAATAAAATTACTGCTGAAATTTGACTCAGCTCAGGAGCTTGTCCATTCATTCGAGGTTACCCCATATGATGGAAATGAGTCTTCGAGTATGATTGCTTTACCTGCATTTTCAAGTAATAATGAGCTTGTATTTGAGTTTTTTGAATCTGAGCAGCCACAGCTACGAAAGCCACTTCATAACAAGTAAGTTCTTGCTACTCTATTGTTGTTTCTCTTTATTCTTTCCTGTATTAAATATTGTTGATTTGAATCTATGTTTCAGCTTACCCTTAAATTAAGGATGATGCCATATTGTTATGATACAGTTGGCACACATCAATATTGTGGCTATATGCTATTTCTTTGGCTTTAGTCTGTCAATCTGATGGTGGCCACATCTTGAACACCTCAAATTTTGAGGTACTTCCAATTCGCATTTCGACTTCTATGTTTTAATTTGAAGTGCTTACTTCTATGTGAAAATCTTCAATTTTCACAAAATCTTTTTGACTCTATTCAAGAGGTCTAATAATGTATGTGTATTGGACCCTTTGAAGCAATTATAGATCTTGGGAGGCAATTCTAATTGGTCAATAAAAATACATTTCAATTTATTTTTATTTTTTTTCATTTTTCCTTAGTTTAGCCACGTGGCAAATGGATTAATAAATTGTGGGGTAATTTTTTATTGTTGAATTTGTGATTTCTTTAATGGGTTTTTGTTGAAATAGTGGTGGAATGTGTAGAAATTATTGGACAATATGCAGTGACAAAACAAAACACAGAAAGCAATATGTTAAATAGGATTTCTGTGGGCCTCTTGTTGAACCCCTCTATAACTTAAACAGAACAAGGTTACTATTTATATTCCACCTCTGGTGATGGGAAGAAGTGCTTCCATAGTGGGTGCATATTCATTCGGTTTCTGTCAAGTTGAAGGAAGAATTTTGTGAAACTGATCTGAGGCCACCCATGATTTATGGAACAGAATGATGGGCAGTCAAGAAATAATACATCTAAAAAATTATCATAGATGAATGAGGAAGCTGGGATGGTATATAAAGAATGCCAATGATTGCACTAGCATGGATGTTTAAGGTTAGCATGAGGACAAAGAGAAAGGGGCCAAAATGAAAGCAGGATGAAACAGTAAGAGAAGATGAAAGACTATGATTTAACTAGACTGTGGATGTCCATAGAGCTGAATGGAAAAAGCGTTGATTTTTCAGCTTTTATTTTTTCCATTTCTGTCCAGCATTAGCTATTTTGTTAACTTTTAAATGCTCTTCATCTTCCTACCATTCTTGCATAATCATCATTTCTTCTCTTGACCCATAGTCTATCTGTGGTTAATATTTCACTGGTAAGAGGCTAATCCTTTATTTATTGCAGGATTATGGAGCTCATCAACAATGGAAATTCCAATCATCAAGCATTTGGTGACCCATCAAAGCTGGCATGCATGAAGCTACATGAGCCACATCCTGCATCTTGGTTATGACAATCTAATCTTATTAGTTTTCAATCAACTTGTTTCATCTTGGAAAATTGATTTCAGCATACTTACAGATAATGGCTTTCAGGTTTTCAGTTGCTTGGTATCCTATATATCGAATTCCAGAAGGCAATTTCCGTGCATCATTCTTGACTTAGTACCATTCACTTGGATATTTAGTTCAAAGATGCAATTCAACTGATTCTCTCGATGAGAAAATGTTTTGTGTCATCTTTCCTGTGCTGGGACTGCAAAGCTACAATGCACAGGTAAAGTACTGCTACTCTCGATTTATTATGCTGCAAACTTTAGAATGAGACTATTTCTTCCAATGCCAAACTTAAATAACTGAAAGGTTGAGAACTAATGAACTGTGTCATAAATTTAAGCTCTCTATATTTCTTTTTTCACCATATCTAGGTTTTCATTAAGTTTCTTTAATCTTATGGAAGTAAAAGCATCCACAGACAACATTCATCTGCATAACGCAATCATGGATTACAAAGCAAGACATGAACAAAAGATTGCGCTGCTTATTATACCGACTTTGGTGTGTGGTTATGATAATTGATATGGGCCAAAGCCCATCGGCGTGCTCAATTGGTTAGGGTAAAAGTTGGATGCATGGTAGAGGTGCATTGTCCCAGGTTTGGTTTTTGTTGGTGGTTGAATGCCTTAAATTACCCAATGTTAGTTGTCACGGGTGCAACCAACATCCCAAGGTTTGAGTCCTCATGGAGAATCTGAAGGACTTGGCCATGGAAGGTTCCTCAGTTATGTATATAAAAATAATCATAATATATACCAAACTGAAAGATGGCGAATGGCTTCCGGTCTGCAGGAACACAGACTGAGAATACAAACATCATGTCTGGTATTTAAACATTACAGTAACTTATTCTACTTTACTGAGGGATGCAGAATATGGTGAATATGGTGAACATAATATATATATATATATAGATGTGTAGATGATTGGCTAAGACTTAGGAGACAGAAGATGTAAATGTTATTGCAGCACTGCTGATGGAAGAGTATTGATTTTTCCCTATATAAGGACTTTACACCTGCTTGTATTTCTGTTGGAAATAATGAAATGATCCACATGGAAGGGATTGAAACATCTAAGATGAGATCTAACAGGCTCACACTACAAGAAACCTTCACGGATATAATGCCATGACAAAACAAATTAGGGTACAACCTGCCTAGTTATAGCACAAATTAGATATACTTCCTCATCTTGCAGATTATGTTGTCTGCTTTAAAAATGGATAAATAAAAGTGTCTTTTTACTGGAGATTTCTGCTGGCACAACTCTATGATTATCTCTTGCAAAAAGATTGCATTACTTCTGAGCTTGTTTTTCTCAACCGCCAAGCTTGTGATTTATTGATCGGGCAATGGGTGGGATATCCCCCTAACTTCCTATATTTGCAGGGTGAATGCTGGTTTGATCCGAAGATACCTGTGGATGCTTCATCAAAAGATAGTAAACTTGTCAACAGTTCGGAAACCCTCAAAGAGAGGCTCAGAACACTTCAGGAAAATGCATGGCTATTTGCTAGAGGGTGTCTTTCCAAAAACAACGTCAAGGTAGTCAACCGGCAGCCAGACTATGAGTTCTTCATTTCCCGGAAATGCTGAAGATGGTGTCCTTCTGTATTATACTCTAGAACACAACCATTTCTCTCCCAGTTTGTACAGAATTACTTGCAGCTTCATCCCGTCTTCCCATGTAAAGATTTCTAAAGAAGATGACCACTAGAATGGAGGGCGAGGCACAAACACTAAAGCAGTAGCCACCGTATTTCAGGTCTTTGTAGATAATGGAAACAGAAAGTAGTTAGCAGAAACCTACAGGAAAGGGTTAGTGTCAGTTCTGAAAGCCTGATGACTGTTGTGTGGCTGTTGATCCACATCTCACAGTCAACCTAGATAAGGATTGTTGATATCCCATGTAAAGAAGAATACTTCATACATAGTTTCAAGTAGAAGTTAAACACATTGTAAATGGTTTTCCCCCTAGCTGAAAAATACATGTTATATCTCAAGTCTCTGTAAGCTCAATCTGTATATCGAATTCCCAGGCTTAGTAAACGATATGTTGTGACCACCCAGGCTTAGCAAACACTATGTTGTGACCATCAATTTCCATACTCAACGAGTATTTTTTCTTTTTTTCTCTTTTCCTCTAGATGACTGAGATACTAAATTTACACAATATTTCTTAAGATGGTTGAAGAAATCTTATTAATACAGGAGAAACTGTTCCGGTAACCGAGATGTTAAAGTTAAGGCTTCCGTTGAGTATACAAATTATGTAAAGTAGAAACAGCAGCCGCCATTTACTAACAGTGGCTCTAGGCTTTGATACAAAAACAAAAACAAACAAACACAAACGAAAAAAAATCAGTATATAATATGGCCTTCTAGGCATACTTGGAAAAAAAATGCAGTAACCGGTCTACTTGAACTGGATATGAAACTGCTTGCTTGATCCTCATTTTTCTGAAATGGAACTTGATGAGACGGTGCTCTTGGTCTGAGATGAAGCAGCAGAAGTATTGCTGCGTGGCTTTGAACTCTGGCCCGAGGATGAGGATGATTCTGTGAAGAAGATTATTTGCTCCTGGTTGTCAACGAAAACTTGAAGGGTTCGCGGGATTGGAGGAGGGTTAACATCCAGAACCCCCTCGAGGATCTGAACTACCTGACCCATTGATGGCCTCTGAGATTCCTCATCTTGGATGCACCAACAAGCCACTCTACAGAGCCTTATTAGTTCTTCTGGATCTGCATTCCTCTCCAACCTTTGGTCCAACAGGATGAGGATATCATCTCCTTCAGTTAGCACACTTGAAGCCAAAGTTGGGAAGAATTTAACTTTTCCATCTTCAGAAGCCTCTGAGTTTCTCCTCCCTGAAATAAACTCGAAAAGCATCATTCCATAACTGTAGACGTCAGCTTTGGCTGTTATGGCTACGCCTGAAATCCACTCTGGTGCAAGATAGCCCCTTGTGCCCCTCATGGTTGTTAGGACCCGGCTGAAATCACGCCCAATAAGCTTTGCCAGGCCAAAATCTGCCACTTTTGGGCAAAATTCAGCATCCAAAAGAATGTTTTCTGGCTTTATGTCACAGTGGACGATGCAGTCTCGGCACTTCTCATGGAGATATGTCAAGCCTCTGGCAGTCCCGAGCGCGATTTGGTACCTCTTCTTCCAGTCCAAAACTTCTGAATCCTTTTCATGGAAAAGATGAGCATCTAAAGAACCATTGGGCATGTAATCGTAGACCAGCAACTTTTTAGTACCTTCTGAGCAGAATCCACGGAGTCGAACAAGATTAACATGCTGGATTGTTCCAATAGTGCTGACTTCTGATCGGAATTGCTTCTCTCCTTGGCTGATGCTTTCAAGCTTCTTCACAGCTATGAAACTTGAGTCCGGCAATCTCCCTTTGAAAACAGAACCAAAGCCTCCTCCCCCCAATTTTTCTGAGAAATTCTTCGTGGCATTTTGCAAATCTCTGTATCCAAATGCCACCAATGAACCCTCTACTGTTTTTCCAGTTCCAACCGATCTATGTCGTCTCCAAATTATGAACCAGACAAGGCCTAAGATGGCTACCACGGCTAAAGCTGATCCCACCCCAATACGAATAACCTTTCCCTTGTCACTGCTGGAATTTGGAAACTCTGAAGCAGCAAGCTTCAGATAGAAAGTCTTTCCATTACTATCACCATCGGGAAGCTGTTGCAGATTCATGAGGCCATCAATCCAAATGGAGCATCCACTGTCAAAGGCATAAGCAGTGCAAGAGCAGTTATTGAAGCAAGCCGATTCGCATGCTGATCTGCTCCCAGCATTTACAGTTTGGGGATTTTCAGGCAATCTCATGCTATGCTGAGATGAAAACCCATCTTTCTGCTGACTGAGCGAGCTGCTTTCACACTGCAAAGGAGTGTTTCTCTTACACCCAGCAGACCGATCCTTCAAATTCCAGTCATTTTGAGAGCTTGGCGTGAAACCCGTCAAACATTTACAAAAATCATTAGTATTATCATCATTGCAAACTCCGAAAGGCCCACAAAAGTCATAGACCTCACATTGTGTCCTGGGTTGAGACCAAAACAGATTCCACTGACGGGATGATTCCAACCAAGTCAATTGCTTGACCTGACCAGAAACATCCATAATAAATCGAGAGATAGTTGATTCTTCGTAAACTGAATAGGTAAAATAGCTCTCATTGGCATCAGAATAGAAGCTGAAATTGTATATATAATTCAATCTCATTTCGGGAACTAAGCTAAAGATTTGGCCATTCCATGCCCCACTAGTCCAGTACTGCTTAGACCTATTCCACAGGATTAAGTACTGTGAGGTGCCATCTGGGTCTAATTCGAGGCTAAACAACCCATTTGCAGGATCATCCGTATTTTTCCAAGAAGTGAGAAGCTGTGGGGTTTTGGTACGTTTATCCAATCCGAGCTTGGCTCCAGGAAGCCATGTGTGGGTGGGATGATCAAAGCTCTGCCATCTTGTTTCATTTGAAACAGCCCCAGTAACTCTCAGAACAAAGTTCCCTTGATCCAAAAGAACAGCTTCTAAGCTAGTTGAATTGGCGGAGGTCAAATTGGTTGACCAAACAGGGACTTGGGATTCATTGACAAGAACTAAATTACCATCCAATATTTTCAGCTGTGAAGAACGATTATCAGTGACAGGGGTGTCTCTATTCGCCACCCAAACTACAGTCCGCTCAGAAACTTTCTTGTACCACATTCCTATATAATAGTATGAAGAATTACCTGGCTTGAAGAAACCCAATACAAACTTGCCACCTGCAGAGACAAGGGTCTGATCCCCAGAGAGAGTTTCGTTTCCAGAGATGGTGTCACCTCCATGGGAGAGATGGGTCTTGAGAGTTAGACACAAGATGAGAATTGAGAGCTTGAGCCAAGGGTTATTTCTGGTATCCATGGCTGCGCCACTCTGCCCAAACAAAAGAAGAGATTTCAGAGGATTTATAATGCATATCAAAAGAAGTGGAAGAAGAAGTCTAACATGCGGGTCATGGAAGAAAAGCAGACGGCTGGCTGTTGTCTCAGCCTCACAACATTAAGTCAAAATCAAACCGCTTGAACTGACCACCATGCCCTTTGCCCTTATTCCTAAGTCCTCAGAAGAACGAGGACTCCATTGTTGGTCTAAAACTTTCTAGAAAATTATGATTGAATTGGACCAATTTTCTCATTTTAAGAAAAAATTTAGGATGGAAATGCGGTCATGCCCCCATGTTCCCATTCCTAGAAAATGCAAATTTTATGGTACTTAGTTTAAAATTTAACATCAGACCTCGTATATGTGCCATCATATCAAACCAAAAATACTGTTTAATAAATCTTTCCAAAGATATTTGTAAAATTTACAATTAATGTATAAAACTTAACCATAAAGCTATTTCCATTGAACAGAGTTATTTCATATAATTATTTTGAATTGTTTAAATTTATATGATATAAGAATTATAATAATTGTCATTTGAAAAGATATTAGTTGAGCTACAAACATAACTTCTCGAAATTAAACTCATTTATCCACCATATATGTAATATTAAAAATAATGGGGGAAGATTTACTTTAAAAAATCTAAAAATAAAAAATAATAATAAAGTAGTAATGAGGGCATTTTGGTCGTTTTGGGAGAACTTGTGGCTTCCAGAGCGCCCCCGGTTTTCATCCACGTGTTCTTTGTTGGACGAAATGTCGAAGGTCAAGGGCAGACTGTCAAGGCCACAGAAGGGTCAAGTGGTCTTTTCCGACAATGTCAGTGGCTTTCACCGGCAAACATTCAAGACTAGGTCAACACTAGAACCTGATTGGTGGAGAGGTTCATCAAATTATCAGGGTTTCTCACAATCGTCTCAAAACCATTGGTGGGTGACACAGCTTCCGTCCACGACATTGTGACGCTAAGCGTCATCGTCTCACTAGCCACCCACCTTTTCCAGCGGAAATAACTTCAAGTTGGCCCTATGTTTGCGGGCTGGCGGAGACTCACTAGCCTACCATTTCGGTATACCAAAGTTAGAGTATGAACCACCTCAATATCGAATCTCAACCATTCACTTCTAATAACTGGGTCCATACCAATGTCCCCATTCACATGTGGGGCTAGACGTATGTATCTTTGATCTTTCTAGGAAAGACACCAGCTGGAGACGATGATTGGCCCGACGGAGACCGCAATCACTCCCATGTTTCGTGTTAAATACTGTACCCAAGTCTTTTTCAAGTCTTTGTTCAGGTTAATAAATATCTTTCCACTTTAAACGCTGGACGGGACGATAAAGTTCATACGGCATTTAATCTCACCATTTATTTTGTTGCTGCAATAAATAGACTGCCTATTGTTGGTATTCAAACAAATAATGAGTTTTTTTCTTTTTTTTTCTATTTTTGTTTAAATCATGGATGACCGAGCCAGCTTACGCGTATATCGACTAATCCCATGAGACTCTAAAGTTAAAAATCGAATAAATCTCTAGTGATTTTGAGAGGACTCGAACTGATAACCATTAGAGAACAAACTCAAGATCAAACCAATTGAATTACTCCCAAAATTAAATAATATGAAATTTTTTATTGAAAGCAACGGAATAATCTCCGTGTTATAAAATTGAGTTCATATTATCAATCTTTAAATATGAACTCATATATTGATAATCATTTCATTCGCTTATTCCTAGTAGATAAGAAAGGAAGAAAAAGATCTGACACAATGTACTCTTAGCGCATTTATGTTGGTACCACGGAATACAAAAGAAAATAATATAAGAATAAAATTTAATTATAATATAAAAGGAGAAATCAAATCCTAAGATTTATTTTATATTATAAATGTTTTTATTTTAAAAAACAATTCAAACATATTAATAAAAAAATACATTCAAAAAGTATTGTGAAAAACATATCATTTCTCACATGGAGGGACCCCGAAGATTAATGCCTAACCACCCTACCTATATAAGAAGCTTCTACCTCGGCTTCATGGTAAATTATAATTTGGGCTACAAAGTGAATCCAGGTGAGATACAGCAGAGCGTGCTCTGCTCAGCATTGGGCAAGCATGACGTGAGGACACATGGGTGCATGTGGGCTGGGCTGGTGTGGCTTTTGTTTCTTCTGGTTGATGGCATTTTTGGATGATGGCATATGGTATGAGATGATGGCAAGGACCATGCGAGAGGATAGATAATAAGATATATTATTCCGTCTTCTTTTTATTTTCTCAATTTTTATTTCCATTTTTTTATATTACTCATTTTAGAAAACAAAGCACAAATTGATTGAAAAATTAAATCATAGTTCAAAAAACAAAAGAATAAAAAAATATAAAAAATAAAACATATATATTAATATATGTATTATTTTTATATATTTAACATAATATAATATTTCATTTATAATTTTTAAATATTTTAATTATGAATATTATTAATAAAAAAATAAAAAATTACTTACTAAATGATAAATGATATAATAATATTTAAATTATCATACTTTTTTAATGACAAACATTGGGATCAGTATAATTTTTATTATAAACAAATATTGGACATCAAAGTGTAGTATGTATTCCATTCTATTTTTTAATCCTTATACAAACCAAACGTGATATCCAAGGATATGTTATCCACAAATATCATCCCATTGAAAAATGGAATTCTAAGATTTGCATCTCTTCCTATGCCAGATATAGAGATTCTTTGGGCTCAAATTTTCCCAACAATAATGGATTTGGGCCCATCCAATTGGCATGGGCCTCTGGGCCCAGGTACTCATTTTCTATTATAGATGAAACGAACAAGGGTGTATAACAAAGGTGTAATAAGACTTCAAATGAGGAGGATAAGGATGAGAGGCTTACCCATTACCTCAGTTCCATCACCAACACGCTTTCTTGCCGTCTCAGCCTCAGATTTGAGCAAAAAGTTGGAAGAGACCGCGTAGAAGTGTCTTCTTCTTCATCACCACAGCCTGGTGACTGAAAATTATGTAATTGGGCCCTAAAAGTTATAAAACAAAGTAAAAGAAAAATGTAGACAGGGCAAGGAAAACGCACCTGCAATTTATGTTTGTTTCTCATATTTGTGACATCAACCTGCCTACATTTCACACCTCAACCTGAAATGAGAGTCACCACATAGTAGTTTGAGCAACAAAATTCAAGTTCAGGGTGACGAAAAAATTGGACATTTCGATTTCAGGTGAATTCCGGAATTTTATGCGTGATTTCTCAGGTCCAAGTAGAATATACAACTCTCATACAATTGCAACCTAATATAACATGAATATTCAACTCGTTTAATCATGGGCTATCGTTCTCCACAATTTTTACACCACGTTGTGCTCGTCTCAGTATGCTCACCCTCCTCAAATGGATGCCTAAAAAATCAATCTTTCTTTTCCTCTTTTTAGCATCGATAAAGGTACTGCTTCCAGAATTAGATTTGGTCTTAGCTTCAATATTCTCGTCTTTTTCTCTCTTTTCAGACTTACGAGGTAGCCTCTGTGATGACGGGTTTACTCCACAAAGTCCACCAAAATAATAAAGAGGCTCAATATAGCAAAATGATGAAGACACGATACCTTTAATGTTGATTGGCTGAACAAGCTTAATAAAGTCCTCTATCTCAGGAAAGCAAGAGTGATCTGAATAGGGAACCGAGTAAATGTATTGATGAAACCTTACCACAGACCTCAATTTTCCCTTCTTATTTATTTCAGCACGGGGCCCTCCATTTATTATTTGTTTGTTTCCACAATGGAGAGAAATTGAAGGAGAACCGACGGGATTGTCATTCCCTTCTGAAGGTTTCACAACCCATGGAAGACCAGATGGCATGATTCCAATGGTTGGGCGCACTGTATTTAGTCCCTCAAGAGTGTTGATGCTAAAACTGTAACGAGGAACAGCTCTTACCCTAGTAAGAGAAGTTTTGGTTGTGAAGATATCATGGAATCCAAGAAGATGCATAGTTTGCAAGCGTTCTGGCCATACCCAAATCTTCAAAGGAACAAAAAACAAGGAAAATCAAGTGAATGACTGATTTTGAAGAATATAGAAAATAACAACAAAAAATTGTTCTGTTGACAATCCACTAAATGCAGTTTACTTTCTGAGATAGTTTGTTGCTCTATTTTCTAAACATGCTGAGATGAATGCAACAGCTTGATGGTCAAGGTAATCTATTTTCTGTGCTTTCAATAGACCAAGCAATGATTGCCACTCAACTGCACATGCCCACTACTAAAAAAAAGCACTATGGTGATCCAGAAGTAAGAAGCTTAAGTGTTCCTTATTAATACCGGGATATGAACAAACCTTGACTTTTAAAGAACGTGAAATGTAAAGTAAAAGATCTTCCTTTCCCAAAGTGTCAATCCCAATGATGATATCATGTTTAGGATGGGATGCAATGATATCAACGACCTGCAATCAGTTAAGCGAAAACGGTAGGATAAAGCTTCTAAATAAAGTAATTGCTGCTGAGATCATAATTCAATACACAATCTTAACATAAATTTGTGTACTGGAACAAACTTTATTCTCTTTTTTTCAGGAAAGATAAGAACAGATATGAAATAATTTTTTTTAGATTTTATAATTGATTATTGTATTCTATCTAGATGAGGAATAAGCAATTCCTTATTGCTATTCTGTATGCAATATATAACATAACAAAGAGATCCAATAGTTATTATCATTCATTTTCCATTTCTCTTTACACTCCTTAATTTTGTCCTTTTCCACAAATTTTCAGGTAGAGACTGTTTTGGAAATATCCTCGTTCAATGAACCCCATTTATTATTATCCTCTAGCCTAGGTCACCCGTCCTTCTCTTGATTACTTTGAGGAGAATTATCTTCACCTTTATTTTAATTTGCAGAAAGCATATAGTTTCCTTGTCCTCCTCTATGCTCACGTCATTCTTATTTTCTCCTTTCCCAAGAGAACTTGAAACTTTTCCATCCTCACAGACCAACCTTTATCCCACCAAGTCCTCAAATTCTTCTACAAGTTTTTTTTTTGTTCAATAATTTGGCCTCTTGTATCAGTACCAAATCAAGTAAACAAATAACTCAAAACCAATTCTGAAGCATGCCTCCAGATCACTAATTGCTCCTCATAAATCATCCAAGCTTGAATTTTCAGAATGCTAGCACACTGTTTTCCATAGTATTATTGAAATTATATAAAGGGCTACAATAATATGACTGAAAAGCTCCAAAAACTTGTACACTCTGTGTGACACTATGAGCCGTAGAATCGTTTGCATTAGAAATATGCAAATTAAACTAGCACACATGGATTTTATCAGAATATAGATCAGAAGATTATTTATTACTTGCAACAGTAAACGATGCACAAATTATCAAGGGAAATTCCAGAACCTCTGCAAGAAATGTAGAAGTGCACCTGCTGAGCAGCAGCTTCTCGAGAAGGAAAAGAAAATGATGGATTACAGTAGGTATTATCCAAGTAAAGAATGTTTACTCTATCTCCCTCAAGAGCATGGAGGAGCATGGTCCTTCCTATCTTGGCCCTCTCATTAGTTGCCTCCCAACGGAAATCACCAGTGAAAAGCATGCAACCAAAATCACCACGAAACAAGTACATAACAGCACCTGTCAGATAAAAAACCATGCATGATTGATAATAATGCTAAAACATTGAATATAATGGGCTAAGTAGCCAAGCACATTGGTAGGGAAAACCGAAAGCAACAAAATGACAATTGAGAAGGACAGGAGTTCTTGATAGAAAAAAATGATTACAATAATCAATCAAGTCATTGTCTTCATAGTATTGCCCCTGGCAAATTTGATCTCAACTGCAGAAGTAAACATACTTTGGAGACAGCAATCGTATGAAAGAAATTGAGGTTGGGTTTTGCATGAAATTAAACTTAAATTCCGTAAATCTCAAATTGGTAAAAGCGGTATCAAAGTAGATGCAAAATTTCACAATTAAAGTTCCAAACTAAACCAATCTGAACACTCAAAACATACTCAATAATATTTATCCCACCATTTAATAAAATGAAATAAAATGGCATTGCTGAAAAGATGCTTCAGCCACAATTTCATGAAATGGACAGTTACTATTGAATTCTAAGTAAAAATTGAGAACCAAAATCCAGGACACGATTAACGTTTGCCGCTATTGCTCCGCTTGAGACCTTCCATACCGAAAATCACAAAACCAAATTACGTATAAGCATATATATCTAATGTAAAACAAAGCAAATGTAATGTTCTGTTTCTGTATATTGATAATTTTTTCTGATTTTTCAAGCTGAAAATGTAATGCAAAAAACATCATAAGCATATATATCTAATGTAAAACAAAGCAAAACAAATTCAACGTATAAGCAAAAATAACAGTATATATATATATATATATATATATATATATATATATATATATATATATATATATATATATATATATATAAATCAAACAAATTAATGCTATTACAACCCTAAATCCAAAACAACTGACGGACCAGGGCAATGGTGAGCGTCAATGGCCATGACATCAACATTAGTTTCCGATCCGGAGGAAGGCGAAACCAGAGAAACGGAGTGCCAAGACCCAATTTCAAGAATTCGAAGCAGAGAGAGGTTGAAATTAGGAAATTTGAAGGGAAAGAGCTTCGCGGTGAGGCGAGAGCAGAAGAGAGGCCCCTTGGTCCACGAAGAGGACAAGCCATGGGTGTGATCGGAGTGGAGATGCGTGAGGAAGTAGACCTGGCTGTGATCGCTCCACCGATCCACCGATATCAGGCCTTCCTCCATTCTTCAAAATGCTGTCTTTTCCGGAGCTAGGTTTTGGATTGATTGCAGAATGCAGATTCAGAATCTAGGGTTGGGACAGAGCGCGATGAGAGAAGATGGAGATTTGGTTCCATTTTGGCGGCAATTGATTTTTTTTGAATTTTCAAGGGTTGGGGCTTTTATAGTAATGAGTTTGGATCCTCTCCGGTGATAATCCCTCCGGTGGGTTTGCGTACCGCCTATTATTTTGCCACGTAGACAGTGAAAAAGAATCACGGTCCAAAACTATACTTTTTAAAAATAGAAAAGGTCGTAATAATAATTTAACTATCATTTCAATTCCCTTCTATTTTTTACTTTATATTTTTCATTTTAAAAATATTCAAAATCGGTTTCCTATTTTCATTTTAAAAAATAAAAAATGAAAAATAAAAAAATAGGTATTTATCTAAATGATTCATTAAAACTTAAAGAACTTAATACAAATGTCACCAAAATATTACATTTCATAAAAATTTTATTTTGAATTTATGCAAAATAAAACATATATCTATTTATATTATCTGCAATTGCTTAAATCTAGAGACATTTTTTGAACCAATCATAAACTTTATTAAGAAAGCTAAATCAATAAAACTCTCCAAAACTGTGTATTAAAATTTCATCTTATATAATTCAAACAGAAACACCTAGATACTAATTAAAATTATTATATAATAGAAAATTTCAAACTTCTTAATCCTCTATGTAAAGTAAAAAATCTGTTATTTGGATTGGTTTCTTAAAGTTAAGAATCTATTTAATTAATATTATCAAAAATTAGAAATTATTTTCTAACTTGGAAAATACGTTTGGAAATGGTTTTGATCCAATACTTGTGTCTGAACCTATGGAGTAAGAAATGGTCTAATCCAAGGCCAAGGCCAAGGTAATATTGATGCTTGTAAAAGCTCAAATTATTTTATACCAAAATATAAAGATTATTATTTTGAAATCAAGGAGTTGGGTTGGCCATTAATTTCTAATAAAGTACAATAGGTATATTAGTTCTATCAGAAGAAAGGCACTATCCGAACCCAAACCTTGACCCATGTGCCACCCGGCACCAACCAGCACACAAAAAAACAAAACTCATTAAAGCCTTGGAAATTTCCCAAGGTCTGGGCCTAATGTTGATGCTCACCTAGCAGCAATAAATCGGGTTTATTCTAAAAAAAAAAAATTATTTTCTAATCTTGTTAGTTCTAATATCACTATGCTAATAGTGGGTAGAGTTCAAATCAAAGGTTAGACATAAAGTAATGACCGAGGTCAAGGACTTTCCCCCAAACTCGAAGAATTAAGAAAATTTTATACTTATATAGTGTCAGGAACTTTCCCCCAAAAATTTAACATCAAGGTTAGGGATCGACTCTGATACCATTTATAATAATCCGCTCCCAATTGTGTAAATATTGTTAATTTTTAACTAAGGAACTCTCACGACTTTAAAACTATTTATAAGGTTAAGAAAAATTCATATTTATATTTATATAGTATCATAAACTTTTCTCCTATCCAATATAGGATATCATAAATTTCATGGCCTAAATATTTAAAGATGAAATGTTAAAAATTAATCAATTTTACATGATAAACTATTAGCAAATTTGTTGGACGGTGCGTGAAGGAACTAAAATCAATTGGTTAAATTTTTTTTTTTTTTTTTTTTTTTTTTTTAATAATGTTATCCTAACAAATAGTAGATAACATTGAAAAATATGTATGTCGGGCTAAGAAGGCTCCTAATAAGGAAATGACACGTGGTCCAATTAAAGTTATTGAAATAGTTCAAATGGTTTGCCTAAGGTGATGGTATCACCGCTCGTCACGCTAATGCGAGTGTCTTTGTTCCCATCGCAGTCAAACAAAATCTTTGATTTCCCGTTCTGCCCCTTTCTTCGTTGTCTGTAAAACCCATCTTCTCTCTCTAAAACCCCCCGTATTCCTTCTCTGGGAGACTGGGAGTTGTAGGCTTGTGGATAGTCTCACCCATCGGAACGTGGAAAAGACGATAAGATCCTTTAGGAATAGTTGGAATTACTCTTTTCAGGAATGAACCCGAAGCAATCGCAGATGGAGGCGGACCAACCGTCGACGCTGCCGCCGGTGAAGGCGATCCACGTGCAGCCGTCGTCGCCGCGGTTTCCTTTGTCTTCGTCGAACACGCCGACGGCGGGGTCCAACCGGAGGATAGCAATCGCGGTGGACCTGAGCGACGAGAGCGCCTATGCGGTGAAATGGGCGGTGCAGCACTACCTGCGTCCCGGTGACGGGGTGATCCTCCTCCACGTCCGGCCCACGAGCATCCTCTACGGCGCGGATTGGGGCTCCATTGACCTCGCCGTGGACACTGATAACAGCACCGAGGAGTCCCAGCAGAAGCTCGAGGACGATTTCGACGCTTTCACCGCGACCAAAGCCTCCGATCTGGCGCAGCCGTTGGTCGAGGCTCAGATCCCCTTCAAGATCCATATAGTCAAAGACCACGACATGAAGGAGCGGCTCTGCTTGGAGGTTGAGCGGCTGGGGCTCAGCGCCGTGATTATGGGGAGCCGAGGGTTCGGAGCATCCAAGCGAACTAGCAAGGGACGGCTGGGGAGTGTCAGCGATTACTGTGTGCACCACTGTGTGTGTCCAGTAGTTGTGGTTCGGTATCCAGATGAGAAGGACGGTGGTGCCGGTGCTGAATCCCCCGGCGGTGTGGCGGGCAAGGCGGTATTAGGAGAGGAGGTGGAACTCCACCCAGTGCCGGAAGAGGAGCAGGAGTACCACGACGCCTCCGATGAGCAGAAAGGTTTGAGCTTTGTTGTTTTGATTGAAATTGGCATTCATGTTTATAGGCATGATTTTGTTTTTTATCTGATATTTCGTTTTCACTTCGAATTAGATGATTGATAGCAAAATTTGAATGGGTACCGTTCTACAGTTCAATTGCTTGATTGTGTTTTACTGTTGTTGTTTACATGTTATGAGGATTAATTATGGTAGTTACTTATGAATGATGTTGTTTGATCTAATGGTGGTGAGTGATCCTGGTTGGTTTGGTTCATGAGAAAACCCAAGAAAGAAATGAGCAGAAAACTTTGAAACTTGTGATTTTTCTTGTTTGGGGTTCAAGAGTAGGTTGCTTCAACTGATCCAAGTAGTTGTATTAGGCCTGGTTGAGCGAAGGTTTTTTCTTTTCAGCCAAACGGGATGTAAACAATCAACAATGTTCGTTTTGGTTGCTATGGAGACAAAAGGATATGTGGTTTGCATGTTTATATGAGTTATTGATTAATTTTGGAAGTTGTATTCCCTTACTCTACAAGGAGAAACATTTGAAATTTGGTATGACTGAAAACTGGAGAGGGATGATTAGGACTTCAGAAAACATACATTTGAGTGGATCAATTTTTAAAATTTAGGAAAGCATGGCTTGTCTGACAGTTAAGGGAATGTTCTGATTTTTTTGCAGTTTAGGAAAAGGTTATGTGCTCATGTATTGTGTAGCAATTCTTTTATTGGGTCTGTTTGGGAAGACGTGATATTGTTTTGGAAAGGGCTGGACCGTGGTATTGTCACTTCAATACAATTCCTAACATGAGAAGTTTATTTAATTCATTTTCTTTTGAGTGATGCTCTTAGAATTTAGTTTGTCAGTGTACGTTTTTCCCATGTTTAGTGAGGTCGGTGGACTGGTCCTCACTAAAATAAGATGTTATTTCGTTTCCCTTTCCCTTTTCTCTCCATCATCACCTATTGATCCGGTGTGAGAGCTTGTTGTCTAATTAACCATGGATTTTGTCATTTAAAGTAAAAAAAGAAATAATCCTTTACTAATAAAAGAAAGTTCATATTGTAGAGACACATAAAAAGGCCAAAATATGCATTGTTGTTCTTTTAGGGTTTAAAGACTAATTTTTACTTCAAATAGTAAAATTTTATTTGACTACTCAAAATGGAACTGTTCCTTGTCTAATTGATGATATCTCTCATTTGTCAACAGATGATTAACAAGTGCTTAGCAGATTGGCATTGTCCTCAAGTTCAGGTGATAAATAAATTTCCATACCCATAATCTTTTGTGCCCCTTATTTCTTATTGTTTAGAGCTTCTGTTTGAATGATAACTCACTGATTTTTACTAGAAGCATGGAAAGATAGCTTAAGTGGCAGATCCTTTCTCTGCATTCATATCTCAGTTTTTTTTCCATGATATTAGAAGTCCCATCTCCTTGTTCCTTCATGGGTACCCTAAAAGACTAAACATTTTGCAAGGCAGGTATCAAAGCTTTCCTACACTTGGGGAAAGGAAAAAAAGGGGGAAATAGAAGATCAGTTTTGATTTTATCCGTGCTAGAAGTTATCCAAAACCCTTGCACACTCTTATTCCATCAGGGTTTAAATGGTTGTTTTGGACTAGAGAAGTTGATAGGTTCCATGTCTAGATTCTTGGCATCATGTTTCATATTTCACATTCTTCACCATTTATAGATTCTCATATGCAGTATCAGCTAAATGTCATTTGGTGTTATGATTTACTGATTGATACTGATGCAGCATCCGGGTTTCCGTTTTTATTGCAGAAAGCAAGGCGATGAAAATGTAAAGGCTGCAGGGGAAGTGAAGAAGTCTCAGAATGTGAGGGAATTAATTCATGCCTTTTGTAAAAAAAAAAAAAAAAAACCAAAACAAAAAGAACAGTGGTGGTGTTGTTTCTTACCAGATCTCTCTCTTCTATGTTTCCTTTTGAACTGCCCTTTTCTCATATATGAAGTGTTGGGTTGTATCCTCACTGGTGTTCTTTCTTAAGTTTCCATAGTGTTCAAGTTCTTTCTCGAGTGGATCCCATCTTCTTTCTTTACCATTTTTACTCCGTAGAATGTGGAGAAATAGTAGGTCTGCCCATTGCCAAAGTCGCCTTGATTGAATTTTCAGTGTGGCCCCAAACACAAACCATTCCAAAAAGGACGGTTTTAAATTTTATGCGCAAGTAACTTCAAAGAATTGGCAGACTCCAATGGTGGCAAAAGCAACTAAAAGCTATGGATTGTATTTGATTTTAAGTCATTGGTGGACCCTCATCTAAGGGATTATTTTACCCAATATTTCAACATAGGCAAATTGGCCTGGCTCATCTGACATTTGTACACGATTATTTTTCTTGAGTTGGGCTTAAATTTATCAAGTTGGGTTTGAGATGAATTTTTAAAATTCAACCCTAAGCAACTTATTAAATTCTATAAGAGGTCAACTTTTCAAGAGAGAGTAAATAGGAAACTCTAGCAAACTATAGAGCATAAGGTTTAAAGACTTAATTCTGAATCTAAAAATTCATGAAACTCGAATCATAATCACCAGATAAGACAGTAGCAAACAGGACTGAGGATACACAGCCCATGGGTTCATGGAGTGTCTGCAAATCTAATGCAACTATAAAAAACTAAAAATGTCTCAAACAAACCACACTCCCACATTAAGTATCTTAAAAAGGATAAATAGTGCTTGATAGAAAACCCACATAAACCAGAATCCAGAGAGTAATCAGACCATATGGCATGAGAACTGGGCTCAGAGAGCTCCTAGAGTCCCCTCACTTCGGCTCCTTCGCATGGAGGAATCTGGCTTAAAGCCCAGAAAATGGTTGGCAAAATCAAGATGAGGAGGCCGATGATGGGCTGTTGCTTTTGTTCCAGTTGGTGGTGGAGGCAGGCGCGCATGCCTGTTCTTGGACCGTTTTGGAGAAACCACTGCTTTACGGCCATGTGTTGCTGAAGATGAAGGCTTGTTAGAAGCTACACCATGGCTACCCTTCCGCACAGACTTATGTTCTGATCTAAGGCCACGATCAAACTGGTGGGCGCTCATGCCTAATCGAACTGATCGGTCTGCTGTATCCTTCAGAGTGCTGACTTTAATAGTCTGCCGGTTATAGTATGCCAGATATGGAAGAAGGCCTTGTAGACATTTCTTCAGTTGTTCATCTCCTACATTTTTCTGGGCTGGGTTTCCTTCCAAGCTGATGGCTTGCAAGGAATTGTAGTTAGCTGCAAGTTGGCCAAGGCATTTGGCTGTGGAGATTTTGTTGTAGCGCAGATCCAGTATGTTCAGTTTTAGGAGACGATGAAGACCTTCCACCTCACTAATTTTGTTTCCAGCTAGGTATAACTCCTTTAGAGAGGAACAAGAAGCAAGACCTTCAAAAATTTAAAGAAAATGAGAAATATGTCAGTGACAAGTATTTGATGAGATTAGGCAAGCCCATCAATTTGGAGTTGGAGGTGTAACAGTACGATAAAATTAAGAGAAAAAAAATGTATTTGAAACAAACAAATTAAGACTCAAGAGCCCTAACAATTCAACAACATAGCCAAAAACTCAAACAAGCTTCGCACAACCAGAAGATTTTCAGATCATTTTCATTATGGGATGCTTTGTCAACTTCTGTTGTTTTGTCCGTGGACATGAACCCGATGTTTATGGAAAAGAAAAGAACAAAAACAATTGATATGAAGCAAACAAGAGACGATTCTAAAAATCCGTTCAGAATGGCTATATAAAAACAAAAAATGCAAGCTAGAATAATATTGCAGACAACAATTTCTGTACTTGATACAACCGGCATACTATGCAAAACAATTGGCTGGTTGTAGGCTTGTAGCAAACCAATGACATTAACACAGAGCTACTTCTAAAAGGCTATAACAAATGTAAAATGCAGAGCCTAGTGTTATGGACAACCTCCAAAGTTATAAACATACAGCATATTACGCAGCATTATGAAAAGCATGCATTGCTACAAAGTCATGTAAGAGATTAAACTGGAAGTTAATCTGAGAAACAAACATAATAGGAAAATCAACCATGCAAAATAGTATTCCAGCATGTGCCCATACCATGTGCAATTCTGAATATACGGTTGTAGCTCAGATCCAGTATGCGAAGTCGAGTCAGTTCACGCAAACCTTCAATCATGGTGATTTTGTTTTTAGAAAGATTCAGCATATGAAGACCTCTTGGAAGTGAACCAGCAGTTATCCTCACTGGAAAAGTTTTGCAGAGAGATTACTAAGCAGGATGTACAAATAGCCAACCAACCCAAGGTTACAGTACATGCAAAAGGAATAAACACAAATAAATAGTTTAAAAAAAAAAGTTAAGTTGTCATAGACGCAAACCTATGGCGTTTCCTGACAAATTAAGCACCTTCAAGCTCACGAAAGCACTAAGGAATGGGATCACAACCAACCCGTGATTTGCTAGCTGAGCTGTGGTAGCTGTGGCGGTCAAAGAAGAGATATATCTTTTTGCTGCTTCCATACCAGGAGTGAACTTTTCATCCAATTTTGCAGCAGTCAAACTACTGGAACCTTTATTTACCTCGCGATCAGAATCGGGTAATTCATTTGTTTCTTCCAAAGGGCTGAAATGCTGAAGATCAGTAACCCATTCCCTGATACGCTTGATTATGAATTCCTTATTAGGCAAATCATCCCACTGGCTGAATGAGGATTCGCCTTGAATGCTTTTCTCCATGTTTTCCTCATCAACAGCCGGCATTATCCAGTCTTTTGCTGAATTAACATAACCATAGAAATCGCAACCATCCTCCACAGGATTTTCACAAATATTCTTCTCAGTTTTAAATACATTATTATCTCTTTCTCCATCCCTTATTACCTGGATTTCAACATCATGAACTACACTCTCTTTCTGCCCCATATCTAGGACAATGAGGTCCTCTGAAGATCTAGAGTGTGGAACTAAGTATGTAGGCGAGTATCCTTCAGAAGTGGGTGTATGAGCACCAATGTTGGGCAAAGAACATGATTTGACCATCACTGGTGGGTTACGAGGTGTATGGTCTCTGGAGCCAATGGCACACTCACCAGACACCTGGGTATCGGAATTTTCATTTTCAACTTTTTCTAGATGCTGGGAATCCTCAATCGAGAAAATTGATTCATTATTAGTTGGGCCTATTCCTGGATCCTTCCTGCCAACGGGGATAACCAAACCATTGTGGCCATGAGAATCATCACAAGAATATCCTCGATCCGTGTCATCCTCAGTGTCAATGCCACCAGAGACCCGGTCCAATCGACTTCCTAGAGACTGACTTTTCTTAAGATGCCCAGTCTGATGAACCTCTATACCACTCTCACTATTGAGTTTTCCATTCATTTCTTCAGATTTCCAGCAACGCTCAGAACTTGTAACATGCTTCGCATTGTCATTGATTTCAGTATCTCTGTGCATGTTCAAAGATAATGAGTCTAAGCTCAAAGATTTAGCAGAATGAGTAAGGGCTTGAATCTGGGAAGAATCTTGCAACTTCTTGTATATGGCTTCAACAGATGGTTGAACTGCTTTCTGATTGAGAAAGTAAAAGTGATACAGAGTCAGAAAAAGGCAACAGACTACTCTCTTAACAAATTTAAACATCAACAAACTGATAGCATTTGTCTTACCTTTGACTTGTGGGTGTGATTGTTAACATGGAAGCATGAAAACCTAACCATTATGGTATGCCGACTAAAGCTTCACTCACATGACCTTTTTTTTGTTACATAAAGCAATTGATAACTAACTATTCTTCTCCTTGATGTCCAGAAGCCTGAAATAATCTACTTTTGCTAGGATTCAGTCACAAACTATGATCAAGCTTCCTATGACTTAGCCAATGGTGACCTTAGCCATAGTCAACAGACAAGCCCTCTGAAACACGGCACAATCTCCAGATGTGTGATGACCTTGATCTCCGCAAAACATAAAGCAAAATCACTCCGTCATCACTACCCCACACCCACTTAGAGGTGCGAGAAGAGTTTGACTTTGTTGCAGCGGCCAGAGTGAAAGAGAATCTTCGTCAATTAGGACAACCGGATCCCAAACATGAACAAGAGATGCTGGCCTGATATATAAAAAAACCCAAGTAGTAAATCTAAGTCGAGAGCTTATACAGGGAACAACAGAGAGAATAAAGTAACTAATTATTTCAAGTCCCACATTCAACCAATTCATAGTTTCAAAATCAATGCAAAAGAAACATTGTTATCTGCTCTAGCTGGTTTCCAATTCTCGACCACAAACAACCCTTTTTATGCAAACATTGGTCTCGGTTTGTTCCAATCACAAATAAAATTAGGAAAAGCAACATCTGCATGTTAATAGATAACAATGCTCATAATTAAGTAAACCTTTCTTGGCTATATCATTGTATAACTTAGATGACATTAGAAGAATAAAAAACATATATACGACAATTCCCAAAAGGTGAAACCTATTTCCTATATCTAAAAGACAATCAAAATTTAATCAACAAAAAATTTGTATATAATGTTCTCACCACCCAAAATAATACTCGGAGTATTTTCCAATATGGTTACCAGGAGACTAAGTTTGCAACTATATTCCAAAATTGACCAAAAAATAGAATTTACTTACATATAATGAGGCATCTAAACAATTATCCATGTACTACTATGCATACCAATCAGATTTGCAGAATGTTTTTGCCTAGCACATAAACAGGACAATAAGTCCCTAGTTTTTCAAAAAAAATTACTGCTACTGTCATTGTGCAAATCGGCAAACTCATTCAGAAACATTATTCTCATAACCCACCCTTTTCCCTCAGAAAATATTAATCGGATATTGACAATGACAACCCAGAATTAAAAAAAAAATGAATCGGCATCCTATTAAAGAGAAAAAAAATCCTTGGATATTAGATCTGTTTTTCATATGCTATCAAATAGATTGAACCCCTTAAAAAGCTTCAACAAAAGGTAACATGACTATAAATCTCTTAATTGATTATGCACACCAGCCAAAGGATTGATTCCACCTCAGCAATATACCAATCTTATTCATTCAAGTTTCAAGATAAACCCGTTATACACCACATACAAGCAATCAAATAATCAAATAATACATGCACAAATCCATATATGCCAAGAACTTCTATATGGGATCATAGTCAAGATTGAATCAATGGACATGAATAACAATAAGCCCATAACTCAATAATTCATTCAAGTTTCAAAATCTATCCAATATACCCACATACGAACAATCAAACAAACAAAAAATATATATACAAACCCACATATTCTCAGAGTTTCTACATGGAATCATAGTCAAGATTGAATTAATGGGTATGAATAACAATAACCTAATAAAAAAATAGGTACACCAACTCACATATTTTCGGAGTTTCTATATGAAATCATAGTCATTCTATATGAAATCATAGTCAAGATTGAATTGACGGCATAAACAAAAACAACCTAATGACCCAATAATCCATTCAAAATAAATAAATAAATGCACAAATCAACATATGAGATCATATAAAAAGATTAAATTGATGGACATAAACAACTATAACCCAGAACCCAAAACTAAATCAAACAAACGAAATCATGGAAAACGTAAACAACAAAACAAAAACATGAGAAAAAAAAAAAAATCAATGCAAAAACAGAGATCAAACCTCTCTCCAGCCAGATTGTGGGAGGTGCCCGGAGAAGAAGACCCTCTATTGCCGGAGAAGAAGACCCTCTATTTCCTACGCGAACAAAACCCAGAAAGTGAATTTTGAGACGGAGGGCAAATACACACCTTGAGAAATGCTTGGTCGGTTGCGGCTTATTTTATAGAGAAATCAATGGCCCTGATTTTATCGTAAATCTTATTTCCAAAAATTTATTAAAAAAAAAAGAGAGAGAGAGAGAGAGAGAGAGAGAATATTCATCATCGCTGTTATTACCAAAAATTATAAAAATAAATTGAATCGATTCCCATAATTTTGAATCGTCAATCAAAAGGGTCAAAGATAAAGAATTGCTTTTTGGATTTTTTTTTTTTTCTGGAAATTTTTTGCGACCACAAACATCTTCCTTTTCACACCACCCATTTGAATGGGCTTTTTTTATTTATTAAGTAATTAATTACTATTTTAAGGCCTTTAATGATGAGTTTTCATTGGGTGGAGTGTCCTTTTTAAGAATTTTAGCTTTACAACTACAAGAATTTTGGAGCCCAAAGGCATCTAATCATAGTGATTAGGTGCATTAATCACTAATTAGCATCTTCCAACACCTTTTCTTTACCTACCAAAGCAAAACATTTTTCTAATTTAAAAATAAATATATAAAAAAATTTCCACATTTGTAGTCATATTTTGAATGATAATTATGTAGATTTTTTCAATTTCATAAATAATTATGAGGTATTTGATTTTTTTTGTCCCAATAGGTTTTTGAGTTTGGGTTTGTTTAAAAATTGAAGCCCAAGTCAACGACACAATTTTTGGTTTTATTTAAAAATTCATTTACAAGATTCATTAATTTTTAAATATCTTTTTGCATATAAAAAGTAATATTTTCTTGATTTTTATATATATATATATTTTTTTATAAATAAATTTGGTAGTATAAAGCTCTCCAAACAAGATCTTTCAAGTAATCTAGAGGTCCTATTTGGGTTCATTTTTTAGAGACCCTTTTAAAAAAAATTAATAAAAAATTATATATAATTATTTGAGTAATTTTTTTAAAGGAATTTAAGAAGTCAAATGTTTTTTTTTAATTAATAAATTTTTTTGGTGGTTATTTGAGTAATATTTTTAAAATAAATTTTTAAGTATTGTTTGGAGGAGGTTCTTTTGGAAGGGTTTTTTAAATACTAAAAGCATTTATCATTATTTTGGAGAAGTGAATAACCCAAACAAATAAGAGAAACATAATTTTTTATTTAATTAAAGCTATTAAAAATGTAATAATTATTATTTTTAAAAATATAAATAATTACTCTAATTTCTTTTATAATTAAATACAAAAATTAACTTTTAAATTCATTTTAATTATGTTGGTGGATATATCAATAATTGCTTTTAATAAAAAATTTGACTTTTTTATTTAGTAAAAAAACAAACACCACATAATTTTATAACATCAATGTTATCTTTTTAAAATTATTTTTTAATTTTAACTCTATAACTTGTTTGATCATGTTTTCTGAAACTTATTTTTAAAATTTATTTTTTATTTTTTAACTTAAAAATGATTTTTTAAAATAATTTTCAGAAAATAAGGTAATACATACTCATGTTTTCTTTTTGTTTTTAAATATGAGTGAAAACCACTTCTACTTATTCTCTAAAAATTGTTTTATATTTGACTTTATTTTTAAAATTATTTTCAAATAACAATGATCAAACAATGTTAAAAAATTTTAAAAATAATTTTTTATTTTTAAAAATAGAAAACTGTTTTTAAATAACTGGCAAACAGACTCTTAGTCTCCTAATAAAGCTAAAAAAAGACCATCCCCAACATAAATAAATATTGTTTAATGTTTAAATAATTATAAGGTTTTTGACTTCATGTATGCTAAATTTCTCATATTTTACTCAAAATAATTAGTGCATGACACATGGGTTTTAATCAATAAATTATGGAAATTGGAGTCAACATTCAAATTTTTAAAATTTTTTTACATAATTATTGTGTTGACAACTTCAATTTATTTTAATAGAAATTAATTAAGAATTTATATTTTTAAAAATTGTAAATTGTGAAAAGTCAATATCTTTACCATCTATTACTGTAAAATGGTAACAGCCTCCTTTTTGTCTAATCTTTTCTCAACTACTCTTTTTGGAGTCCCCATTTTGACCAATTCATCCATCCAAACCACTTGCCAAGAATCCAATGTTTTTTTTTTTTTTTTTCCTTTTTATAATTTTAAATATATACATTTTAAAATTTGGTAAATATTATTTTTACTATCTAAGATTTATTCCTCTCAAAATTATACATATTTGGGCAAATATGGTATAAATATAAGAATTTATTCTTGTTTAAATATGACAATTTCAGTCTACATGGGGAAAAAATATTTCCCCCTTCTAACCTCGAGATATTATTGCATTTTAAAATATGAATATAATAATTATTTTACCAAGTAAATAGAATAAAAAATGTTTTTTTTTAGGATATGTTAATTTTAAGCTGAAATACGAGGTTTACATCTCCCTTGTATCATAAATTTATTTTAATTATTAACTTTTAAAAGTTTTTATATTACTCATTTTGTAAAATAAAATATTTGGTGACGAATAGTGTTTAATAGTGTCTGAATAGTTCAAATAGTAAAAAACAACGTTTGAAAAGAAAATTTTCTTTTCTACGTTACTTGAAGACGTCTCCTCCTTCCAGAATATCTCATTTATCAATGTTTCAGTTGTTCTAACACGTGGTGGCAGATTTCAATTTTTTTTTTTCAAGTATGAAGACTCAAGATCGACTCAAGTTTGATTTCTCCTATAAATAAAGGATTAACTTTTATCATTAGGTAGAGTTGGAAAAAGTTGGGAGAACACGAGATCTAAAGAGTGCAAGCTTCTAAAATTCCTTTTCTTGCTTTTGTAATATCCTTTTTCAAAAAATCTAATCCTTTGTAATTATTCCCGGTGTCAACAAACCTATAATCAACAACTCTCTTTAACCATGATATATTTTTAATAAAAAAGTCAATATCTTTACCTACTATTACTGTATTGTAAAATGGTAACAGACTCCTTTTTGTCCAATCTTTTCTCAACTACTCTTTTTGGAGTCCCCCATTTTGTACCAATTCATCCATCCAAACCACTTTGCCAAGAATCCAATTTTTTTTTTGTTTCTGTTTTATTTATTTATTTATTTATAAGTTTAAATATATATATTTTTAAATTTGATAAATATTATTTTTACTATCTAAGATTTATTCCTCTCAAAATTATACATATTTGGGCAAATATGGTATAAATATAAGAATTTATTCTTGTTTAAATATGACAATTTCAGTCTACATGGGGAAAGAATATTTCCCCCTTTTAACCTCATATTATTGCATTTAAAAATATGAATGTAATGATTTTTTTACCAAGTAAATAGAATAAAAAATATTTTTTTTCTAAGGATATGTTAATCTTAAGCTGAAATATGAGGTTTACATCTCGCATGTATCATAAATTTATTTTAATTATTAATTTTTAAAAGTTTTTATACTACTCATTTTGTAAAATAAAATATTTGATTAAAAAAATTAAATTTATGATTAAAAAAGAAGAACTAAAAATATTTATAAAATATATTATAAAATAATACTAATATAAGCATTATTTAATATATATAAATTTTTATATATTAAATAATATAATATAAATTATTTATTTTAGATATTTTAATCATGAATATTATTAATAAATAAAATTTTTTTTATTAAATTTTAAATTATTGAACAATTTCTAAATATTTGCAAGTATAAGAGAAGTTTCATATATATTTTAAAGTAAATATTGGAATCCAATACAATTTTTATTATAAATAAATAAATAATATTAAAAAATGATATATTTTTCAATTTTTTTTTTTAATTTTAAAAACTAAATATAAGCATTACATTTAAATATCATACGAAAATCATATCCTTAGATATATATATTTTATCCTATGAATCAAATGTAATTTAAATTAAATTATATTTAAGATACGAGTAGATTAAAATATTTTGTGAATAAAAATAAAATCCATTATTGCTATTTTAATGTTTTCAAAGACATGGGGATGAAATAAGCCCTTTTGTTTATTAATCGAAAGAATTCTATGACTGTGATCATTCTAATGATAAGAAGACCCATGGTGTCAGCTTCAATTATGGTCCTATCAGACTTTATTTAGAATTTAGTACATGATTTTAAAATTCATAAACATCATCATCTTTTCGAAAGAAAAAATAGGATGAGAAATCATTAGTTGAAATTTTGTTTTTGAAAATAGTTTTGCTTTTAACAAAAAATAGTTTTTAACTTATAGAATATGTTTCTTGAAAACAACTTTTTAAAAATTAATTGGAAAACTGATTTTTATTTTATTTTATTTTTATTTTTTTGTCTTCTTGTGACGAGAGTGTGGATTACAATTGATTAAAATAAAAAATAGCCTTCATTATGATATTGGACACTTAGCACATGATTTAAAAATTCACGAGTATCATCATATTTGTACAGATAAAAATATATAAGTTATTTGATTAAAAGGGATGACATCATCTTAATTTTATAAATTCTAACATTTTAAGGTTTTTTTTTCTTAATCCTAAACTATACCCGTTTTGGACAAAAATGCCTTCATATTTTTATTGTAAAAATAATTTTTTTTAAAAAATATAAATATGTCCAGGAACATTTATATAAAAATAAGCTATTTTTAAAAGAAAAAAAATGAGAGAGGTTAGATTTATAAATATGAGTGTGGACCCCGCATTTCGGACTCAATGCGTTTCCCACTCAAATGGCGCGAAACTCGCTTTTTATTCATTTTGAAAAATGATTTATTGATTGAAAAATGAAATTGACTTGGAGTCGCCACTTATTTTTGTTTTATTTTTAAAGGGTAAACAAAATAAGAAAGAAAAACCCTAAGTATGACTCCTTATTTGGAAAAGGTGGTCTGTGAAAAACCAAAAATGGGCTCGGGGGTCAGGTTACTTATCGGGAAGGTACGGCAAAGACCGTAGCACCCCTCTAAGTCCCTAAAGTCGGGTCTCTACTGATGAAATGAAGCTGACGTGGCAATCGACAGGAAAGTCAATAAATACTGACATGATCACACGCTGAAAGCCCAAAACATGCATGAGAAATTATCAGAGTGAGAACGAGTGCGTACCTGGGCGGCGAACAGCAATGCGCTATCAAGAAATGGGGTTAGTGCACAATAATGAACATACAATATGTCACATGCATCACTAATCAAGATAAGAAATCACCAATGATAAGCACACATATCACCTCATTCAAACTCAATTTTATTCTAAAGAAAATTTATTTGATGTTGGGCCCCCACCAAAGCCCAATTTATTTTGCATGAATTAATTTCATAAATTTCATCACTTGGAATTACGAAATTTGATTCTTGCTTATTTGAAAACATTTTAAAAACAAGGGAAATGTGAAAAAGGCTTGCCGGAGAGAAAATGGCAACTAATTTTATTAGAAATGGGATTTTGGAACCTAAAAGTTATAAAGAAGAGTGAATAATTGAATTATTGAAAAACTGGATGTTCAAAAGTCAGTTTAAAGACATGCATGCAGGTGCGGCTGTGAAAATGGGCCCAGAGAGGTGGCCATGCAAACCATGTGGAAGTGGGTCCCCCGAGGGTGCCAGTGGCATTTCTTAACATCGAAAGTTTGGCATGCTCGTTCAGCTGTGCTGGCAATGGAATCAAGGCCCCATGACCCAAGGCAAGATCACGGCATCTGAGCGAGTCACCAGCAACATTTCCCAAAGCCCAGACAGCCTGCTCCCTTACATCATCACTTGGAGAACCAAGTAGCTTGACAAATATTGGCACTGCTCCATGATCAATTACCACCTCGATATTTTCTGATTTTCCGGAAACAATGCTTGTGAGAGCCCAAACTGCCTCAAACTGAAGCTACGTGAAATCCTCCCTAACAAGAAATTTAGCAAAGTGAGGAACCACCTCAGATTGAATAACTCTCTCAATTGGCGGACTACGTTCAGTAGAAAGCAATTTCTGGAACTGAGTAGTGGCCTCCAGATGCAAACTGCTATTATCTTACCGAATCCCAGCAACCATCGAAAGAAAACTCTCTAACCTTAAGCTTCTCCGCCTTCCAAGGGACAATGATTGTTGAGCCTTCATTCGCTGTTCCTTGCTCTCTGTATTCTTTACAACTTTCAGCAATGCAAGGCCCTTCGGGCCAACAAAATCATCAATGCCATCATCCACTGTAACCATATCCCAATGCCCCGAGGTGGCAGCTGGGATTGCAAGTGATACTATGCTGCCAATGTAGACAGAATTCCCATCCTGAACAGTTATCTGTCACGCTGAGGCTAGTTGCTTGGCCTCCATTTGCTGACCGGCGGACTATTCTTGAGCAAGATCATACTGGTATACTTTGCTCCAACCATGGTCATGATCTTTGAAAACTCCATACCTACCTGCCTTGCCATTAAATGAGAGGGGTTTCAGAACAACCCATAGCTTGAATGTGGGTTTGAATGATTGGGTGAGTGGTGAGATGGTAAGGGAAGTAGGTATGAGGGGTATTAAAAAAATGGTGATATATATGGTGGCATGACGGATGGGTATGAGATGATGGGCAGTGGGTATGATGCATGGGGAGTGATCAAATGGGTATTGGAAAAAAGAGTTAGAGAGATGGGCAAGTTAGGTGTGAAAATGTAGAGATATACGGGTATGGTGGTGATCTAGAGAGAGAAAAGGTGGTGGGAAAGATGGGTAAGTGGGTATGGGAAATGTGGATAACGGAAATGGGTTTTAAGGGTGATAAAAATGGTGATAAGCATGGGAGCATGAAGGATGAGGATATGTGGAGATGGGTGTGAGGATGGGTATGATGGGCATGGTGAGTATGAGTACAGTGAAAGCTGGGTGTATGGAAGATGAGAAACGCATAGGGAGTGCAGAGAGTGACCATGCATGCATGATTCTTGTGCATGTAGGTAGGTGATGATTTAGGATTTTAATGGGGGCTTTAGAGGGATTTTAAGTGGGCCTTGCATGGTGCGGGTAATGGGCAGTGGTGCAGCATCATTGGAGGCAGGAGAGAAATCACCAGTTTTCTCTCATGCATTTCCCCTTTCAGTTTTAATTCAGGCACCATAGACACAAATCCTGCAACTGTAGTCGTCTTCGTGATGACTTTAATCCCAAATTTATTGATCACATCTCCATTATGCCCAATGGCTACCACCTTGGCAAAACGCAGCAAATGACTCCCTTCTCATATACTTTCTTCCAGCAAAGCTATGCAGACATCTCTTCAATGGTTCTGGGCTCAGCCTGCCGGTCTTCTTTACCCCATTCCCAAATTGGTAGTAGCCTCCCAATTAATTGGAGAACCATATAAAATCCATTACCCATCAGATCTTAGAGCTCTGTCGAGTTCCATTGGGTACATCCTATCATTTAATGCCCACGGCATCGAACATCGATGACGCTAAACCATATCAAAGACTCTTGCTGGGAAAGACAGAGCACATACTTCCAAGCTCGCCAATCATGGGGGGCACACTTTGCTCCATTGGGACCCGAACTGGCGCTTCATGATTGTCCCATGATGCAATATAACACAGGCGAGGTGCTTCATTCTAGCAGGTACGTATCCTAGCCTGGCCCTTGATACTCTCAAGCAAAGACGATGATTTCCATAGCTGAGCCTAATGAACCAGTCCGATACCAATGACCATCATCCTCTTCATCTGAGCTCTCTCAGAAACACTCCGATCAAGACAACCACACCAAACATGATGCCCAACTTTCGAAAAGATTACCAGAAACAGAGGGGAGAGTGAAGAAAAACAGAGCATGTATTTAAAAGGAGAAAAACTGTTAAATCTCACTCCATTCCATAGATGTCCATGGGATGAATACAGGTGGGGTCAAAAAGTAGCAGGGGCATGGTTTTTAAAAGCCAAAAGCTGTGACAAATCCATATTCAAAACCTTCCAGAACAGAGAAATGCATAATAATCTTCAAGCATCAGAATGAATCAGCAAACAACAAAGAAACAAAGGAGAGCAGTTCAAAAACGGGAAGTGTAAAATGGGTTGAAATCATACCTAGACTAGGAAATAAAAATGGTAAGTGGATTTTCTGCTTCTCCTTCCTCACTGCTCCCTTTTGCTTCCTAAGGTACACCCTAAATGCTCTTCTCAGCAACCGGAAAACCAACTACTCTCTCTGTTTCTTCCAGAAGAACTGGCTCCTCAAGCAACTGATGAAACTCTCTCTGTGACTCTCAGAAGAACCCCTCAAAAACTCACTATCGCTCTCTGCGACTCTCTCAGTTTCTCTCTCAGGAAACCAAAAATGACTTCCCCTTTCACTCCAAAGACCTCACTGCTCGGTTTGCTCTCTCAGAAAACCAAAAATGGCTTCCTCCTCTCTTAGTTTCCCTAAGCCCAAAGAACTCCTCCAAATCTCTCATTTACGACCAGAAAAACAAACTCTCCTCTGAAAAACCAACGGCCAAAATCCTCCTCTCTCTCTCCAGAAAAACAAAGAATGCACTCCAAAAATCCCTCCTCCCTTCCCTCCGGCAGCCTCTATCCCAGAAAGCTCTCCTCCCCCCGAAAAATATCTCCTAACCAACCTCCCAAAAAAGCAACCCTACTTTCTGCCGAATATCCCCTCTCTCAGACGCTCCTCCTAACGGCCTGCAGAATCCCTTTACACGTGTCAACCCCTTGTTTGCTCCTTGATTCCACTATCTGATGCCACAACAAAGATACGGGAATCGACACATGGCTACTCATAGCTACGACACTTGGCAAAAAAAAGAGCTGCAGAAAATGCATGAAAGTGAGGCTCCAAAATGGGGGTCTACAATGAGATTTTTTTTTTATCCATTTTAATAATTTATTTAAAAATATAAGGAGAAATCATTGATCCAAAAAAAAATTGTTTTGGTTTTTTTATAATAAACAAATAGTTTTAACTTACAAAATATGTTTATAAAATTCTTTATTAAAATTCATTATAAATAAAGATTTTTTTAGGACAAATTTAAAATGATTTCAAATATTTTTATAAATCATTTTAAGAAATAATTGAAAAAATAAAAAATATTTTAAAAAAATTATTTTATTGAATAAAATCTAAAAAATTACTTTTCGTATTTGAATTTCAGACCGGAAGTATTTTTGCGAAGCCGTCTTACGGTATTCGGAGAGCTCAGCCTAATGGGCCCCACATAGTGGGTGGACCAGGTCCGCTTTTTAGAATTGGGCCCGAGTCCAGACCTGGGCTTCACATAGGGCTGGTTCTGGACCGGCCCCGTTCAGCTGACATGACATCAGAATTCTGAAGTGAAGCTGAAGGTGGGTGCCTCCAAAGTAAAATGGCTTCTGCTTCTTCTTCCAAGTTGCTTTTTCTGAGAAGGCTTTCGAGAGCTTTGAAGCTTTCTTCTTCTTCTTCTTTAAGCGTTAGGCCATATGTTTTTCTTCTAGAAGCGTCTAGACCTTCTGATCTCGCCAGGATCAATTTCAGATCTTTTCTCTCAGTTGCTTCTAGAAGTTTCTGTTCTCGCACTTTGGATCTGGAGGACGATTCTCAAGGCCCGGCCGCCATTGATTACCGGTTCGTATTGTTTATAAATTTTTCTGTTTTTTTATTGTTTGTGGTTTGTTTGGTTGCTGAGAATCCAAACGCAAAGGAAAGAAAATTTTTTCATGAAAAATAAAATAAAATTGAATTAAGTGTTAAGGGGAGGATGAAGAGTTGGATTCGGTCTTTTTTATTTTATTTTTATTTTTTTAATGAGATTAAATTTTCCCTTTTTCTTGCATTTCCTACAAAACGAGGGTTAGGGTTTGTAGAGGAAGTTCAAGTTAAGCTGCGTTTGGTTGCTTTGAATTTGAATTAAATTTAAATTTTTATGGACGCCAAATGCGAGGATCACTTCCGGAGTAAACATGAGAATTTTGAATTTCATGGAATTTGAGTCGCTAGGGTAACCAATCTGTGTAGGCAAATGCTGCCGTAGGATTTTGTGAAATTATTTATGCGTATTGTTGGGCAAAATTTTCTTCGAAACTTCGATTCTTTTGAGGTACAATATGGTTAACTTTTGTTTCTTTCGATGTATTAGTTTGGAAGTAGTGAGCTGGACTGATTTTACTAATGATTAATGTGATTACAGTTCTTTAGTGCAGGAGGATGAATTTCACAAACTTGCTGACTCTACTATACAAGACCTGCAGGAGAAATTTGAGGTAACTATTGCTAATTTGGTTTAAATTGTTGACAATTTTGTGTTCGATTATGTCTAGTTCAGTACTTGGTTTAGCAGGTAGGATATGGTGATTAATGGGTTGTCTATCAAAATTCTGTCACCTCTCTATGAGATTCATACAAATTATTTTTTGATGCGAGAAGTCCTATTGATGTAGTTGTCATGACCTAACATAAAAGGATATATGGTTCTCTTGTCATATGTATGTTGCTTTTGTTCTTTATGCTGCACTGGTTTCAATCTATATTGGTTTTCTCTGATGCTTGACAGGAATATGGTGATTGTGTCCAAATTGATGGATTCGACATAGACTATGGGGTAAAAAAGATTAATCAATGTCGATAATTTGTTGATTGTTTTGAACTTTATTATATTTGTTCCAACATAATCTGGATATTGTGGGTTTGCAGAACCAGGTCCTGACCCTGAAGCTTGGGACTTTAGGGACCTATGTGTTGAACAAACAAACGCCTAATAGACAAATTTGGTTGTCCTCCCCTGTGAGGTAAAAAACTTGCTGATTATTCATTTATGTGTAGCATATTTTGTCTTGTTAGTCTCCAAGATTTATTCTGCATTTTTCTAATACTATGAATATCTGTCCTCTAAAATAGTTGGGTTCTGTTGAGAACTTTATTCACAGAGTGTTTTCCATTCATAGGATTTTCTTAATTTGTTTGAGATCTAAAACTACCTAACATGTTACTAAGGAATGCTATTACCGGGGCAACATGTTTTTTCTCTTTTAAAGATTTGCAGCAATGCTAGAAACTTGGTTGTTCCTGCGTTCAAATTTTCTGGGAGGAATGAGAAGTGGGTAAATAGGAGTTGCAGTTGGCTTGAAATATAGGATCTAGGGTTTAGGCTGTAGGTCTAAAATGGAATTGAAGGTGGTGATGTGAGACCAGATCTGATCTCACATAGGATAAGGCTCATTTGGCATACTTTTTAATCCAGTTTTTAGCTAAAATTAGAAGCTGAAATTGAGGCCATGATTTTAAGGTGCAACTTTGATGCTATGAAAGTTTCATCAAACTGAAAAAAGGCTCCTATTAGAAGCAACCTTTTGGCATTTTCTTAACAATATGATGGTTGCCAATTATGTATTAGCATATTTTGTTATGTTAGTCCCCAGGATCTGTTTCTGCATTTTGCTAGAATTATGGGCATATCTGTCTTTTGAAATAACTGAAATTTGTCAAGAATTTTTAGTCACACCATGTTTTCCATTCTTTATATTTTCTTAATTTGTTTGAGCCCTGCAGCTGCCTAACATATTTCACATATAGATTGATCCTAGATTTTTTAAGATTTGCATCCCAATACCACAAACTTGGCTGTCCCAGGGTTGCAAATTTTATGGGAGAAGTGAGAAGTGGATGGTACTTTAATAGGACTTGTAGTGAAACATTTGGGTTGTGTCATGAGCTTAGGTCACACCATGTTCGTTGAGCCCTGCGTCTGCCTGACATGTTTCAAATAAAGAATGATATCATTGAGGCAGCATAGATTTTTGAAAAATTTGTAGCCATAAACTTGGTTGTTGAGAAATTTATGGGATAAGTGGGGAGTGGGTAGATAGCAATCATAATTGGCATAGGGTTTTGAGTTTAGGTTATGGGGTCTGAGGTGGAATTAAAGCTGGATGATGTAAGATCTCATTGGATCCTGTGTAAGATAAACCTTGTTTAGCATAAGGTTTTTTTATGTTTGTTTTTTGGCAAGACGTAGAAACTAAGATTAAGGCCATGATTTGAAGGGCTATTTTGATATTATGAAAGTTTCATCAAATACAAAACAACTTTCCACGCAAGCTTAAAAAAGGACTTTCATGACCAGGAACTTCTTCCTTATTTCCCCGTTAAGCTTTTTTGGAAGCACAAAACAGATTTACTAAACTTGCTAACCTTAGTAGAAGCTCTTATTGCACTTGAAAAGACTGCCTTTGGCTTCCAAGAACTCAGTCCAAACAGGGCAATAATCTTCTTAACCACAATCAATTCCTAAAAGGATTTCATTTAGCTGATGCGGAGCATCCATTTTGCCTCCCATGCCTGCAGGGATTTTGGGTCGATATTGGCACCCCTCTTATGGTTATTTTGCCCCTTAAAGAGAAAAAAAAACAAAAAAAAAAAAACTACTTTCCCACCTAAAGTTTTCAAACTCTTAGAGCATCCTATGTAGGTGGGCCTTGACATGACAATATTGTCACAGGTGGTGCCTGCTCACCTGGAAATGCCTTTGTGCTCTCTGTCAAGTATTGATCAAGGCCAACTGCAATCTTCAGGAATTTATTCGCCCGATGCTTCATACTTCTTTGCGCGGTTTCCCTCTGCAGTGCTAGCATTAGCTTTACAAGAGACTGAAATTTGTCCTGTATATATATATATTTTTTTGTCTTATAAAACATTCTGAAAGTGATAATGTTTTTCCATGCAGCGGTCCCTCCAGATTCGATTGGGATCAGAGTGCTCAAGCTTGGGTTTATAGGCGGACCAAGGCAAATTTATCCAAACTCCTAGAAACCGAGCTGGAGAAACTGTGTGGTATACCCATCAACCTTTCCTAAATTTGTTACAAATGCTGTGACACACCTTGGAAAATTTCTACTGGGAAGTTTTGTTGGTAAAAGATTTTGTTGCTCCGTAACTGCTTTATATTTATATTTAAGTCCATTTTCTGGATAAAGTATTACATTATAATTTCCATTTTCCTGAATGCAATGGCCTGAATTATGAGCGTTGAATACTTGGCTTCTTTTTTAGAAGACCCCAAGTCAAGGATGGTGTTTAAAATGTTTGTGCGTATTTTGATTGTGAAGAATGCGGGGAGATAGCTGCTTTTGAGCTTATGAACGAAGGTGTCCCGAGTGATTTTAGGGCACTTGTCTAATTTCAATGGCCCTCGCAAAACCCCACTTGAATGTGTTGTACTTTTGTGACTTTGTGCCGCTCAGGTGTGTGGCCAAGGATCTACGGGTTATGGTCCGTTCCGTGGACAATAAGGAAACTCTTAACAGACACAGAATTTATGGGGAAAAGAATAAGTCTCAAATTTAAAAATGAAAAAAACGAATAGCGAAAATAATAGAAAAAAGCTGGAGTGAATGTTAGGCAGGTTGTTTTTAAAAATAGTTTTAAAAAATAATTCAAAAAGATTTTTCTTTTATGTTTTATAGAATAAAAAAATATGAAATATTTTTAATATGTTTTTAAAATAATTTTTATATATAGTATTTTTTAAATTATTCTTCATATTTGTATTTTTTAAAAAATAATCCAAAAAAATAAATAAAAGATATACTTTAATATTTAAGAACAAAAAATTACTTTTTGTTTTTCTATTTTTTTTTTTAGAAAAAAAAAATTACTTTTGAAAGCAGTCACTGAAAACACGCCTTTATCATTTTTATTTTATTTTATTTATTTTTGTTTAGTAATATCTTGTGACAAAACTTGATTGGAAGCAAAATCGTGCAAATTATCCATTATTAAAGAAACTTTTATAATATTGATATTATCCCCTCACAATCATGGCTTTTGGTTGGAAAGCTATCCCAAACCGAGCCGAGAGTGCGGGCTCACCCTGTGAAGCTCTATCCACCATCACCTTCTCGCTGGGAAATATTAGGATCTCAACAAGTTTATAAAAATTTAGAAGCATGTCCATGTGTAAATAGGACCTACACCAGACCAGCCCTTTTGTGTATGAAAACTGATGCACCCCAATTGTTAACATGCTCATGAAAGTTTCCAACAATTTTCATTTAGGGACCCACCCATATGGTCTTCCAAAAGTTGGTACCCATCTGTTCTTCTCGGCTTCCTTTCAAAAAGAAGCCTTGGATGATAAGGTTTTCAAAGAAAATGTTGGATAGGGTTTGATTTTAAATCTTTGATTCGGTTTATAGAACAGGCAATATGTATAATCTATAATGTTTATCTACAGTTCCGTTGAAAAGACCAGAGGATAAAGAGAAGATTCTCATAGATATTATATTCTGAATTTAGACCAAAACCACTCCACACATCCTGCAACTGGCAAAGCAGGATAGGACAGACGTAGTCATATCTACTGTTAGTAATTGATATGGGAACCACATTTTAAAAATAATTTCATTAAAAATAAGGAGTCTTTAATTATGTATCTAGTGATTCTAGTCGACCCAACGTCGCAAAAACATTCTATGGGTTCACTAGTGAGCCAGGGCCAGGCAGCAGCCAGCAAGATTGACCCAATAAAGGAAGGTTCAGTTCCACAAAATGTGATCGTGCTTCACTCATTCATGGGGTCTGAAAGCTAAAGGTGCACATGAAATAAATGAGACCATAACCTTTTATCTAGGCCTCTGCCATCATTCATGAATGAACGTGACAGCATTTGTCTACACCTTCTCTAGCAAAACGATTAAATGAATGGTAGTAAATTCTCTTGTCACTGTCACACATCCTGAGGTGACCCTTTATATTTGAAAAAAGAAAAAAAGAAAAAAAAAACAGAAAGATCAATCAGAGTCAGCCTTTCACAGACAAATAATATCTCTACGGTTGTTAACGAGTTTCAGAAGCATACAAGGAGAGCCACACAAACCCCATTCCTCAAATCACTCAACCAACCTCCACCACACACTTGATTCTTTTCTCTCTTTTTGTGTTTCAATAGCTCCCTCACAACCACCTCTAATCATAATACTCTTTACTAATAATATTAAATTGGGGTTCTGTAACTATGTGCATATATAATGAGATAAGGAAGCATGTGGGATGCTGAGGACCTCCCTCAGCCACAATTCTCTCCTCATTTAGGTCTTAAAAATAGGATAATGGGTTGAAGAGCCACACACATGAACCTTCTCCCAGTTTGATGTGATGGCCGGCCATGAGAATTGGGCATTAGTTTATTGGAAAGATGAGAGAGAGAGTAATCTTCATTAATAATATAAGGTGGTGAGGGCCATGCGAGGCCGGAAGTTCACTAAGAAAACTAATTAAGAACTATAAATATCTCCCAAACCGATGCCAATAGAATAATTCAACCTAAACCTGAATCAACAAGAAAGGAGGACCAATGGGAATGAGAAGTGGAGAGACGCCCTGTACCCACTATTAATAAATCACCAAACCCAACTGTTAAATAATAGATTTAGTGGCTCAAATTCCTCAAATCATACTCCATGAATAGTCAAGATGTCAAATTGCCAAGAAAAGATCCTCAAGGCTCTCATCGACCATACAATGGGATTTTTCTGTTCTTTTTTTTTTTTTTTTTCCTCTGTTAGAAAAGAAAGAACGGAAAGAAAAAAAAAGGAGGACCGACCAATGGGAATGGCAAATGAAGAAATCCCCTAAAACCGAATATTAATAAATTATAAAAAAAAACCAACTATTAATTAATAGATTTGGTGGCTTAAATGCCTTAAATCACATCCCCCTGATAGTCAAAATATCAAATAGGATAGAAAAGACCCTCAACCCTCTCATTGACCACAAAAATGGGACTTTTTATGTTTTTTGGATAGAAAGGAACCGAAAAAAGCAGAGTGGGTGTGGTTTGGTTTAGCCAATTTTGATCATGCTTTGCTAACTTGACACCAAGCCACAAGTTTGAAGCCTACCCTAGAGTAAAAACAATGGCCTATATTCCACACCATCTGTACCAGATCAAAGATGTGGCCAATGCAACAAGCAAATGACACACCCACATACCACCAAACCCAAGCCACCAAGTGCTTTCTGAAAGAGATAGGATGGGGGTTAGTGTGAGGCCACCGAGAGCCCGTCACAGAATGAAAGAACAAGAGTGGCCACACAAAAGGTTCACTGCCCCTTCTAGAGGTCACCCAAAGCTCAAGGATGTCCCTACATTGAAAAAACATGCCCATTACCATTTCTTAGTAGTCTCTGAATCTCAATGATATGGCCATTTTCATTCCGTACTTCATTTTACACCAATGGTTTTGTCTTGCCCAAAACCCATAGTCCCCAAAACCACACCGTTTGATTCAACCAAGAAATACAATCAGGAGATAGGTCTCTAATCAATACAGAGTAAATTGCTGGTTAATAGTGGATTTTTGTTAGAGTAGGTTAATGGCTACCTCAAATCCGACGACTACGAGAGCTCGAGCAATCAAGATCAACGGCCCCAGATTGTTTACTCAGATTGCAAATGCCGGCGATTATAGAGGACACGTCGCTGCCGGAGGTGATGTCTTGATTGTGGAGTCTGTTAAGCGAGTCGACGATCGCGGCCGTTCTCGAACCGGCTTGGGGTTGGACCGGCCGGTTCTGCTCTGTTCTCCGGACTTTGAATGGCCTAAGGGCGTCCTCAGAAATGGCTTCGCCGTCGTCGGCCGCGGATCGAGCCGCTGCCGCCCTCGCTGAGGCGTAGTTCGGTTGAGAGGACGGTCGGTCGAAATCGTCCTGTGGTGATAACAAGAAATTGTGATCCTTCAGCGTTGAATGGACGGAAACCGAACATATTGTTTCTCTCGCGAAACCCGTGAACGAAGATTCAGCGATTTTTATTTTTTATTTTTGAAATGTAAACAACAAATATCAAGGGAAACGAAAGCAACAAGGTTCAAGCAACTCGTTACTGTTTTCAAACTACTTTGCTTTTGCGCTTTTTTTTTTTGAGAAGTAAAGAAATAAATTTCAAAATGCTAACCGGAGTAGAGGTTAATCGGATCTGCTTAGGTTCAACCAAAATGAAAAGAAGTTGAAAGTAAAATACGTACTTGCGAGCGAAGATCTGAAGCAGTTTCACGCATTCGCTTGAGCGAAAGCATTGTGAACGAACCAGGGACATCTCTGTTGCCGCTAGAGGAGCTGTTCAACGACTCTTCGCTGCTCGAAGAGCTTGGCTCAGGTGGAGGCGGCGTAGAAGACCATGGCACCACCTGATTATCACCGTCTTCATCATCACCGCCAAAGTCGTCATCCTCCTCCTCTTCCTCCTCCTCCTCCTCGTCCTCCTCCTCATCTTCGACATCATCGTCATCGTCATACTCATCATCCTCATCGAGATCATCATCCTCCATGCCAACCTCATCATCATTCCCTCCCTCGCTCTCCTCCGCTGCACCTCCACACTTCCTCCCACCACACCCGTCCACACACCTCTCGCACACCGAAACCGTGTGCCCTAGCTTCGCACCGGAAGCTCTCCACGGCGTCGGCGACCGACATACGTGGCAAAGCAGACTCCTCGAATGCCTAGCCACCAGAAAGTTCGCACCGTGAACCTTGGCGTCGCAGTCCCAGCACAAGCTCGCCTGGTCCGACTCGCAGTACATCCTCGCCGGACATCCACACAGCTCGCAGCCCTTCATCTCTCTCCGCACTCACCGTCTCACCGTCTCACCGCCTCGAATTCCCTATCCTCTCTCTCCCCTTTCCTGCAACCCAAACAGACCTAAGAAAACCGAGGAAAAAGAGAAGAAAAGAAAAGAAAAGAAAAAAGGGGCAACTCGCAGTGATTTACAGAAATCCCCCTGATTTGGGTCCAAATGACGGTACGTAGCGTGGGTGCGGAGTTCCGTATAGGGGCATAAGAGTCTTTTTAAATCCAAGGCGATTTGTCCAGAGCTAGGGTTTGGCGACCGCGCCTTGCTGTGGAGTCCCAAGCTGCCAGGTGTTGGCTCGGAGGGGAACAGTCGCTTACGCGGTGTATGAGAGACACTTGGAGTTGTATCCTCGGTTCGTGCGAGGATTTTTTTTCACGTTCGATGATGACCTGTCATCCACGTGGCAAGTGTACGAGTTTGAAGATTCTGATTCGCTTACATGGCTCAATCTGATCCACCTGTGCTGCCCTGCCCACGTGATTCGCACCTATGATGTGGCGGTCACGTGTTTGGTGGTCCCCCAGACGTGAATCATCTGTTTCGCGACGTTTACATAAATGAGATTTGTCAGATGTCCCACCAAATCTCTCCCTCCACTACGGATGGTAACGGGGCGGGTCGCCCATCCCAATCCGCCCCGTTTATCCAAAACAATTTTCATCCCATCCCATTTAAAAAATTAAACAGGTGGAGTGAGACGAGTATGATAAATTTTCATATCCGTCTGACTCGCCCCGTTTAACTTGTTTTTAATTTTTTTTTAAATTACTTTTAAAATTTTAATTACATTAAAATAAATATATTTTATAAATAATTAAATAATTATATTTTTTATAACTTATTTTATTAAAAATATTTTATTATTATCTATATATTAAAAATAGTAAAATAAAAATTAAATTAAATTAATTTTATACATAATTGGGGCGAGGTGTGGCAATACCCGAACCCGGGTTTCTAAAAAAATTCTCAAACTTGTTTATTAAAATTGAACCCTCTCCCATTAGGGGTGGGGCGGGGCGGGTACTAGGGTACCCGAAAAAACCTGCCCCATTGCCATCCCTCTATTTTTCTTTTAAATTAAATTTAAAACATTAAAGCAAAAAACTATTTTATATATTACAAAATTAAATTGAAAAAAATTATAAAAAGACAAAGCGTCGACAGCAGGGTTCGAACCTGCGCGGGCGTAGCCCAACAGATTTCAAGTCTGTCTCCTTAACCACTCGGACATATCGACTTGGTTTGTGACTCTCTCTTCAAACTTTTTATATTTCTTTTTCAATATTTTTGGGCAATTCCTACTTCATCTTCAGTATGCCTCTAGGTTTTAGGTTGTTCATAGAGATCTGATCAAAGCAATCAATCTTCTACTTGATGGGGAGATGAACTCAAACATTTGATACTTTAGCTTATCCATGATTTGGGGAGGGAAGTTGGAACTTGGTAAATATTGCATGGATGTAGGTATGTCATGCAGTATGAGCATGCATTAGATGAAATTTTTTCAGTAAATTTTGATGTCTTTGGCTTGGGCATCCTACTACTAGAAATTATTGGTTGGAAATTATGGAACTTATGACCAAGCCCTTAACCTTCTCAAAAATGGAAGTCTCTTCAACTTCTCATGAGCATGGAGCTTGTACGAAGAAGACAAGCCGTTGGATTATTTCATGGACTTGTCATTGGCCAAAACATAGAATTAATACAAATGAATTTTAGAGGTGCCTAAATGGTATATGGGCTTTTATGTTGTACTATTAACCTAATCACACACGTGAGTTGAAATCAAGAAAGACGAGGTTTTAATATGTTCAACGATCATTAATGCAATCTCTATGTCCAACACATATAAAGAAGTCCAAATTAGCCTACATTTCACTAAGCTTACTATATTTAACTCTATTCAAACCTTATATTGCATATGCCATACCGAGAAGGCCCTATTAGCCTTGAAATTTGAATAGCATAAACCTAAACCAACCATACCAAATATAACATAGTTTGAAACAACAATAAGACACAAATTTTAGAAAAGAGAAAAACAAAATTTCTTCGATATGCATTTTATGTATTCTTTCACAATAAGTATCCATTTTATGTTCTTTTGTTTTCATTATTTGCTACATTAATTACTTGAATATCAATCGACTAGCCAAAAAACATTTTTGATTTTATTATTACTATTTTCACTTTTTGTGTTCAATTAGACAGTAGAGCTAACTCAAAAATTATCGAGTCAATATGGAGCAATGTAAGTTGTGATGAGACATCTTTTCCTACTTAATTAAAGAAAAAGTGATTTAACTTAAAAGGAGACAAGGCCATCTACCTTTAGAAACTTGTCTTGATAATGACTTACATAATCTTGCAAAAAGAGAGGAAGAAAGTGAATCCAATGGGTCGAACAAAAAAGGGATGTTCTTGATAGTGGATGTTTCAATAATTCAATTTAGAAAAATGATGTGGTATCATATAATTATATCTTATTGAGTTTACAATAATCATTGAATAGATAGTATAAAAGTATTATATTCAAGTATAAAACGTTAGTTACGGTACATACAAAGAAATAAGACCTAAACATAAAAAATAAGACTCAATTGGTACAAAAACAAAACAAGGCAATTTGCAAGGTTTAATAAGATTATTTACAAAGTTCAAAGTAATAAAATCCTTATGTGCGTGATGTTTTATGATTGGGCTATATATTAGGAACACCCCTCAACTTAGTCTAGTAAAACAGACTCAAAGAATTTATCCGTAAAGTTTGTTCATTTGCTTGTAATTTTTTTTCCTAATTTATTTATTTTTATTTCAAATAAGAGTACCAATTTTTATCGGAGATTATACTAAGAGAGCTTTGTTTAAATCATGCAGGTTGGAGTAAGAAATGAACTAGGTTTAACTACTCTTGTTTGGCTTGAGAGAAAATAAGGTTGGATGCTACTAAAAAAGGGTGATGGCCTTGTGAAAATGCATTCATAGAAGTAGCACATACAAAGACATGGTAAATACAGTACAATAGAAAAAGCTAAATCAAATTGGATTATCCCAAATGAATGTTGGAGTTCATAAGGAAAAGAGGGAAAAAAAAAGAAGAGAAAATTGGGGCTTCTTTGAGAATTGTTTTTTAGAACAATTTTTTATTATTCAGAACAAAAAACACAGAAAATATATTTAACAATAAAAAACTATTTTTTGTTTTCAGTTCTTAAGAATAGAAACAAGGGTATTTTCTAAGAACATTTTTTAGTTGTCTCCTCTTGCTTTCATTTGTTTTTTGATAACTATTTTAAAAAATAATTATACAAACATAAAAAATGATTAAAAATAAAATATTATATATAAAAATTATTTTTAAAACATATTTAAAAATATTAAAAACATGTTAAAAGTATTTTAGATTTTCAAATAAATTTTTGTTTTATAAAAATTAAAGAATAGTTTTTAAAAACTATTTTTAAAAATTATATTTTAAAATTATTTTTAAAAATAGTGATTAAACATACCTTGATTTCTCCCCAACAATGATGGAGGTACATATGTACTTGAAACTTAAAAGCTCTCAAAGTTGGAGAAAGTCTAAAATGCAAATAAAAAATTTATTGTGTTGACCTCACATTTTAGTTTAAGGCTAAGGTACATGTTGAAGATATTACTACCATGATAATGAGGAACATCACCATGATAATGAGTTGTTCCAATCAAATGTATTTTTATCAACTGCCAGTAGCTATTTGTGAGGCATCCTTCAAACTTTGGAATCAGGCAGCACAGCTGCCACAGGGAGAAGGGATGAAAGCTATGCATCAAAAACAAAGGAAACATGTACCCTTTCATTTTCTATGCATCTTTCCTCATCTTTCCCCAAAATGTAATGGAAAATATGAGAAAAAGAAAAAGAAAAAGAAAAAGTAGAGTCCAAAAAATAAAGAAAAATAAAAAATATATTTAAAATTAATAAATTATTTATAAATACTAATTCAAAAATTTTCATTTATTTTAATTCTTTTATATAAAGATTATATAATTTAAAAATGTATAAATTTTTAACTAATTCTCATTATATTTAATTATTTTTTGATATTTTTTATACCACAATCAAGTATAAGAAAAATATTTTTTAATATTTTTTTTTTCCTTAGTACTTTTGCTATGTTTGGTTCCCATAAAATTTGAGGGAAAATGCAAAGGAAAGAAAATACAAAGAAAAAGTAGAAGGAAAGAAAAAGTGAAGGAAAATAAAAAATAGATTAAAAGTCGATAAATTATTTTTTTTGTTACTTCAAACTCGTTTTATTTATTTTAACTTATTAATATAAAGATTAAATAATTTAAAAATATAAAAGTTTTTAATTAGTTTTAATTATATTTGATTTTCTTTGATATTTTTCATAGGATAACCAAACATGAAAAAATCATTTTCCTTTTCATTTTTTTTCTTTCCTTAGTATTTTCCGGGAACCAAACATAATTAAGGGAATCAAATTAACATAATTTTAGGTTTTATTTGGTTCTCAAAAAATTCAAAGGAAAGAAAATATAAAGGAAAAAAAGAAGAAAAGATAAAGTAAAGAAAAATAAAAAATAAATTTAAAGTTAATAAATTATTTTTGTATGTTACTTCAAATTTATTTAATTTATTTTAATTCTTTAATATAAATATGAAATAATTTGAAAATGTATAAGTTTTTAACTAGTTTTTATTATATTTGATTTTTTAAATATTTTTTATAATATAATTTGAGAAAATTATTTTTTTAGCATTTTTTTTGGAAC